>JAYKKI010000018.1:30317500-30917500 GCA_039881145.1 Druceiella hillmani | reverse complement strand
ATCGACACTTTTCTTGAATGATATATAACAGATCCGCGAGACTTTAAAAAAGGGAATGACCCTGAATTAACTGCTAAACTCGTAGGGAGTTTAGCAGTTAATTCAGGGTCTTCTCAGCCTCAGGGTCAACTCAGGTCATCTTCCTCTATTTAATAACTTCAAAATAATATTTTGTCCAATCGTTTCATTCGAGCTTTAGAATTTAAACCTGCATTAGGCCTAATTAAGCGAAAGATGCGACGTTTTTTCTCATATTACAAACATTATCAATTGTCGCTAGCATGTCGTTTCATATTGCCAGTTTAGTAGTGTCATATTACCACCAATCGGAAAGAAATTTTGGAATATTATATTGAAGACAGAATATCAAGAGGCAATCGATAGGACTCCTGCTGTAAAGTGCTAATATGATTAAAAGTATCAAGAAAAAGAGTAACAAAAATATCAGCATTAAAAGAAATATACACCGTACTGAAATATATCAATAATTTTCCGTGTTCCTATTTTTCACAGAAAATGTTGTGCTCTTTGACATATTTCTAGACTTACTTTCTTCCTCTTGAATTCATTTAGAACGGTGCCTCAGAATCCATCTGATTATGATGATACTGACATAACTAACATATAAACATATAAATACATTACAAAACCAAAAATATTAATTTCATTAATTTTGAATAAATTTGGCGTTAATTTTGTAGAAATTCATGTTCGCAATTAAATGAAACTACGTGATGTAGTATTATTTCCATTTTATTTAAATTCTTTACCACGACCCAGGTTTCGTTGCATTACAACATTTTTAGGCGGGCAATTAGCAAAGATCATTTTTTTATTAGTTTAGTTATTTGTAGTAGTTTCATTTAATTTCAGTAATTTTATAAAATAGTTTATACAATTAATACATTTTCATCATTATTTAACTCGTTCTATTCAGATAATGATTACATATTTTTTAAACGTGTTGTCTGCCTTTAATCCGCTATTTAAAGAAAAAGTTACTGTGCCAGATTGAAAAATTGCGTAATTTTGTTATTTTTGTTCGTATTTATCTAATTACATGCGGATTAAGGAAAGTGTTATAAAGTATGCTTTGAACTATGCTTCTAGAAACTTTTATTGAAAAAGATTAAAAAACTGTAAAATTACAAAGTCAAATATGATGAGAATTCAACTAGTCTCGTTAGCATTTAAAAAAAAGTTTTCTACCCATATGAATATAATTATGGTTAAACCTTATGTTAATTTATTCATCACTATGCAATTTTCCCAAATCATCATTGTCACAAACATAAGATGCAATCGCCGTAAATGTCAATATTTTGTTATCGCTGGCGTAAATAGATATTGTTTTCTGCTTCCACAAAAATGGCTCAGGCTGTGTAAACGTTTGGAATATTGACTTGAACTCTAGAAATATTAAATGAAGAAAACCCAAGTGCGACGACAATATTTTCGTTATTAAATTTTCAAACTAATATGGATACATTTAAAAAAGAGTGCGGTAGTATTACAGATAATACGAAAATGTACAAAAAAGTTCCACTACACATATGTCCACATTATTACCCTATTAGGCCTTTAGCTCTATACTTAATTAAAATACAAAATAAATAACTGAGCCCTTGAGTATAACAATATTAAGTTAAACGTAGATAACAATCGTATTAAAAGAAGTTATTAAAATAAAATGTAATTCTGGTGTTTTTGTCCAGGCCGGGGGGCACGCAGAAATTTAAGAATTAAATAAATATCGCCATCTAGTGGAAAATTATGAAATTACGTTTTAATGTACTGAAATCGCAACTTGTTATTGTTCATGTATTGATGTTCATTAAGTGACAGAAGTATTAAAAATAATGTGGTATTAAGACCAACAGCAACGATCCGAATCTGGAGAAGTCTCATTTATGTTTTGAATTTTATATTTCAATTACTTTAGTAATCGATTATTTGCACCATGATTTCCCGCAGTGACTCGGTCGGACAATTCGTCTATAAATATAATCTCTAATAATACTTCTCTTTACATTTCTTGAATATTATTGCTCTGTTAACTGTAATAAATAAATCTGTCACTTCAGTATAAATGATCATTTAGACATTTTCTTTTGAATAATTTCAATAAATAAATAGAAATATACCCAAAGTTGACCAATAATTTCTTAAAATTCCTTAAAAATCCTTATTAAGTGTAAACATTTTATATTTCAAACCAATATATGGAAAAAATATATTTACATGAAAATAAAATAAATATATTCAATAAAATAAAAAGAGAAACAAGAAAGGCTTAAATTTTCATGCATGATTTTAAATAATATACCTTGAAGAAATTAATCAATACACGCAGACTCATGTTTCGCCCGTTATCCAGTTTAATTCGCACATATATTTCTGAAACTTGATAGCCGTTTCTCCGATTTTGGTATCTATTAGTTAAAATTTCATATACAGTTTTTGATGTTGCCCAATCCTGTAACATTATGATAACTTCACGCGTAACCAAGGACCAAGCAAGGGATTCTAATTGTACATGTAACAATATAAAATTATATACATATATATATATATATATATATATATATATATATATATATATGTGTGTGTGTATATATATATATATATATATATATATATATATATATATATACATATTTATATATATATATATATATATATATATATATATGATGTATACGCATAAATAACCGAGCGGAAGTCCAAAATTCTATGGATCAGAATAGTTGCAAGTTAAATAAAATGATGAAACTAAACTATTTTTCTTTTCAATAAAATTTCTTTTAAGCTTAATAAATTTGTTAGATTTTGAAATAATTTTTTTTTCAACAATCAACCTTAAATTTTCAATAACAATGTCGTCCTTAAATTTTCTTCCTCGGAGCTCATTTTTCAGGTTTTGGTACAAGTAAAAATCACTAGTTCGGGGCTACAGGTGGGTGAATCAGCGATTCGAAGCCGAGCTTTTGAACAGCATCTATCGAAACTTTGCCTTTGTGAACCGGCGCATTGTCTTGCATATGCGACACAACCCCGGCCAATTTTCCACGTCTTTTTTTCTTGATAGTTTCTTCAGTTTATCCAACATTATAGTGTAGTATTCGCCAGTGATAGTGATACCCTTTTCTTTATAGTCGATCAATAAAATCCTCTCAAAGTTCCAAAAAACTGTTGCCCTCAATTTTTCGTACAATTCTGGGACCTTAAATTTCTCACGGGATGGAGTGTCCTTTTTGTGCCATTGAATCCCCTCTTTTTTGAACTCAGGCTCGACGTATGAACTCACGTTTTATTTTCAGTTATAATTAGTCGACGACACACAGCTTCAAACGTTAACGCCTCGTAAGCATTTACAGACCCATCTGGCACTAATTTTAATCATACCAAGATGGTCGTGTAAACTTCTCAAACTTATCGTATCTAACATAACAACTAACACAGGAAGTAGTTTTGTTCTTTAGGCAAGTCTCTTCTTTCACAAGTTTTTGGACATTTCCGACAATATCAGACGTTATGTCCTCAATCGGCCTTCTTGGGTCGGGATCGTCTTCAATCGAGTATCGACTTTAGTTAAATATATTATGCCACTTATAAATCCATATTTTATCAGAGCAACGATCTTTGTAAAAATCTTCCATCTCACCCTTCACGGTCCGAGGAGTTTTTCCTTGTTTGGTAAGGAATTTAATCACAACGCGTAGATCGATTTGCTCCATGTTCACAGTTCACTTCCAAATTTACTTCTTTAAGGGACGAATACTTATTACCGGGACAGGTAGGACTTGAAATTTGACTTATAAACCTCTAATTCTTAATTAGTGGTGTATCAAGACAGAATCTATACCCCTCCCTTCCCCTTCATCCCGTGGACTTTTGGATCTCCCGTTTTATATATATATATATATATATATATATATATATATATATATATATATGTGTGTGTGTGTGTGTGTGTGTGTGTGTGTAATATTACACTTTCTTTTTTTATATCCCAACTAAATTCAAGAAAAGAAGGAAGATATGACTATATTTCAGAACAAGCTGAGTCATCACTTACTTTTCAACACCGGTTATACTAAAAATATTGCCGGTCATTAAGCAATATTTATTAGTTTTCAAATGTGTCATTCTGGAGAACAAAGATAATTATTATTCTAGTTATGTTTATGTATATCTCAAAAATATACTGATATGTATTAAGGGATTATTGGCATTTATCAGCCCAGAGAAATTTGAGGTTTTTAAGATTTATTTCTCATAAAAAAAATTCAGTAAGTTACAATTCATAACGAAATAATTATTAATATTTTACAATTTTCTTACAAAATTTATACAAAATGTCGATTAACCAATTTTACGTTTACCAATTAAAAATTTAATACTAAATGTCGATTCATAAAAGAAGGCAGCCGTTGAAATGAAGACTTTATATGATATGGATGTTATTTCCATTTTGATTAATTTGAAATAAAAAAGTAGAATAAATAAGAATATCTTTCTCCTACGATTTACGGTTGACAAAGTCAAAGAAGATATGGGTTTTTAATTTCATAATTTGTAAAAAATGGAATAATTCACAAAAGCTAATTCATGAACTCTATGCTATAGTTAGGCAACAAAGAAAAAACAATAACTTATTCGAATAATTTTGCTAACTGATTCGTGAGGTATCACATATCCTACTCTATAAATAAAAAGTGTAGAAAAAAGCGAATTTTAAATTTTAAATCACCTACTTGAAAAGAAAAAATACCTTAACCGTAATCAGCTATTGTAAGCTCGCATAAAGAATCCTCCCCTTTGAGTAAAAGTATACAAGTTTTTCATTTTCCTTCCTTCTTGCAGTTTTATCCTCTTTTGAAATATCATAATTGCCTCTCTCTTATTCATAGAGAGATGAACAGAGAATATCCCGTCTGCATTTGAGAGTTTCTATTCCAAATGGAAAGAATAGATATAAATTCCTCGCGAAATATTGAAACCACCATATCACTATTTCGATCATTTTCACCCCGGAACTTGCTTAGCAGCTAACGTCCATATGAAGAGTAAAAACGCATTAATGTTTTGAGTATATCCTCTATAACATATTTCTGAAAACATAGCTAACAAAAGTATTCATGACGGGCAAAAAATGAGAACGAACAAAACTTACTCCTATAATAGTTGTTTGTCGTTGTGAACCAAAGTCTTCCATATTATTGTGACATAAATTTCTCAGCTGATACACTCGTAAACGAAGAATCTATGTCAATATGTCACCGTGAAATTTAATTTTGTGCCTTTATTCCGATAAAACTTATTTCGAAAATATATTTCGAATTTACGGGCAATTATTTTTTCACTTATGTTAAAACCTTCCCCCCTCATCACTCGGGAAATGCTGAGAAACGTGGAATATTTTCACCTATCGAAACTTTTTGTTTCTTATAGAAAATATGAAAATATAATAATTAAATTCCATTCTAATAATTAAATTCATGTACAAAGACCAATCCAGGCGGAAAAATTAAGTATATCGTTTAACGATCATTCACCGTCGTTACTGACCATTGTGCACTGTTTTTTAGTTATGATAATATTTGAAAATTTTGCATTTTTCTCTAAACTTCTTATAAATATACTTTCATAATTTAATACAGCTCGATAATCATCAAAAATATATGGTACTCCCTTACGTTCTCAAAAATTCTAAAAGTTGTTCAGATGTTCAAGTTATTCAAGGTTTACGTATTAAATGGTATTTTAGTTCATACATAGCTAACAGAAAAATATCATCACATCATGTAATAATTAAATTATCATATTAGACGGGACATAATTTCCAACTTTATAAATGTCTGTATTTAATAAATAAATTTTACTAGCGTTTTTCGTCGAAAAAAAATTAAAATGTGTGTACCCGTAAACTGAATGGCAAAAGTAGACTTTCTGCGACAAAATATTAAATAAAAAATTTACCGAATCATCGAATCTTCAAATGAAGGGATTGTTGAATGCCCAGGTATATGTGTTTTATGCCTGCGTACAATGAGATACATTACAAAAATTATTTTTTAAACCATTTTTATAATTTTAAGCGAATTAGTGTCAGTCAAAGCATTATCTACACTAATATATAAAGCGGAAAAGTTTGTTTGTTTATTTTTTCTTTGACAATTTTTGTTGCTTAGAAAGCCCACACTTTAAGGAATATTATACGTTATATATCATCACGCTATGCATTATGGGAGCTTGGCAGTAGTAAAAAATGTAATAGAACCTGTGGGACACTGCTTAAACGGTATAAGGCAGACAAAGACCAGCTGATTTATCGACTGATTATTCCGAGTAATCCCACAGTATACTACTGATTCCGATGACCGATATCGTTTGGCGAAATAAGCAGGAGGCCTTTAAGGAAAACGGGACAAAACTCGTGTATCCCGTTTCTTTAAATGACTTGTCGTGCTGAAGTCATCCTTCTTGTGACATCAAATTTTCTCCCAAAGCTGCAGATGCCGAAAGACAGTAAAATAAACATCAATATGTTTTTGTGCATCATCAAACGAAAATTCTTACCGTTAATTAATAATAATATTTCTAATGAATACTTATAACACAAAATTATTTACTTTCAGTGATTTATGTTACAGTATACTAACCTATTTAGAGAAAAAAATAGTATGATAACTAATTTATCCTATTTCAATCACATTTCAACACTGAGACTAAAAACATACCTTTCACGTCAAATCTTATTGACAGTTATTTGGGGAGGAGAAAGAACCCAGAAAAATAATGAAGAAGCCAGAAAAAATACATTTATCAAATTCTACTCAATAGACTGAAATAAAAGTAACTTTACACTTTTATATGTATATTATATATTGGTGAGCTGTTTCGAATATTACTCTTTCGAGAACGGTTATTGTGATATAGGTAGAACAATTAAATTAAACTACATTATGTAGTATTATTTCTACTTTCTTTAAGTTCTTTACCACGACCTAGGTTTCGTTGTATTACAACATCTTCAGGTGAACTATTAGCAAGATATATTTGCTAATATGTTGTAATACAACGAAACCTAGGTCGTGGTAAATAACTTAAAGAAAGTAGAAATAATACTACATCACGTAGTTTTTTAAAATTAACGCCAAATATATTCAATAACGATACATTTTTAATTTCAGCGCATTCATGTTAAAATAAGTATGAGGTAAAAATCAACAAGGCGATGAATTGGAAATTTAAGCGACATCAAAGTGCCACGTTTCAAATAAATTATGGGCTCTAAATGCGGGGTCAATGTCTGGGTCATCGACATTTATATCGTGGTATGTTATTAAGACTCTTCATTTTTTTCTCTGCCATTAAATGCAGAGGCTGGTTCTACGAAACTTATTGAAAGTCACTTCATATTTCTAAATTCCTTTGTCAGCAATTCAGGTTCACTGAGATATTTTGCGTTCAGTTCGTGTCAACAAGTCTTCCCTAAGTTTTTCATACAGACTTTCATTCACTAAATGATTTTCTTATGAACTTATCATTTACTGAAATAAATAACTTTAGTCCTATATGTATTATTAGTGAAAGTAATATCATTTTAGCTGTATACGTCATATATTCTTTTAATCTTTTCACTCTGGTCTATGATTTGCTTCCATACAATATAGTTGAAATTAAAATTTCTTGTATAATATTAATAGTTATGTACTCCTATCTGTTAATTACTACGTATTGTTTCGTCTTTCATAACGTTCATGCCCTATACATTTATTATCCAAGAAATAAATTAACATCTTCTCAGACTTTTTCATCACGAAGAAGCTAAATATGTACATTATTCCGTATACTGCACTTATCTATAGATTTCATGCCTTTCATAAATATTTACGTTCTTATATTCGCATATTGGGAAAGCAATACAGTAGGTGAAGTATTACATTAGTAGTCGTTTAATATAAATTTTCAATAATGTTTTCTTAAGCAAAATATATTGATTGAAAATTTCAAATTTATATATCGCTTGTGACCGAAGATCGAAGATTTATTTAAATGCAATTTTAGAACTTTTTAGTCTCATTATTAGTTTCACATTTATGATTTGTTCTGTTATTTATCTTAATACAATATTGACGTCGGATTTATGACGTAACGACATAATTAACAAAAAAGTTTAAAAAACCCAACAACATGCGCATCTGCATCCGGTGAAGCAATATCGCAAATTTAGGCAAAATTCCTGACTCTGCCCGCGATCTCGTGTGCACAGATCACTAAACATATTACAGATGCCCTTTTTTATTATACCACTTCCATACTTTACTTCTGGCTACGTCCAATTCGCCAATTTATGATCGAGTGTAACGTCTGTGGATTTCCATGTGAATATTATATATATATATATATATATATATATATATATATATATATAATGTGTGTGTGTGTGTGTGTGTGTGTGTGTATAATTGGAGTGACAATTCTCTCTTGTGTATGTAGTAAATCAAAGTAAATTAATTTATAAGAAAATTAAATTGGCATTTCTTCTGATAGATTGAACTGATTGCAATAATATAAATATTCAATACTACTTCAGGCAAACCTCTATTTTTTTTGTAAACTTCATCTGAAATGGGTGGACGGTCACTTGTCTTCCATGATCCTTATTATTATTTTGTAAATAAGTAATGTATGGTATATGATATACAAAAAGTGTTCAATTTAAATGTGCAAAGATATGTAGCAATTATTGTAAAGCTGGAAACCTTTATATGCTTCCGTTGAAAACGAGATTTTGATACTTGTGACGTTGTTGCACTGATGTGCGATATAATCTTTTGGACTGTACCTTATTTTATCCTGTATTTCGGACTCATGCAGTATTGTATCCTTCATATCTGCAATTTTTAAAATTAAGCAATTACCAATAATTTTTAAAAACGATCTTTTGGAAGCACGTATTCCATTAATTAACGTATCCATTAGATTAGCTGTACACAAAATAGCAATTGCAGACAAAACTTTTTATCGACACAAAGTTATGAATTGAATATTTTCACAAACTGTATTGTTTTTTTTTTATAATTAATAAGCCAACTTAAACGTTTTCGCATAAAATTAATTACACGTGGAAATTATTATCAAATATAAAATACGTATATTTTTTAAGTCTTAGTTATAAAATATCTCAAAAATTTTTCTGAAACATATTTTTGGTAATTAATAATGCAATAATTTGTAGATCGTATCAAGTAAATTTGAACGAACCCTTTACTGTATATGTGGTAAATATCAATAAGATTCTTTAGACCATACGTTTATGTACGTCTATTGTAAGTTTTATGTATTATTACATAATCATTAACTCAGTAGAAAGGAACACTGATTCTGTAGAAATAAGCAGTCACAGGAACACTCGATTTCTTAATTACTGTAAGTAAAACAGCGATAATTTTTGAAATTCGAATGAAAATTTGCTTTAAAACTTTCTTAAATTATGCATACGTTAAGGCCATAATCATCTGAAATAAGGAAACATTAGAAATATTACACGAATGTGCATTTTATTATGAAGCATTGTTATAAAAAAAATGAAAGCAATTTATTTTTTTATATCCATAAAATAAATGGAGCAGCAATGTATCTACAGGAATATGTCTATAAAAATGCTAATAATTTCTTGTATTGAAAACTCAAAGCAACATTATAGAACTACCTAAATTTTTCCTAATGATTGCTCAATATACATTTACGCAATAATTTATTTCAGTTAAAATTTTATGCTATTATTTAAAGTTCATTTGAGTAAACTTTTGTGCAAAATTACGTAATTTAGAAGCCAAACTTTTTTAGTGATACGTTTTTTCATGTAACAATTGCGAAAACAAATGTCGACTAAAACCGACCTGCGTCAGGGCCATCTGAATGCCGATGACAAGATGGTCGAAAATACCAAAAAATTATTTAAACGCAGATCCATCGATGAATCGACAGATGGCCTCTCTTAAATTAGCTAATTTAATTAAGTCGCTCTTAAATTATAAGTAAGCTGTCCACTATATATCACCAGTATATGTCAGCTTTGTTTATGTATCAATTTATTTACACTGGTTTTTAATTTAACAAAAATAAATGTTACAAACATATAATAGAAGAGAGTACAAATAAAAATAAATGTTACAAACATATAATAGAAGAGAGTACAAATAAAAATAAATGTTACAAACATATAATAGAAGAGAGTACAAATAATAGAAGAGAGTAAAAAATAAATGTTACAAACATATAATAGAAGAGAGTACAAATAAAAAACCTGCTGACACTCTCTGGGAACATCTAAGTAATTTAGGGGTATAATGGCAGTACCTGGAAATAATGCAGTGAAAAATATTTCGTGCAATTAAGATATGATTTGAATATAGATTTAAAAAAAACATTCACAACAGAAATTAAATTGAAATTTTAGCTTAGTTTAAGCAAAATAACTTTTAAAAAAATATTCCTTAGTACCCCTGTGTATAATTGTGTACAAATATCAGTAAAAAATCTGTCTGCTATATAAAAAAATCAAGTAATTCACAAGTTTGTTGGGTAATATAAAATATGTGTAATTTTTGAAAAAAATTTCTTAAAATTCTGTACTTTTAATAATATTTATTTCAAATATTATAATAGAAATTTGTAAATTTGCAATAAAAGTAGATCCATATATACTTAACTCTTTTCAGAAATTTAAAATAAATATAATATCTTTTACTTTGTTTCATGAATTAAAAAGAATATCTTCCCTAAACCAAGAATGGAGCTCTCTATATATACCAAACAACTGTTTATAATCGCTAAGCCTTATTAAATAGTAAAGTGCAATTTATATAAGAATAAAACATTGTAAAAAAAGAACGTGTATTTTTAAATATTGTCTTATAATAACATTTCTAAACTGATGAAAAAACTCTGATGAAAAAACTTGTATGCAATACTCTGTTCTATCTACAATACGAAACATAAAAGCATTTTTTGGAAATTTCTCGATCTTCGTCAACTGTATAATGTTTTGTTATCAGCTCATTTACCCTTTTTTATAAATTATAGGTGAATTGACAGTGCTCCTATTATCGCATTCTGATTTAGACATAATCTTTATATATGTACTCACAGCCGATTACCGAGCAGAGCGCTGGCATGTGTGTAGCCGAAGACGCGAGTAATTGAGGTAGGGACGAAAGGCATTCCATAAAGTGATTATGTATAAAATTTAGGCTTCGGAATTACAGGTATCGCCCACATATCGGTGGTTTGATGGTCTCTTGTTCTGAAGGTAGGTGGGTTTCTGGCTCGTTTACGTTATTTGGCTTTGTCTAAAAAATGGATAACGATACATAACACGGGACATAAGCAAAATTGTTTTTAAGCGAAAGTGTAAGGTTAGCATTTTTTTATAGTCATTAGTGAAATAAAAAACCCAAAATATTTTTTATGTCCATCTTTTACAGCTTTATAGTTTTTATCGTTTTAGACAGTAAAAATTATGAGATAAAATTTCAAAATTTTTGAAGTGTTTTCGACCAACCTTACGAATATGTAAAAGGGGATAGAAAACAATTCAGTTCTGGCCTCTGGAGTAGCATCAAAGTATTTTAGAGCAAAACCCAAACACACTTTAAGTGTATTTTTAGGGAGAAGTAACGTTTGATATACCATTAAAGTTACTATTTTGCTGCATGCTGTGATCGGCTTCCAAAGACGTATTTACATAAGAAACTGTAGTTCAGCTCTGATGTTCCACATATACTATTAATAAGCAATAAAGAAATACTAAAAGAAGGCATTAATGTTTTAACATTTTGCCTTTAAGATTTGCTTTTAATTTTGTGGGTTAACTTTAACAGATACACATATATTGTCCCGGGCCTTTTTTGTAGACCCATTTGTATTACATAATTTGTTTATATAATTTACCATAAAGACAGCGTTTGCCAGTAAGTTATTTGCTTGATCACCTTCATAGACACGTGAAACTAAAATTATAACTGGTTATATTTATTTACTATAATCCTATAAAATGAAATGTTTTCATTCTGAAAGTCTACGCTACTTGCTATTAAAATAATTTTGTCAATTGGATCAGCAGTACCCGAGATCACCTCTAACAAACTAATAAGGAAATGAACAAAATCACAGACGTTATTTTTTCATTATTATTATTATTTTTAGTCTATGTCTATAGAAAAGGTTTGTGCTATTAATCTGCGTTTTTCACACAGGATAAAATTCTGATACATTTTTTATAAAAAACTACCCGACATCGCTTCTAAAAACAAACAAATTAAGAAATTTCATGTCCTTGTTACATAAGTTTATGTACACAAAAGCGAATTATCATCTCTTACTGCCTGACTGACTCCTAAAGTAATCTCTAGCACTGTAACCGAAAGGAAGAAGGAACTTTCAGAAAGTTAGTCGGTGACGGGATTCAAATGGAATTGGAAAATTTTATAGAAAATTTATTAGACTCTCAGTTAGAAATAAAGAAACAACTGAGTCCATCTTTTTATTGTATATTAATTATTGTCAACAAAGGTGAATAAAATGAAATAATATAGTCATAGCTCTATTTTACCCAGGCAAAGTCCCAAGGGATAGCTATTAAAAATATTCGCGTTTAGAAGTTGGTAACGATAATCTTTTCAAATCGTAGATTCTCGGTGCAAATATACGTACTTCATGAGAATCATTTAACTATTATTCGGTAAGTTTAGTGTTCAATTTTGTATTTAAAGTTATTGTTTTACATTATTGTTAACATATAATTATTTTCGTCACATAAAGAGATTTTTTTTAATAAATACTTGGAATAGGTACGTCATAAAATATTTCTGTATATATTATATATCTTGGATAGATTTCCCCTTTTTTTTCTCTGTGTTTCTCTATCTCTCTTCGCTTTTTTTAACAAAAAAACGAAGTGGTATGCGCAGATGTAAATTTATCACCTACAAAGAAAATATCATCAAATATTTTAAAAAAATATATTTCAGTTAAAAACATGTCTTCTTTTATATTGTACGCACGTCTTATTCTAAACGATAATATTTTTTATGATAATATGCGACGATATTTTGCTCCATTACCGGTGCTTACCATTTTACAAAAGTAACAAAAAATCGTATCCTCTCACAAACTTTGTTATCCTTTTAACTTTGCGTTCAATTTGGAAGCATATTTTAAAAATATTGTGCCTGTCGTTGTTGTGTAGAACCAGTGAAAGTTCTTGTACACAAAATGTATGAGCGGTAAATTATTCTGAAAATAGTGAAGAATAAAAAAATGTAAAAGAAGCAAAGGTGATGACAAAAAAAAATAACGCGTGCAACTCAGTACATATAATTGGATTTGTAACTGTTTTGGTTATATATAATAAAAGCTTTGCGGATAAGAAAGCCGTGTAGGTATCTGAAACGAACAGCTACCCACACAGCTTTATTATTACAGGAATTTTCAGTATTTATGTCGCAATCTCAGTCAAATCTTTATGTATTCTAAGTAGAGCCAAAAGATTATAATTACTTTAGTTTGCGAATTCAAACAAGTTTCATACTTCTTTAAACAAGTTAAATATGTTTTTAAAACTAAATCGAATATATTCCAAGTTTGATTTTTATTTACGGTGTGTACCTAATAATAATTTATTAATTTAAGATCTTGTGGTGACTCATAACATAATATGAAAGTGTTCTTTGAATTAGGTTAAAAATGTACGGTCATGAGGTAAATTGTATATTCCATGGAAAAACTATATAATCTGTTCTAATATAGCAGAAAAGTATTATTAAAAGTAGTAGAAATTGAAAACGTGGTTTAAAAAACTATAGTTATATTAACTAATTTCCCGTTGCAGTTTATAACCTTTTGTGACACGATGACATTTTAGGGAAAGTTTGACTATTGACTATGGATTAATCTATTCTTACATTTAAAAATAAATATATTGCCATAAACTAAATATAACCTAATCATATTTAGTTTCTATCAATATATGTATTTTTAAATTTAAAATTTATGTTAAATTTTTGGAACAAAGAAAGGAATTTGCCTTTCATTTCATTCTTATATACTAATTCAAACCTCGAAGTCCAAATTTTTGTAATCCACCATCAATATTTTATCACCATCCATGACTTAATTCGACATAATATTTCTATGGGAGTCCACTATTTGCCACTTTTTTTTTGTATTCTTAAATATATTTTATAAGCATTTAAAACAACTATGTCGAACATGATTCATGAACTAGTTCATATTCTTTCTATTCCTGATCGCTGTTACGTGTATTGTGTATTACATGCCCGGGACGAAGAGACACGAGATCTTTGAAGATGGGGAGAGTGACCTTATCCCACCGCTGTCAGTATTTGCAGGCGACTATAGCGACAGGTATGGTACAACTTCAAATAGACATTACAGAAGCGTCTACATATCCATGCCGGCAACAGATAAAAGATGGGGCAGATAAAAAACAGAGTAAAGGATGGGGCCTATATACGAGGTATAGTAAAGAGGGCACATAAGTTATTTTTTATATTGATTTTAAAATTTAATAGCAGAAAACATTACATTTTTGTATGTTAATCTATAATTTGATTTATTTATTTCTCTTAAGCATGTTTTAATCTTACGGAAGAATTTTTTTGTGTTTTTTTTTCTCTATTTTGTACACCTAATTGTAATAATCAACTTTCTTTTTAGGTAGCACTTTACTAACAAATGTCATAAAATATCATTAATTTGTTAACAAATTATTTTTAAATTTGTTGAAAACTTATAACCTCTCAATTCAATATTTAGTTCATTACTTAAAATTGACATGATTATTATTCAAAAACAAAAAAAAATAAATCTCCTGATACCCCTTAGAAATACGACAACATTTTGAGTCTCAAACCTTTCCCTGACTAACGCTAAAATTTCAAGTCCCTACGTAACGCTCGATTAAAACAAAAGGTAGGTTGGATTCAAATCTGACCCTCATAATTCCCATTAAAATTTCTCTTCATATCAGTGTAAAAGTTTTTATTTTTCAGCTCTAATAGATATTCAATTTACACCCCCAAATATTTTTATAATGTAACAAACTTGTAAAATATGAATAGAACTTCCTCTGCGTTAGTTAAGAACTCAGTTGCCTACATTTAAAAAATGAACCATTTAAGGTGTCTTACTTTATCTTTTAATTTTTACAAATATTACTATATTTTTTCAATTAAATGAAACTACGTGATGTAGTATCATTTCTACTTTCTTTTAGTTCGTTACTACGATCTAGGTTTCGTTGTATTGCAACATCTTTAGGTGGACTATTAGCTAAGATTGTATATCTTTGCCAATAGCCCACCTGAAGATGTTTTAACACAACGAAATCAAGGTCGTGGTAAAGAACTCAAAGAAAGTAGAAATAATACTACATCACGTAGTTTCATTTGATAACGAATTTCTACTAAATTAACACCAAATAAATTCAACATTATTTCAAAATGAAGTATAAAGTCTAACCTGTCTTTCACAGATGTAAAAAAGTAGCGAATTTCTCAGAAATAATTTGATTTTTTAAGTAAAGGCATAATGCCTTTACTTCGAACACTTGCATCGCGAACAGATTTAGCGTCGAACGCTTTCGTCGGCTTTTCACCAAACACCTTATAGGTTCACGCTGAGGAATCTAACACTATATGTTCGCAGCAGCTTGCCAAACCAGATATAAAAACGGACTAGGTTTAGGGAATCTAGCACCAAATTCTTGCAGCAATTTTCCAAAATATAAGATGCTCACAAGTTCAAGCTAAGGAATACTCCTTCGTTCTACTTTCCCAGTGACTTGCTCGAATACACCGAATGCGTTTCAAGAGTCGAGATGTGAAAGCTCGCAGCGACTTGCTTCACAGACACAACGGCCATCAACATATTAAGTGCGTGATGGAATTTTAGCCCTTGATAGAACTTGTATCATAAGTATACACATAATTATGATACAAGTTTTGTTTACGCTCAGCAGGCAAATGTACGAGTGAAGAAGACCCATTCTAAATATGTGTAATCATAATATACAAAAGTATGCCACTTTACACCATACTCTATGGTCATTCAGCGCAAAAGAAATACACGTAAGCAACTTTACGCCTACTTTCAAGGTGGAACGACAGATATACCATCTGACTGACGACTCACCATGAAACAATACAATATATTTATTATTTTAATCCCTGAATGTTGATTCGACTAACATAGATATATACATATATATATATATATATATATATATATATATATATATATATATATATATATATATATATACATATATAGTATACTTTAAGGAATATTGTATCCTATATGTACTATTTAAGGGGGTAACACAGTGATTACAATGTAAACGGAATCGAGAAACACAGCTTAAATGGTCTAAAATAAAGAGAGACGGGCTTATTTATATACTGATCATTCGAGTATTCCCGCTGATATACCCCGACCCCGATGACCGATGTCATTTGACGAACGGAGATGAAACCTTTAATGACCGGCGGGGGGTGTCTCATAATTAAGATAACTCTGCGCAAGTGAATAATTCTACGCACGGACTGTATAAATATAAACCACAACGTACTAATTTTATATATAAATCGGCTGCGTTCCGCGATTTCACTTCCGTTGGATCATCAGTATTATAGCATTGTAATGATCTCACAATGAATGAAAAATCAGTGACACCAGATTCCAAGAAGAGACCATGTGATTAATACGATTGGTCAGTATGGTCAATTATTTATTAAGAAGATATAGTAATATGTTTCCAAGTATTTCGTGCGTATTTTTATGTAAAAATTAATACTATTTCACTGTATAGTATGAAAATATGGCTTTTCATCGCACCTTCCTCGTGGTTGGCATATATTAGTAAGAGAGACTATGAGCAAAGCAAAAGATCTAAATGAATATTAAGGTCTTGTCTCTTGACTAATATATGTTTAGTGTTAGAAAAGCTTATCACAGTAACTTATCTGTATCCTTTTAGTAAACATCTTATGCAATAAGGTGGCCAAGGGCAAGATTTTATTGCTTATTTTATATTTCATCAATAACATTTTTTACAGTTAGGAGAGATTTTAAACAGTTCAAGCCGTTGGGAATTCTACCAGTTTTTTATGTCTATTACATTTAGATAAGTCAATGAGAAAATATCTGCCTACTCATAAGCTAATCTTGAGGGTATCTCTTGAGGGTATCTGGAATGTAAAACACATTCTCACACCGGGAGAGCATTAACTGGGTCAGATAAAAAATTCTGAGACATTTATTCTTGATTAATCTAAAAATTTTTCGAATATTCCAAAATGGTAAATTGGTCGGCTATATAAGCAGTACAACATTACTAGTTTAATTAGTATGTTATAATCGCTGTCATGGTAAATATGTCCGAAAAAATAGATTCACTGCGAGTGATTCTTCTTCGTAAATACCGCTTGGGAGCCACTGTACGAACGACCGTAAAGGAAATTAAAGAAACGATGGGAGAAGGTACTGTACCTTCTTTCATGCAACGGTTTCTCGATAGTTCAGTTGTTTTGTAAGGGAACCTGGAATTCGAAGGTCCTTCACGTTCTGGACCATCATCATTGGACATCGAGGTTGCTTGGGCACTTATTCAAGAAGATTGGCGGCAGATGTCACAATGTTTGATCACAGTGTTGTTAATTTTATACGTGTATGCTGTTTTATATGTGTATGTTTATTATAACAACTTTCTGTTTTATTGAGGAACTATATTTAATTTGTAGATAATGTTAAATTACCGTATCAATACTTTTGGTAAATTTTGCAGTCAATGGAATAAATATTAAAAAAGAGGAATGAAACGTTAATGTACTTAAAACATCCATATCTTTACGCAAGAGTTGAATAAAAACCCCAAAATTAAACATTCTCATCACCCTTTTACTTTCGATTTTATTAACTTCACATTCAAATGCTACGATACTGAAAAGTTTAATAATTTTTTTTCTGACAAAAAATATAGGCTTCCGGATTTTTTAAGGAAGTCAAAGTCAATAAGAACTCTAAAAACTCATGCGATCTCACTAGTTTTTATCACCAAAATATTATGAGACTTAATCTCGTCTTTTAGTCGTCGAGCTTTTGATAATATTTTAGTGTTTTATGCATAATAAAATTATCATCAGAAAAATATTTTAAATTATTATCGTCAGGTTATGGGCTATTACACTATACAATGGAAAAAGTTCCATTTGGTATTGGATTTTTAAAAGCTTCCACTGGGTTCTTTCTGTAGCACACTGTTTACATATTTAATTAAAACATGTGTACATCAAAATTAATTATAATCAATTATATAATGGCCAATTCCATCGTCCACCAAAATCAACTTAAATTGCCTAACAAATATTTCTATTATTAACTTGAATGTTGAAGAGTAATTTTTTTGTTGAAGAAAGATTTTTTTAATGTAATGAATAAAAAGAAACTTGCTTTTTAAGTAGATATTGCAATGATAAGTACTAATTATGTAATTGGGATATATTAATCGCATCTGCATTAAATGATTGTATTAGAGTTAGTGAAAAGTTCTGACATTTGATTTTAATAATGATGTTACTTTAATTTAAAACTCTTTTTGCTCATCGTTAACGAAGAAAACTATGAAGTACCATATATCTCGTAATGATACAAAACTTGACAATAAAGTGACAAGATGCAAATTGCCGTGTCGGAGTGAAAAATTGTTAAGTAGAGTGACAGAAGTGATAAATTGAACAAATTGATAAATGACTGGAATCAGGACGAGGAGGGTGCACCGACCCCAAAAGACCAATGAATGAGAGTTTGCCGTTTATAAAAAGGTGGAGCAAAATCTATAGTATGGCTTTAAATAACTTGTGGCTTTGTAAGTTTTGATGAAATGAGTTTACCCATCAAAACTTTTCGAAGGCTTATTTATTACACAATATATACTTATTCTGCCTTTGCCAAGCGCATAATCTCTAAAAAAAACTTATCAAAGTAAAAATCATCTACTGTAAGACTGCTATATAGTATGCTTTGAAAAGTATTTACTTGCGTATTTCAATGATGTAAGTGAAATTTTGCCTATTTAGTTATTTGATTGTATTTCTCTCAAGGTTAAATATTCTGATTTCAATGAAATTTTGCACATAACTTATATATATGTTTGCTGTGACAGCGCTTATAACATATTGATTAAACTAGTGATATTATACTGCTTATATAGCCGAACAATGGAAACTTTTAGAATATTCGAACAACTTTTAGATTAATCGTGAAAAAAATGTCTCAGAACTTTTATCCGACTCAATATAATGCTTTCGTTACTTCCGATAAAGTACATCTTACGTACCCTCAAGATTAACTTGTGATTAGGCAGATATTTTCTCGTTAACTTATCTTAATGTAATATACATACAAAACTGATAGAATTTCTAACAGCTTGAACTCTTTAAAATCTCTCGTAACTATAAAAAAATGTTGTTGATGAAATATAAATTTAAAAAAATAATAAGTAAAATCTTGCCCTTGGCCACCTTATCGGATAAGATTTTTACTAAACGGATGCAGATAAGTTATTATTATATAGATTTTTGGTTCTTTTTTTAACTGTGGTAAGCTTTTCTAACACTAAATACATATTAGTCAAGAGACAAGACCTTAATATTCATTAAGATCTTTTACTTTGCTTATAGTCTCTCTTACTAATATTTGCTAACCCTGAGGAAAGTGTGATGAATAGCCATATTTTCATACTATACCGTGAAATAGTATTAATTTTTACATAAAAATACGCACGAAATGCTTGAATACATATTACTATATCACTTTAATAAATAATCAACCATCCTGTCCAATCCTATTAATCACATGGTCTCTGCTTGGAACCTGCTATCACTGATTTGTTATTCATTATGAGGGCATTACCGGTAGATAGAAAAATACTCATCATTTTCAAAATTACAAACATTACCATCTGATTACTCTGAAGACTTGCTAGGTTCAAACAATCAAGTAGAAAATATTTGCTTTGTTTTTCGTTTTTATGAAAAATAACATATGCACCAGCTAAAGTGCACTGGTATTAACTAGACACAGTTATGATACCAAAATAAAAAGTTAGAAGAAAAAATATCGTTGAAAAAATCGGCTCTATTAAATAGGTAATTAGTTTAAGGCCGGGTCACATAACTTTTACAATATTATATACATTAATTTTTCCTTTTGGTTCCGACTATATATTACTCGCCCATAATTGTATATTGCATGTATTTTAATATTAAAATCCCATCTCCATTAGTAGATATCAGCTAAACAGTTCATTCGTTTTCTTTGCCAAATATTTCCATATGCATAAGAGAAGCTAAGGTCAATTAAACTTATTTCATGTTTCAAATAAATGAATAATTCATTTTCGTAATACTGATATACATAAAATCAAAAAGAAAGTAATCTGCTCATCCAAATTTACGATGGAACATTTCCAAACAACACAATAAGTTTAGTTACTTCGACGAAATTCTCTCATATAATATTATCGAAGTAAATTCTGTTTCGCTGATCTAATAGAACTTAAAACCTATCATATGATCTTCAACAATAACATATCTAATATAATTTAAAACATATTTTATGAACTTACATCTTTTTGTTCGATTTCCAAGAAAGCGTTTTCCACGGAAGTACTAGAGAGAGAAGTTAAACGATGCACCATACGCCGGAGGCTTTGGATTACAAGTACAGGGCGAAGAAACAATGAAAAGAGGGTAAGTCCCTATTGGTGTGCGGATAATGGAATAAAAGGTTTATTCTACGCTCATATTTGCTTTACTAAAACTTTAGGAAGTATATGGATTAATATATTTTTGGTCTTCCCGCTAGGGACACATTATCGAACCAAAGGTATCGATACTATATTTATTAGTAATCTCGACAGAAAAGCATGGATACACCAAGATATGGACACTTTTTTTGAATGATATATAACAGATCCGCGAGATTTTAAAAAAGGGAATGACCCTGAATTAACTGCTAAACCCGTAGGAAGTTTAGCAGTTAATTCAGGGTCTTCTCAGCCTCAGGATTAACTCAGGTCATCTTCCTGTAGTTAATAACTTCAAAATAATATTTTTTCCAATCGCTTCATTCGAGCTTTAGAATTTAAACCTGCATTAGGCCTAATTAAGCGAAAGATGCGATGTCTTTTCTCATATTACAAACATTATCAATTGTCGCTAGCATGTTGTTTCATATTGCCAGTTCAGTAGTGTCATATTACCACCAATCGCAAAGAAATTTTGGAATATTATATTGAAGACAGAATATCAAGAGGCATTCGATAGGACCCCTGCTGTAAAGTGTTAATATGATTAAAAGTATCAAGTAAACGAGTACCAAAAATATCAGCATTAAAAGAAATATACACCGTACTGAAATATATCAATAATTTTCCGTGTTCCTATTTTTCACAGAAAATGTTGTGCTCTTTGACATATTTCTAGACTTACTTTCTTCCTCTTGAATTCATTTAGAACGGTGCCTCAGAATCCATCTGATTATGATGATACTGACATAACTAACATATAAACATATAAATACATTACAAAACCAAAAATATTAATTTCATTAATTTTGAATAAATTTGGCGTTAATTTTGTAGAAATTCATGTTCGCAATTAAATGAAACTACGTGATGTAGTATTATTTCCATTTTATTTAAATTCTTTACCACGACCCAGGTTTCGTTGCATTACAACATTTTTAGGCGGGCAATTAGCAAAGATCATTTTTTTATTAGTTTAGTTATTTGTAGTAGTTTCATTTAATTTCAGTAATTTTATAAAATAGTTTATACAATTAATACATTTTCATCATTATTTAACTCGTTCTATTCAGATAATGATTACATATTTTTTAAACGTGTTGTCTGCCTTTAATCCGCTATTTAAAGAAAAAGTCACTGTGCCAGATTGAAAAATTGCGTAATTTTGTTATTTTTGTTCGTATTTATCTAATTACATGCGGATTAAGGAAAGTGTTATAAAGTATGCTTTGAACTATGCTTCTAGAAACTTTTATTGAAAAAGATTAAAAAACTGTAAAATTACAAAGTCAAATATGATGAGAATTCAACTAGTCTCGTTAGCATTTAAAAAAAAGTTTTCTACCCATATGAATATAATTATGGTTAAACCTTATGTTAATTTATTCATCACTATGCAATTTTCCCAAATCATCATTGTCACAAACATAAGATGCAATCGCCGTAAATGTCAATATTTTGTTATCGCTGGCGTAAATAGATATTGTTTTCTGCTTCCACAAAAATGGCTCAGGCTGTGTAAACGTTTGGAATATTGACTTGAACTCTAGAAATATTAAATGAAGAAAACCCAAGTGCGACGACAATATTTTCGTTATTAAATTTTCAAACTAATATGGATACATTTAAAAAAGAGTGCGGTAGTATTACAGATAATACGAAAATGTACAAAAAAGTTCCACTACACATATGTCCACATTATTACCCTATTAGGCCTTTAGCTCTATACTTAATTAAAATACAAAATAAATAACTGAGCCCTTGAGTATAACAATATTAAGTTAAACGTAGATAACAATCGTATTAAAAGAAGTTATTAAAATAAAATGTAATTCTGGTGTTTTTGTCCAGGCCGGGGGGCACGCAGAAATTTAAGAATTAAATAAATATCGCCATCTAGTGGAAAATTATGAAATTACGTTTTAATGTACTGAAATCGCAACTTGTTATTGTTCATGTATTGATGTTCATTAAGTGACAGAAGTATTAAAAATAATGTGGTATTAAGACCAACAGCAACGATCCGAATCTGGAGAAGTCTCATTTATGTTTTGAATTTTATATTTCAATTACTTTAGTAATCGATTATTTGCACCATGATTTCCCGCAGTGACTCGGTCGGACAATTCGTCTATAAATATAATCTCTAATAATACTTCTCTTTACATTTCTTGAATATTATTGCTCTGTTAACTGTAATAAATAAATCTGTCACTTCAGTATAAATGATCATTTAGACATTTTCTTTTGAATAATTTCAATAAATAAATAGAAATATACCCAAAGTTGACCAATAATTTCTTAAAATTCCTTAAAAATCCTTATTAAGTGTAAACATTTTATATTTCAAACCAATATATGGAAAAAATATATTTACATGAAAATAAAATAAATATATTCAATAAAATAAAAAGAGAAACAAGAAAGGCTTAAATTTTCATGCATGATTTTAAATAATATACCTTGAAGAAATTAATCAATACACGCAGACTCATGTTTCGCCCGTTATCCAGTTTAATTCGCACATATATTTCTGAAACTTGATAGCCGTTTCTCCGATTTTGGTATCTATTAGTTAAAATTTCATATACAGTTTTTGATGTTGCCCAATCCTGTAACATTATGATAACTTCACGCGTAACCAAGGACCAAGCAAGGGATTCTAATTGTACATGTAACAATATAAAATTATATACATATATATATATATATATATATATATATATATATATATATATATATATGTGTGTGTGTGTATATATATATATATATATATATATATATATATATACATATTTATATATATATATATATATATATATATATATATGATGTATACGCATAAATAACCGAGCGGAAGTCCAAAATTCTATGGATCAGAATAGTTGCAAGTTAAATAAAATGATGAAACTAAACTATTTTTCTTTTCAATAAAATTTCTTTTAAGCTTAATAAATTTGTTAGATTTTGAAATAATTTTTTTTTCAACAATCAACCTTAAATTTTCAATAACAATGTCGTCCTTAAATTTTCTTCCTCGGAGCTCATTTTTCAGGTTTTGGTACAAGTAAAAATCACTAGTTCGGGGCTACAGGTGGGTGAATCAGCGATTCGAAGCCGAGCTTTTGAACAGCATCTATCGAAACTTTGCCTTTGTGAACCGGCGCATTGTCTTGCATATGCGACACAACCCCGGCCAATTTTCCACGTCTTTTTTTCTTGATAGTTTCTTCAGTTTATCCAACATTATAGTGTAGTATTCGCCAGTGATAGTGATACCCTTTTCTTTATAGTCGATCAATAAAATCCTCTCAAAGTTCCAAAAAACTGTTGCCCTCAATTTTTCGTACAATTCTGGGACCTTAAATTTCTCACGGGATGGAGTGTCCTTTTTGTGCCATTGAATCCCCTCTTTTTTGAACTCAGGCTCGACGTATGAACTCACGTTTTATTTTCAGTTATAATTAGTCGACGACACACAGCTTCAAACGTTAACGCCTCGTAAGCATTTACAGACCCATCTGGCACTAATTTTAATCATACCAAGATGGTCGTGTAAACTTCTCAAACTTATCGTATCTAACATAACAACTAACACAGGAAGTAGTTTTGTTCTTTAGGCAAGTCTCTTCTTTCACAAGTTTTTGGACATTTCCGACAATATCAGACGTTATGTCCTCAATCGGCCTTCTTGGGTCGGGATCGTCTTCAATCGAGTATCGACTTTAGTTAAATATATTATGCCACTTATAAATCCATATTTTATCAGAGCAACGATCTTTGTAAAAATCTTCCATCTCACCCTTCACGGTCCGAGGAGTTTTTCCTTGTTTGGTAAGGAATTTAATCACAACGCGTAGATCGATTTGCTCCATGTTCACAGTTCACTTCCAAATTTACTTCTTTAAGGGACGAATACTTATTACCGGGACAGGTAGGACTTGAAATTTGACTTATAAACCTCTAATTCTTAATTAGTGGTGTATCAAGACAGAATCTATACCCCTCCCTTCCCCTTCATCCCGTGGACTTTTGGATCTCCCGTTTTATATATATATATATATATATATATATATATATATATATATATATATATATATATGTGTGTGTGTGTGTGTGTGTGTGTGTGTGTAATATTACACTTTCTTTTTTTATATCCCAACTAAATTCAAGAAAAGAAGGAAGATATGACTATATTTCAGAACAAGCTGAGTCATCACTTACTTTTCAACACCGGTTATACTAAAAATATTGCCGGTCATTAAGCAATATTTATTAGTTTTCAAATGTGTCATTCTGGAGAACAAAGATAATTATTATTCTAGTTATGTTTATGTATATCTCAAAAATATACTGATATGTATTAAGGGATTATTGGCATTTATCAGCCCAGAGAAATTTGAGGTTTTTAAGATTTATTTCTCATAAAAAAAATTCAGTAAGTTACAATTCATAACGAAATAATTATTAATATTTTACAATTTTCTTACAAAATTTATACAAAATGTCGATTAACCAATTTTACGTTTACCAATTAAAAATTTAATACTAAATGTCGATTCATAAAAGAAGGCAGCCGTTGAAATGAAGACTTTATATGATATGGATGTTATTTCCATTTTGATTAATTTGAAATAAAAAAGTAGAATAAATAAGAATATCTTTCTCCTACGATTTACGGTTGACAAAGTCAAAGAAGATATGGGTTTTTAATTTCATAATTTGTAAAAAATGGAATAATTCACAAAAGCTAATTCATGAACTCTATGCTATAGTTAGGCAACAAAGAAAAAACAATAACTTATTCGAATAATTTTGCTAACTGATTCGTGAGGTATCACATATCCTACTCTATAAATAAAAAGTGTAGAAAAAAGCGAATTTTAAATTTTAAATCACCTACTTGAAAAGAAAAAATACCTTAACCGTAATCAGCTATTGTAAGCTCGCATAAAGAATCCTCCCCTTTGAGTAAAAGTATACAAGTTTTTCATTTTCCTTCCTTCTTGCAGTTTTATCCTCTTTTGAAATATCATAATTGCCTCTCTCTTATTCATAGAGAGATGAACAGAGAATATCCCGTCTGCATTTGAGAGTTTCTATTCCAAATGGAAAGAATAGATATAAATTCCTCGCGAAATATTGAAACCACCATATCACTATTTCGATCATTTTCACCCCGGAACTTGCTTAGCAGCTAACGTCCATATGAAGAGTAAAAACGCATTAATGTTTTGAGTATATCCTCTATAACATATTTCTGAAAACATAGCTAACAAAAGTATTCATGACGGGCAAAAAATGAGAACGAACAAAACTTACTCCTATAATAGTTGTTTGTCGTTGTGAACCAAAGTCTTCCATATTATTGTGACATAAATTTCTCAGCTGATACACTCGTAAACGAAGAATCTATGTCAATATGTCACCGTGAAATTTAATTTTGTGCCTTTATTCCGATAAAACTTATTTCGAAAATATATTTCGAATTTACGGGCAATTATTTTTTCACTTATGTTAAAACCTTCCCCCCTCATCACTCGGGAAATGCTGAGAAACGTGGAATATTTTCACCTATCGAAACTTTTTGTTTCTTATAGAAAATATGAAAATATAATAATTAAATTCCATTCTAATAATTAAATTCATGTACAAAGACCAATCCAGGCGGAAAAATTAAGTATATCGTTTAACGATCATTCACCGTCGTTACTGACCATTGTGCACTGTTTTTTAGTTATGATAATATTTGAAAATTTTGCATTTTTCTCTAAACTTCTTATAAATATACTTTCATAATTTAATACAGCTCGATAATCATCAAAAATATATGGTACTCCCTTACGTTCTCAAAAATTCTAAAAGTTGTTCAGATGTTCAAGTTATTCAAGGTTTACGTATTAAATGGTATTTTAGTTCATACATAGCTAACAGAAAAATATCATCACATCATGTAATAATTAAATTATCATATTAGACGGGACATAATTTCCAACTTTATAAATGTCTGTATTTAATAAATAAATTTTACTAGCGTTTTTCGTCGAAAAAAAATTAAAATGTGTGTACCCGTAAACTGAATGGCAAAAGTAGACTTTCTGCGACAAAATATTAAATAAAAAATTTACCGAATCATCGAATCTTCAAATGAAGGGATTGTTGAATGCCCAGGTATATGTGTTTTATGCCTGCGTACAATGAGATACATTACAAAAATTATTTTTTAAACCATTTTTATAATTTTAAGCGAATTAGTGTCAGTCAAAGCATTATCTACACTAATATATAAAGCGGAAAAGTTTGTTTGTTTATTTTTTCTTTGACAATTTTTGTTGCTTAGAAAGCCCACACTTTAAGGAATATTATACGTTATATATCATCACGCTATGCATTATGGGAGCTTGGCAGTAGTAAAAAATGTAATAGAACCTGTGGGACACTGCTTAAACGGTATAAGGCAGACAAAGACCAGCTGATTTATCGACTGATTATTCCGAGTAATCCCACAGTATACTACTGATTCCGATGACCGATATCGTTTGGCGAAATAAGCAGGAGGCCTTTAAGGAAAACGGGACAAAACTCGTGTATCCCGTTTCTTTAAATGACTTGTCGTGCTGAAGTCATCCTTCTTGTGACATCAAATTTTCTCCCAAAGCTGCAGATGCCGAAAGACAGTAAAATAAACATCAATATGTTTTTGTGCATCATCAAACGAAAATTCTTACCGTTAATTAATAATAATATTTCTAATGAATACTTATAACACAAAATTATTTACTTTCAGTGATTTATGTTACAGTATACTAACCTATTTAGAGAAAAAAATAGTATGATAACTAATTTATCCTATTTCAATCACATTTCAACACTGAGACTAAAAACATACCTTTCACGTCAAATCTTATTGACAGTTATTTGGGGAGGAGAAAGAACCCAGAAAAATAATGAAGAAGCCAGAAAAAATACATTTATCAAATTCTACTCAATAGACTGAAATAAAAGTAACTTTACACTTTTATATGTATATTATATATTGGTGAGCTGTTTCGAATATTACTCTTTCGAGAACGGTTATTGTGATATAGGTAGAACAATTAAATTAAACTACATTATGTAGTATTATTTCTACTTTCTTTAAGTTCTTTACCACGACCTAGGTTTCGTTGTATTACAACATCTTCAGGTGAACTATTAGCAAGATATATTTGCTAATATGTTGTAATACAACGAAACCTAGGTCGTGGTAAATAACTTAAAGAAAGTAGAAATAATACTACATCACGTAGTTTTTTAAAATTAACGCCAAATATATTCAATAACGATACATTTTTAATTTCAGCGCATTCATGTTAAAATAAGTATGAGGTAAAAATCAACAAGGCGATGAATTGGAAATTTAAGCGACATCAAAGTGCCACGTTTCAAATAAATTATGGGCTCTAAATGCGGGGTCAATGTCTGGGTCATCGACATTTATATCGTGGTATGTTATTAAGACTCTTCATTTTTTTCTCTGCCATTAAATGCAGAGGCTGGTTCTACGAAACTTATTGAAAGTCACTTCATATTTCTATATTCCTTTGTCAGCAATTCAGGTTCACTGAGATATTTTGCGTTCAGTTCGTGTCAACAAGTCTTCCCTAAGTTTTTCATACAGACTTTCATTCACTAAATGATTTTCTTATGAACTTATCATTTACTGAAATAAATAACTTTAGTCCTATATGTATTATTAGTGAAAGTAATATCATTTTAGCTGTATACGTCATATATTCTTTTAATCTTTTCACTCTGGTCTATGATTTGCTTCCATACAATATAGTTGAAATTAAAATTTCTTGTATAATATTAATAGTTATGTACTCCTATCTGTTAATTACTACGTATTGTTTCGTCTTTCATAACGTTCATGCCCTATACATTTATTATCCAAGAAATAAATTAACATCTTCTCAGACTTTTTCATCACGAAGAAGCTAAATATGTACATTATTCCGTATACTGCACTTATCTATAGATTTCATGCCTTTCATAAATATTTACGTTCTTATATTCGCATATTGGGAAAGCAATACAGTAGGTGAAGTATTACATTAGTAGTCGTTTAATATAAATTTTCAATAATGTTTTCTTAAGCAAAATATATTGATTGAAAATTTCAAATTTATATATCGCTTGTGACCGAAGATCGAAGATTTATTTAAATGCAATTTTAGAACTTTTTAGTCTCATTATTAGTTTCACATTTATGATTTGTTCTGTTATTTATCTTAATACAATATTGACGTCGGATTTATGACGTAACGACATAATTAACAAAAAAGTTTAAAAAACCCAACAACATGCGCATCTGCATCCGGTGAAGCAATATCGCAAATTTAGGCAAAATTCCTGACTCTGCCCGCGATCTCGTGTGCACAGATCACTAAACATATTACAGATGCCCTTTTTTATTATACCACTTCCATACTTTACTTCTGGCTACGTCCAATTCGCCAATTTATGATCGAGTGTAACGTCTGTGGATTTCCATGTGAATATTATATATATATATATATATATATATATATATATATATATATATGTGTGTGTGTGTGTGTGTGTGTGTGTGTATAATTGGAGTGACAATTCTCTCTTGTGTATGTAGTAAATCAAAGTAAATTAATTTATAAGAAAATTAAATTGGCATTTCTTCTGATAGATTGAACTGATTGCAATAATATAAATATTCAATACTACTTCAGGCAAACCTCTATTTTTTTTGTAAACTTCATCTGAAATGGGTGGACGGTCACTTGTCTTCCATGATCCTTATTATTATTTTGTAAATAAGTAATGTATGGTATATGATATACAAAAAGTGTTCAATTTAAATGTGCAAAGATATGTAGCAATTATTGTAAAGCTGGAAACCTTTATATGCTTCCGTTGAAAACGAGATTTTGATACTTGTGACGTTGTTGCACTGATGTGCGATATAATCTTTTGGACTGTACCTTATTTTATCCTGTATTTCGGACTCATGCAGTATTGTATCCTTCATATCTGCAATTTTTAAAATTAAGCAATTACCAATAATTTTTAAAAACGATCTTTTGGAAGCACGTATTCCATTAATTAACGTATCCATTAGATTAGCTGTACACAAAATAGCAATTGCAGACAAAACTTTTTATCGACACAAAGTTATGAATTGAATATTTTCACAAACTGTATTGTTTTTTTTTTATAATTAATAAGCCAACTTAAACGTTTTCGCATAAAATTAATTACACGTGGAAATTATTATCAAATATAAAATACGTATATTTTTTAAGTCTTAGTTATAAAATATCTCAAAAATTTTTCTGAAACATATTTTTGGTAATTAATAATGCAATAATTTGTAGATCGTATCAAGTAAATTTGAACGAACCCTTTACTGTATATGTGGTAAATATCAATAAGATTCTTTAGACCATACGTTTATGTACGTCTATTGTAAGTTTTATGTATTATTACATAATCATTAACTCAGTAGAAAGGAACACTGATTCTGTAGAAATAAGCAGTCACAGGAACACTCGATTTCTTAATTACTGTAAGTAAAACAGCGATAATTTTTGAAATTCGAATGAAAATTTGCTTTAAAACTTTCTTAAATTATGCATACGTTAAGGCCATAATCATCTGAAATAAGGAAACATTAGAAATATTACACGAATGTGCATTTTATTATGAAGCATTGTTATAAAAAAAATGAAAGCAATTTATTTTTTTATATCCATAAAATAAATGGAGCAGCAATGTATCTACAGGAATATGTCTATAAAAATGCTAATAATTTCTTGTATTGAAAACTCAAAGCAACATTATAGAACTACCTAAATTTTTCCTAATGATTGCTCAATATACATTTACGCAATAATTTATTTCAGTTAAAATTTTATGCTATTATTTAAAGTTCATTTGAGTAAACTTTTGTGCAAAATTACGTAATTTAGAAGCCAAACTTTTTTAGTGATACGTTTTTTCATGTAACAATTGCGAAAACAAATGTCGACTAAAACCGACCTGCGTCAGGGCCATCTGAATGCCGATGACAAGATGGTCGAAAATACCAAAAAATTATTTAAACGCAGATCCATCGATGAATCGACAGATGGCCTCTCTTAAATTAGCTAATTTAATTAAGTCGCTCTTAAATTATAAGTAAGCTGTCCACTATATATCACCAGTATATGTCAGCTTTGTTTATGTATCAATTTATTTACACTGGTTTTTAATTTAACAAAAATAAATGTTACAAACATATAATAGAAGAGAGTACAAATAAAAATAAATGTTACAAACATATAATAGAAGAGAGTACAAATAAAAATAAATGTTACAAACATATAATAGAAGAGAGTACAAATAATAGAAGAGAGTAAAAAATAAATGTTACAAACATATAATAGAAGAGAGTACAAATAAAAAACCTGCTGACACTCTCTGGGAACATCTAAGTAATTTAGGGGTATAATGGCAGTACCTGGAAATAATGCAGTGAAAAATATTTCGTGCAATTAAGATATGATTTGAATATAGATTTAAAAAAAACATTCACAACAGAAATTAAATTGAAATTTTAGCTTAGTTTAAGCAAAATAACTTTTAAAAAAATATTCCTTAGTACCCCTGTGTATAATTGTGTACAAATATCAGTAAAAAATCTGTCTGCTATATAAAAAAATCAAGTAATTCACAAGTTTGTTGGGTAATATAAAATATGTGTAATTTTTGAAAAAAATTTCTTAAAATTCTGTACTTTTAATAATATTTATTTCAAATATTATAATAGAAATTTGTAAATTTGCAATAAAAGTAGATCCATATATACTTAACTCTTTTCAGAAATTTAAAATAAATATAATATCTTTTACTTTGTTTCATGAATTAAAAAGAATATCTTCCCTAAACCAAGAATGGAGCTCTCTATATATACCAAACAACTGTTTATAATCGCTAAGCCTTATTAAATAGTAAAGTGCAATTTATATAAGAATAAAACATTGTAAAAAAAGAACGTGTATTTTTAAATATTGTCTTATAATAACATTTCTAAACTGATGAAAAAACTCTGATGAAAAAACTTGTATGCAATACTCTGTTCTATCTACAATACGAAACATAAAAGCATTTTTTGGAAATTTCTCGATCTTCGTCAACTGTATAATGTTTTGTTATCAGCTCATTTACCCTTTTTTATAAATTATAGGTGAATTGACAGTGCTCCTATTATCGCATTCTGATTTAGACATAATCTTTATATATGTACTCACAGCCGATTACCGAGCAGAGCGCTGGCATGTGTGTAGCCGAAGACGCGAGTAATTGAGGTAGGGACGAAAGGCATTCCATAAAGTGATTATGTATAAAATTTAGGCTTCGGAATTACAGGTATCGCCCACATATCGGTGGTTTGATGGTCTCTTGTTCTGAAGGTAGGTGGGTTTCTGGCTCGTTTACGTTATTTGGCTTTGTCTAAAAAATGGATAACGATACATAACACGGGACATAAGCAAAATTGTTTTTAAGCGAAAGTGTAAGGTTAGCATTTTTTTATAGTCATTAGTGAAATAAAAAACCCAAAATATTTTTTATGTCCATCTTTTACAGCTTTATAGTTTTTATCGTTTTAGACAGTAAAAATTATGAGATAAAATTTCAAAATTTTTGAAGTGTTTTCGACCAACCTTACGAATATGTAAAAGGGGATAGAAAACAATTCAGTTCTGGCCTCTGGAGTAGCATCAAAGTATTTTAGAGCAAAACCCAAACACACTTTAAGTGTATTTTTAGGGAGAAGTAACGTTTGATATACCATTAAAGTTACTATTTTGCTGCATGCTGTGATCGGCTTCCAAAGACGTATTTACATAAGAAACTGTAGTTCAGCTCTGATGTTCCACATATACTATTAATAAGCAATAAAGAAATACTAAAAGAAGGCATTAATGTTTTAACATTTTGCCTTTAAGATTTGCTTTTAATTTTGTGGGTTAACTTTAACAGATACACATATATTGTCCCGGGCCTTTTTTGTAGACCCATTTGTATTACATAATTTGTTTATATAATTTACCATAAAGACAGCGTTTGCCAGTAAGTTATTTGCTTGATCACCTTCATAGACACGTGAAACTAAAATTATAACTGGTTATATTTATTTACTATAATCCTATAAAATGAAATGTTTTCATTCTGAAAGTCTACGCTACTTGCTATTAAAATAATTTTGTCAATTGGATCAGCAGTACCCGAGATCACCTCTAACAAACTAATAAGGAAATGAACAAAATCACAGACGTTATTTTTTCATTATTATTATTATTTTTAGTCTATGTCTATAGAAAAGGTTTGTGCTATTAATCTGCGTTTTTCACACAGGATAAAATTCTGATACATTTTTTATAAAAAACTACCCGACATCGCTTCTAAAAACAAACAAATTAAGAAATTTCATGTCCTTGTTACATAAGTTTATGTACACAAAAGCGAATTATCATCTCTTACTGCCTGACTGACTCCTAAAGTAATCTCTAGCACTGTAACCGAAAGGAAGAAGGAACTTTCAGAAAGTTAGTCGGTGACGGGATTCAAATGGAATTGGAAAATTTTATAGAAAATTTATTAGACTCTCAGTTAGAAATAAAGAAACAACTGAGTCCATCTTTTTATTGTATATTAATTATTGTCAACAAAGGTGAATAAAATGAAATAATATAGTCATAGCTCTATTTTACCCAGGCAAAGTCCCAAGGGATAGCTATTAAAAATATTCGCGTTTAGAAGTTGGTAACGATAATCTTTTCAAATCGTAGATTCTCGGTGCAAATATACGTACTTCATGAGAATCATTTAACTATTATTCGGTAAGTTTAGTGTTCAATTTTGTATTTAAAGTTATTGTTTTACATTATTGTTAACATATAATTATTTTCGTCACATAAAGAGATTTTTTTTAATAAATACTTGGAATAGGTACGTCATAAAATATTTCTGTATATATTATATATCTTGGATAGATTTCCCCTTTTTTTTCTCTGTGTTTCTCTATCTCTCTTCGCTTTTTTTAACAAAAAAACGAAGTGGTATGCGCAGATGTAAATTTATCACCTACAAAGAAAATATCATCAAATATTTTAAAAAAATATATTTCAGTTAAAAACATGTCTTCTTTTATATTGTACGCACGTCTTATTCTAAACGATAATATTTTTTATGATAATATGCGACGATATTTTGCTCCATTACCGGTGCTTACCATTTTACAAAAGTAACAAAAAATCGTATCCTCTCACAAACTTTGTTATCCTTTTAACTTTGCGTTCAATTTGGAAGCATATTTTAAAAATATTGTGCCTGTCGTTGTTGTGTAGAACCAGTGAAAGTTCTTGTACACAAAATGTATGAGCGGTAAATTATTCTGAAAATAGTGAAGAATAAAAAAATGTAAAAGAAGCAAAGGTGATGACAAAAAAAAATAACGCGTGCAACTCAGTACATATAATTGGATTTGTAACTGTTTTGGTTATATATAATAAAAGCTTTGCGGATAAGAAAGCCGTGTAGGTATCTGAAACGAACAGCTACCCACACAGCTTTATTATTACAGGAATTTTCAGTATTTATGTCGCAATCTCAGTCAAATCTTTATGTATTCTAAGTAGAGCCAAAAGATTATAATTACTTTAGTTTGCGAATTCAAACAAGTTTCATACTTCTTTAAACAAGTTAAATATGTTTTTAAAACTAAATCGAATATATTCCAAGTTTGATTTTTATTTACGGTGTGTACCTAATAATAATTTATTAATTTAAGATCTTGTGGTGACTCATAACATAATATGAAAGTGTTCTTTGAATTAGGTTAAAAATGTACGGTCATGAGGTAAATTGTATATTCCATGGAAAAACTATATAATCTGTTCTAATATAGCAGAAAAGTATTATTAAAAGTAGTAGAAATTGAAAACGTGGTTTAAAAAACTATAGTTATATTAACTAATTTCCCGTTGCAGTTTATAACCTTTTGTGACACGATGACATTTTAGGGAAAGTTTGACTATTGACTATGGATTAATCTATTCTTACATTTAAAAATAAATATATTGCCATAAACTAAATATAACCTAATCATATTTAGTTTCTATCAATATATGTATTTTTAAATTTAAAATTTATGTTAAATTTTTGGAACAAAGAAAGGAATTTGCCTTTCATTTCATTCTTATATACTAATTCAAACCTCGAAGTCCAAATTTTTGTAATCCACCATCAATATTTTATCACCATCCATGACTTAATTCGACATAATATTTCTATGGGAGTCCACTATTTGCCACTTTTTTTTTGTATTCTTAAATATATTTTATAAGCATTTAAAACAACTATGTCGAACATGATTCATGAACTAGTTCATATTCTTTCTATTCCTGATCGCTGTTACGTGTATTGTGTATTACATGCCCGGGACGAAGAGACACGAGATCTTTGAAGATGGGGAGAGTGACCTTATCCCACCGCTGTCAGTATTTGCAGGCGACTATAGCGACAGGTATGGTACAACTTCAAATAGACATTACAGAAGCGTCTACATATCCATGCCGGCAACAGATAAAAGATGGGGCAGATAAAAAACAGAGTAAAGGATGGGGCCTATATACGAGGTATAGTAAAGAGGGCACATAAGTTATTTTTTATATTGATTTTAAAATTTAATAGCAGAAAACATTACATTTTTGTATGTTAATCTATAATTTGATTTATTTATTTCTCTTAAGCATGTTTTAATCTTACGGAAGAATTTTTTTGTGTTTTTTTTTCTCTATTTTGTACACCTAATTGTAATAATCAACTTTCTTTTTAGGTAGCACTTTACTAACAAATGTCATAAAATATCATTAATTTGTTAACAAATTATTTTTAAATTTGTTGAAAACTTATAACCTCTCAATTCAATATTTAGTTCATTACTTAAAATTGACATGATTATTATTCAAAAACAAAAAAAAATAAATCTCCTGATACCCCTTAGAAATACGACAACATTTTGAGTCTCAAACCTTTCCCTGACTAACGCTAAAATTTCAAGTCCCTACGTAACGCTCGATTAAAACAAAAGGTAGGTTGGATTCAAATCTGACCCTCATAATTCCCATTAAAATTTCTCTTCATATCAGTGTAAAAGTTTTTATTTTTCAGCTCTAATAGATATTCAATTTACACCCCCAAATATTTTTATAATGTAACAAACTTGTAAAATATGAATAGAACTTCCTCTGCGTTAGTTAAGAACTCAGTTGCCTACATTTAAAAAATGAACCATTTAAGGTGTCTTACTTTATCTTTTAATTTTTACAAATATTACTATATTTTTTCAATTAAATGAAACTACGTGATGTAGTATCATTTCTACTTTCTTTTAGTTCGTTACTACGATCTAGGTTTCGTTGTATTGCAACATCTTTAGGTGGACTATTAGCTAAGATTGTATATCTTTGCCAATAGCCCACCTGAAGATGTTTTAACACAACGAAATCAAGGTCGTGGTAAAGAACTCAAAGAAAGTAGAAATAATACTACATCACGTAGTTTCATTTGATAACGAATTTCTACTAAATTAACACCAAATAAATTCAACATTATTTCAAAATGAAGTATAAAGTCTAACCTGTCTTTCACAGATGTAAAAAAGTAGCGAATTTCTCAGAAATAATTTGATTTTTTAAGTAAAGGCATAATGCCTTTACTTCGAACACTTGCATCGCGAACAGATTTAGCGTCGAACGCTTTCGTCGGCTTTTCACCAAACACCTTATAGGTTCACGCTGAGGAATCTAACACTATATGTTCGCAGCAGCTTGCCAAACCAGATATAAAAACGGACTAGGTTTAGGGAATCTAGCACCAAATTCTTGCAGCAATTTTCCAAAATATAAGATGCTCACAAGTTCAAGCTAAGGAATACTCCTTCGTTCTACTTTCCCAGTGACTTGCTCGAATACACCGAATGCGTTTCAAGAGTCGAGATGTGAAAGCTCGCAGCGACTTGCTTCACAGACACAACGGCCATCAACATATTAAGTGCGTGATGGAATTTTAGCCCTTGATAGAACTTGTATCATAAGTATACACATAATTATGATACAAGTTTTGTTTACGCTCAGCAGGCAAATGTACGAGTGAAGAAGACCCATTCTAAATATGTGTAATCATAATATACAAAAGTATGCCACTTTACACCATACTCTATGGTCATTCAGCGCAAAAGAAATACACGTAAGCAACTTTACGCCTACTTTCAAGGTGGAACGACAGATATACCATCTGACTGACGACTCACCATGAAACAATACAATATATTTATTATTTTAATCCCTGAATGTTGATTCGACTAACATAGATATATACATATATATATATATATATATATATATATATATATATATATATATATTATATATATATATATACATATATAGTATACTTTAAGGAATATTGTATCCTATATGTACTATTTAAGGGGGTAACACAGTGATTACAATGTAAACGGAATCGAGAAACACAGCTTAAATGGTCTAAAATAAAGAGAGACGGGCTTATTTATATACTGATCATTCGAGTATTCCCGCTGATATACCCCGACCCCGATGACCGATGTCATTTGACGAACGGAGATGAAACCTTTAATGACCGGCGGGGGGTGTCTCATAATTAAGATAACTCTGCGCAAGTGAATAATTCTACGCACGGACTGTATAAATATAAACCACAACGTACTAATTTTATATATAAATCGGCTGCGTTCCGCGATTTCACTTCCGTTGGATCATCAGTATTATAGCATTGTAATGATCTCACAATGAATGAAAAATCAGTGACACCAGATTCCAAGAAGAGACCATGTGATTAATACGATTGGTCAGTATGGTCAATTATTTATTAAGAAGATATAGTAATATGTTTCCAAGTATTTCGTGCGTATTTTTATGTAAAAATTAATACTATTTCACTGTATAGTATGAAAATATGGCTTTTCATCGCACCTTCCTCGTGGTTGGCATATATTAGTAAGAGAGACTATGAGCAAAGCAAAAGATCTAAATGAATATTAAGGTCTTGTCTCTTGACTAATATATGTTTAGTGTTAGAAAAGCTTATCACAGTAACTTATCTGTATCCTTTTAGTAAACATCTTATGCAATAAGGTGGCCAAGGGCAAGATTTTATTGCTTATTTTATATTTCATCAATAACATTTTTTACAGTTAGGAGAGATTTTAAACAGTTCAAGCCGTTGGGAATTCTACCAGTTTTTTATGTCTATTACATTTAGATAAGTCAATGAGAAAATATCTGCCTACTCATAAGCTAATCTTGAGGGTATCTGGAATGTAAAACACATTCTCACACCGGGAGAGCATTAACTGGGTCAGATAAAAAATTCTGAGACATTTATTCTTGATTAATCTAAAAATTTTTCGAATATTCCAAAATGGTAAATTGGTCGGCTATATAAGCAGTACAACATTACTAGTTTAATTAGTATGTTATAATCGCTGTCATGGTAAATATGTCCGAAAAAATAGATTCACTGCGAGTGATTCTTCTTCGTAAATACCGCTTGGAAGCCACTGTACGAACGACCGTAAAGGAAATTAAAGAAACGATGGGAGAAGGTACTGTACCTTCTTTCATGCAACGGTTTCTCGATAGTTCAGTTGTTTTGTAAGGGAACCTGGAATTCGAAGGTCCTTCACGTTCTGGACCATCATCATTGGACATCGAGGTTGCTTGGGCACTTATTCAAGAAGATTGGCGGCAGATGTCACAATGTTTGATCACAGTGTTGTTAATTTTATACGTGTATGCTGTTTTATATGTGTATGTTTATTATAACAACTTTCTGTTTTATTGAGGAACTATATTTAATTTGTAGATAATGTTAAATTACCGTATCAATACTTTTGGTAAATTTTGCAGTCAATGGAATAAATATTAAAAAAGAGGAATGAAACGTTAATGTACTTAAAACATCCATATCTTTACGCAAGAGTTGAATAAAAACCCCAAAATTAAACATTCTCATCACCCTTTTACTTTCGATTTTATTAACTTCACATTCAAATGCTACGATACTGAAAAGTTTAATAATTTTTTTTCTGACAAAAAATATAGGCTTCCGGATTTTTTAAGGAAGTCAAAGTCAATAAGAACTCTAAAAACTCATGCGATCTCACTAGTTTTTATCACCAAAATATTATGAGACTTAATCTCGTCTTTTAGTCGTCGAGCTTTTGATAATATTTTAGTGTTTTATGCATAATAAAATTATCATCAGAAAAATATTTTAAATTATTATCGTCAGGTTATGGGCTATTACACTATACAATGGAAAAAGTTCCATTTGGTATTGGATTTTTAAAAGCTTCCACTGGGTTCTTTCTGTAGCACACTGTTTACATATTTAATTAAAACATGTGTACATCAAAATTAATTATAATCAATTATATAATGGCCAATTCCATCGTCCACCAAAATCAACTTAAATTGCCTAACAAATATTTCTATTATTAACTTGAATGTTGAAGAGTAATTTTTTTGTTGAAGAAAGATTTTTTTAATGTAATGAATAAAAAGAAACTTGCTTTTTAAGTAGATATTGCAATGATAAGTACTAATTATGTAATTGGGATATATTAATCGCATCTGCATTAAATGATTGTATTAGAGTTAGTGAAAAGTTCTGACATTTGATTTTAATAATGATGTTACTTTAATTTAAAACTCTTTTTGCTCATCGTTAACGAAGAAAACTATGAAGTACCATATATCTCGTAATGATACAAAACTTGACAATAAAGTGACAAGATGCAAATTGCCGTGTCGGAGTGAAAAATTGTTAAGTAGAGTGACAGAAGTGATAAATTGAACAAATTGATAAATGACTGGAATCAGGACGAGGAGGGTGCACCGACCCCAAAAGACCAATGAATGAGAGTTTGCCGTTTATAAAAAGGTGGAGCAAAATCTATAGTATGGCTTTAAATAACTTGTGGCTTTGTAAGTTTTGATGAAATGAGTTTACCCATCAAAACTTTTCGAAGGCTTATTTATTACACAATATATACTTATTCTGCCTTTGCCAAGCGCATAATCTCTAAAAAAAACTTATCAAAGTAAAAATCATCTACTGTAAGACTGCTATATAGTATGCTTTGAAAAGTATTTACTTGCGTATTTCAATGATGTAAGTGAAATTTTGCCTATTTAGTTATTTGATTGTATTTCTCTCAAGGTTAAATATTCTGATTTCAATGAAATTTTGCACATAACTTATATATATGTTTGCTGTGACAGCGCTTATAACATATTGATTAAACTAGTGATATTATACTGCTTATATAGCCGAACAATGGAAACTTTTAGAATATTCGAACAACTTTTAGATTAATCGTGAAAAAAATGTCTCAGAACTTTTATCCGACTCAATATAATGCTTTCCTTACTTCCGATAAAGTACATCTTACGTACCCTCAAGATTAACTTGTGATTAGGCAGATATTTTCTCGTTAACTTATCTTAATGTAATATACATACAAAACTGATAGAATTTCTAACAGCTTGAACTCTTTAAAATCTCTCGTAACTATAAAAAAATGTTGTTGATGAAATATAAATTTAAAAAAATAATAAGTAAAATCTTGCCCTTGGCCACCTTATCGGATAAGATTTTTACTAAACGGATGCAGATAAGTTATTATTATATAGATTTTTGGTTCTTTTTTTAACTGTGGTAAGCTTTTCTAACACTAAATACATATTAGTCAAGAGACAAGACCTTAATATTCATTAAGATCTTTTACTTTGCTTATAGTCTCTCTTACTAATATTTGCTAACCCTGAGGAAAGTGTGATGAATAGCCATATTTTCATACTATACCGTGAAATAGTATTAATTTTTACATAAAAATACGCACGAAATGCTTGAATACATATTACTATATCACTTTAATAAATAATCAACCATCCTGTCCAATCCTATTAATCACATGGTCTCTGCTTGGAACCTGCTATCACTGATTTGTTATTCATTATGAGGGCATTACCGGTAGATAGAAAAATACTCATCATTTTCAAAATTACAAACATTACCATCTGATTACTCTGAAGACTTGCTAGGTTCAAACAATCAAGTAGAAAATATTTGCTTTGTTTTTCGTTTTTATGAAAAATAACATATGCACCAGCTAAAGTGCACTGGTATTAACTAGACACAGTTATGATACCAAAATAAAAAGTTAGAAGAAAAAATATCGTTGAAAAAATCGGCTCTATTAAATAGGTAATTAGTTTAAGGCCGGGTCACATAACTTTTACAATATTATATACATTAATTTTTCCTTTTGGTTCCGACTATATATTACTCGCCCATAATTGTATATTGCATGTATTTTAATATTAAAATCCCATCTCCATTAGTAGATATCAGCTAAACAGTTCATTCGTTTTCTTTGCCAAATATTTCCATATGCATAAGAGAAGCTAAGGTCAATTAAACTTATTTCATGTTTCAAATAAATGAATAATTCATTTTCGTAATACTGATATACATAAAATCAAAAAGAAAGTAATCTGCTCATCCAAATTTACGATGGAACATTTCCAAACAACACAATAAGTTTAGTTACTTCGACGAAATTCTCTCATATAATATTATCGAAGTAAATTCTGTTTCGCTGATCTAATAGAACTTAAAACCTATCATATGATCTTCAACAATAACATATCTAATATAATTTAAAACATATTTTATGAACTTACATCTTTTTGTTCGATTTCCAAGAAAGCGTTTTCCACGGAAGTACTAGAGAGAGAAGTTAAACGATGCACCATACGCCGGAGGCTTTGGATTACAAGTACAGGGCGAAGAAACAATGAAAAGAGGGTAAGTCCCTATTGGTGTGCGGATAATGGAATAAAAGGTTTATTCTACGCTCATATTTGCTTTACTAAAACTTTAGGAAGTATATGGATTAATATATTTTTGGTCTTCCCGCTAGGGACACATTATCGAACCAAAGGTATCGATACTATATTTATTAGTAATCTCGACAGAAAAGCATGGATACACCAAGATATGGACACTTTTTTTGAATGATATATAACAGATCCGCGAGATTTTAAAAAAGGGAATGACCCTGAATTAACTGCTAAACCCGTAGGAAGTTTAGCAGTTAATTCAGGGTCTTCTCAGCCTCAGGATTAACTCAGGTCATCTTCCTGTAGTTAATAACTTCAAAATAATATTTTTTCCAATCGCTTCATTCGAGCTTTAGAATTTAAACCTGCATTAGGCCTAATTAAGCGAAAGATGCGATGTCTTTTCTCATATTACAAACATTATCAATTGTCGCTAGCATGTTGTTTCATATTGCCAGTTCAGTAGTGTCATATTACCACCAATCGCAAAGAAATTTTGGAATATTATATTGAAGACAGAATATCAAGAGGCATTCGATAGGACCCCTGCTGTAAAGTGTTAATATGATTAAAAGTATCAAGTAAACGAGTACCAAAAATATCAGCATTAAAAGAAATATACACCGTACTGAAATATATCAGTAATTTTCCGTGTTCCTATTTTTCACAGAAAATGTTTGACATATTTCTAGACTTACTTTCTTCCTCTCGAATTCGTTTAGACGGTGCCTCAGAATCCATCTGATTATGATGATACTGCCATAACTAACATGTAAATACATTCATACATGTATTACAAAACCAAAAATAAAAATTTCATTAATTTTGAATAAATTTGGCGTTAATTTTGTAGAAATTCATTGCTCGCAATTAAATGAACTAAGTGATGTAGTATTATTTCCATTTTATTTAAATTCTTTACCACGACCCAGGTTTCGTTGCATTACAACATTTTCAGGCGGGCAATTAGCAAAGATCAATCTTTTATTAGTTTAGTTATTTGTAGTAGTTTAATTTAATTTCAGTAATTTTATAAAATAGTTTATACAATGAATACATTTTCATCATTATTTAACTCGTTCTATTCAGATAATTATTACATATTTTTTAAACGTGTTGTCTGCCTTTAATCCGCTATTTAAAGAAAAAGTCACTGTGCCGGATTGAAAAATTGTGTAATTTTGTTATTTTTGTTCGTATTTATCTAATTACGTACGGATTAAGGAAAGTGTTATAAAGTATGCTTAGAACTATGCTTCTAGAAACTTTTATTGAAAAAGATTAAAAAACTATAAAATTACAAAGTCAAATATGATGAGAATTCAACTAGTCTCGTTAGCATTTAAAAAAAATGTTTCTACCTATATGAATATAATTATGGTTAGGCCTATTCCTTATGTTAATTTATTATCAAATTGGATTTAGTTAATATATCACTATGCGATTTTTCCAAATCATTATTGTCACAAACATAAGATGCAATCGCCGTAAATGTCAATATTTTGTTATGGCTGGCGTAAACAAATATTGTTTTCTGCTTCCACAAAAATGGCTCAGGCTGTGTCAACGTTTGGAATATTGACTTGAACTCTAGAAATATTAAATGAAGAAAACCCAAGTGCGACGACAATAGTGCCCCTTAAATGAAGAAAACCCAAGTGCGACGACAATATTTTTGTTATTAAATTTTCAAACTAATATGGATACATTTATGAAAGAGTGCGGTAGTATTACAGATAATACGAAAATGTACAAAAAAGTTCCACTACACATATGTCCACATTATTACCCTATTAGGCCTTTAGCTCTATACTTAATTAAAATACAAAATAAATAACTGAGCTCTTGAGTGTAACAATATTAAGTTAAACGTAGATAACAATCGTATTAAAATAAAATGTAATTCTGGTGTTTTTGTCCAGGCCAGGGGGCACGCAGGAATTTAAGAATTAAATAAATATCGCCATCTAGCGGAAAATTATGAAATTACGTTTTAATGTATTGAAATCGCTCGTTATTTTTTATATGTTGATGTTCATTAAGTGACAGAAGTATTAAAAATAATTTGGTATTAAGACCAACAGCAACGATCCGAATCTGGCGAAGTCTCATTTATGTTTTGTATTTTATATGTCAATTACTTTAGTAATCGATTATTTGCACCATGATTTCCCGCAGTGACTCGGTCGGACAATTCGTCTATAAATATATTCTCTAATAATACTTCTCTTTATATTTCTTAAATATTATTTCTCTGTTAACTGTAATAAAGAAATCTGTCACTTCAGTATAAATGATCATTTAGACATTTTCTTTTGAATAATTTCAATAAATAAATAGAAATATACCCAAAGATGACCAATAATTTCTTAAAATTCCTTAAAAATCCTTATTAAGTGTAAACATTTTATATTTCAAACCAATATATGGAAAAAATATATTTACATGAAAATATATTCAATAAAATAAAAAGAGAAACAATAAAGGGTTAAATTTTCATGCAAGATTTTTAATAATATACCTTGAAGAAATTAATCAATACACGCAGACTCATGTTTCGCCCATTATCCAGTTTAATCGGCACATATATTTCTGAAACTTGATAGCCGTTTCTCCGATTTTTGTATCTATTAGTTTAAATTTCGTATACAATTTTTGATGTTGCCCAATCCTGTAACATTATGATAACTTCACGCGTAACCAAGGACCAAGCAAGGGATTCCAATTGTACATGAAATAATATAAAATTATATACATGTATATATATATATATATATATATATATATATATATATATATATATATATATATATATATATATATGTGTGTGTAATATTACACTTTCTTTTTTTATATCCCAACTAAATTCAACTTTTAGGAAAATATGACTTAACTTCAAAACAAACTGAGTCATCACTTACTTTTCAACACCGGTTATACTAAAAATATTGCCTTGCATTAAGCAATATTTATTAGTTTTCAAATGTGTCATTCTGGAGAACAAAAGGTAATTATTATTCTATTTTTGATGTTTATGTATATGTAAAAAATATACTGATATGTATTAAGGGATTATTGGCATTTATCAGCCCAGAGAAATTTGGGGTTTTTAAGATTTATTTCTCATAAAAAATATTCAGTAAGTTACTATTTATAACGAAATAATTATTAATATTTTACAATTTTCTTACAAGATTTATACAAAATGTCGATTAGCCAATTTTACGTTTACCAATTAAAAATTTAATACTAAATGTCGATTCATAAAAGAAGGCAGCCGTTGAAATTAAGACTTTATATGATATGGATATTATTTCCATTTTGATTAATTTGAAATAAAAAAGTAAAATAAATAAGAATATCTTTCTCCTACGATTTACGGTTGACAAAGTTAATGACAAATAATAAAATCGCAACCGTGGAAAAGAAGATATGGGTTTTTAATTTCATAATTTGTAAAACATGGAATAATTCATAAAAGCCAATTCATGAACTCTATTAGGTTACTCTGTTAGGCAACAAAGGTCATGAACTCTGTTAGGCAACAAAGAAAAAACAATAACTTATTCGAATAATTTTGCTAACTGATTCGTGAGGTATCACATATCCTACTTTACAAATAAAAAGTGTAGAAAAAAGCGAATTTTAAATTTTAAATCACCTACTTAAAGAGAAAAAATACCTTAACCGTAATCAGCTATTGTATGCTCACATAAAGAATCCTCCCCTTTAAGTAAAAGTATACAAGTTTTTCATTTTCTTTCCTTTTTGCAGTTTTTCCTCTTTTGAAATATTATAATTGCCTCTCTCTTATTCATAGAGAGATGAACAGAGAATATCCCGTCTGCATTTGAGAGTTTCTATTCCAAGTGGAAAGAATAGATATAAATTTCTCGCGAAATATTGAAACCACCTATCACTATTTCGATCATTTTCACCCCGGATCTTGCTTCAAAATATTTCCAGTTTAGCAGCTAACGTCCATATGAAGAGTCAAAACGCATTAATGTTTTGAGTTTATCTTCTTTAACATATTTCTGATAACATAGCTAACAAAAGTATTGATAACGGGCAAAAAATTAGAACGAACAAAACTTACTCCAATAATAGTTGTTTGTCGTGGTGTAACAAAGTCTTCCATATTATTGTGACATAAATTTCTCAGCTGATACACTCGTAAACGAAGAATCTATGTCAATATGTCACCGTGAAATTTACTTTGGTGGCCTTTATTCCGATAAAAATTATTTCGAAAATATATTTCGAATTTACGGGCAATTATTTTTTCACTTATGGTAGAAACTTCCCCCTAATCACTCGAGAAATGCTGAGAAACGTGGAATATTTTCACCTATCGAAACTTTTTGATTCTCATAGAAAATATGAAAATATAATAATTAAATTCCCTTATAATAATTAAATTCATGAACAAAAACCAATACAGGCGGAAAAATTAAGTATATCGTTTAACAATCATTCACCGTCGTTACTGACCATTGTGCACTGTCTTTTTAGTTATGATAATATTTGAAAATTTTGCATTTTTCTCTAAACTTCTTATAAATATACTTTCATAATTTAATACAGCTCGATAATCTTCAAAAATGTTTGGTACTCTCTTACGTTTTCAAAAATTCTAAAAGTTGTTCAGATGTTCTAGTTATTCAAGGTTTACATATTCAATGGTATTTTAGTTCATACATAGCTAACAGAAAAATATCATCATGTCATGTAATAAATAAATTATCATATTAGACGGGACATAATTTCCAACTTTATGAATGTCTGTATTTAATAAATTAATTTTACTAGCGTTTTTCGTCGAAAAAAAATTAAAATGTGTGTACCCATAAACTGAATGGCAGAAGTAAACTTTCTGCGACAAAATATTAAATAAAAAATTTACCGAATCATTGAATCTTCAAATGAAGGGATTGTTGAATGCCCAGGTATATGTGTTTTGTGCCTGCGTACAACGATATACATTACAAAAATTATTTTTTAAACCATTTTTATAATTTTAAGCGAATTAGTGTCAGTCAAAGCATCATCTACACCAATATATAAAGCGGAAAAGTTTGATTGTTTATTTTCTCTTTGACAATTATTAGCAAGATATCTTTGCTAATAGCCCACCTGAAGATGTTGTAATACAACGAAACCTAGGTCGTGGTAAATAACTTAAAGAAAGTAGAAATAATACTACATCACGTAGTTTCATTTAATCGTGAATAATCAATTTCTACAAAATTAACCCCAAACATATTCAATGTAGGCAAAAATTACACCTTGATACATTTATAATAATATGCCTATCAAAACATAAAATATGGTCCTTTCTTGATTTACATCTCTTCAAATTGTTGGTACACGATATCCAAAATTATTTAAGTTGTAAAAATAAAGAAATATTAAATATATTTGGCGTTAATTTTGTAGAAAGTCATTATTCACAATTAAATGAAACTACGTGATGTAGTATTATTTCTACTTTCTTTAATTTATTTACCACGACCTAGGAAGATCTTTGCTATCTTTGCTAATATCCCACCTGAAGATGTTGTAATACAACGAAACCTAGGTCGTGGTAAAGAAATTAAAGAAAGTAGAAATAATACTACATCACGTAGTTTCATTTAATTGTGAAAATAAAGAAAATTATTACCAATTTTTCGAATAAATCTATTTCTCGGAAGTAAGAGAAGAAAGAAATTTGCTTATTTAATATGAACTACTAACAATATGGACTTCCTAGCTCAATAAATATTTAATAATGCTTAATATATTTAAGTGGGAAGGGGGCAGCACTAAATTATGGTGAATATCTCAAGACAATATCATCTAAAATGTTCACTGCAGTTTCTTTACAAATTTCGAATAGATCCCTAACATTTTTTTCTAGCTTTCGTTTCGATACTTTCGGAAATATTAGAGGAGGAACATTTTTTTGCAAGGTTTCCGGTACATCTATGAATTTGTACTTCCTAAAAATTAAAAAAATGAAACCATGGTAATTAGCCCTTTCAATACCCTACATTACATATGGAATTTTAATACGTTAAAGTAGATATTGTACCGAATATTCCTCAACTTTTCACTTAATTTAAATGTAAGATTTTTTTTACTTTTAGCTATTGAGTTATATGTGAGTTAACATGTCAAACTTTATTAGTATGTCAAACTTCAAACTTCCACCTCAAGCGGTTGCCTTGAGAAACGAACACGTGAATTATCTTACAACTATTCCGTTTTTCGTTTGAAGCACCGAGCTCTACAAACATAAATTAATTTAATTTACTTAGGTCATTAATTCTTTGCAAGCTTTCAAAACTTAGTGGCATTTATTCACGCCAAATTACAGTAAAATTACGAAAATACAAGTACGTCATTATTATTAATCGTTTCAGAAATATGGAAACAAAATTACATTGTAATTAACGTAGCTTAGTTTATTTAAAGTTATAAAAATCAATCTGGTGTATTTTAATTTAGAAACGAATAACATTTTATTTGGGTGTTTTCACATATTATATAATTAAAACATTGGATCAAATAGAATGACAATAACTTATATTCCCCCAACAATTTCACATTTTAATTACACTTTTCCAAAGTAAGCATTTCAGTTTGTTAATGTGTGAAAAATACAATTATATACCTAAATTTTATTGCATTAATTATCTGGTGATATTAACGTGATTATTCTACGGCCACTTATTTTACTTGTTTTGTTAATTTAAATTTATGGATGTTTGTTTTGTATTATTTTCATCTGATTTCCAATGAACTAATCATTGGTTCTGTATTCAAAATATATATCCAATTTAGCATTCTCCATTTTAATAATTTTCCACAATTATTTTATCTTTTTATGCTGTTTATTAATCACACTTTAATTTTTGACACGAAATACGTCAATTAAAAATTCAAAAAGTATTTGCACCAAAAATTGGCAGCAATCATTTAAAATTCCCGCTGTCCAAATTTCTGTAAATAATGACCTATTAAAAACCATATTAGTTTGCGTAACGTTAAACGTCGACTTATTTTTGTTATCGAGCATAGAACAGTGAAAATTTTAAACATGGTATTAAGTATTTAATCAACATTAACCATAGTTACTTCGGTTTACCGTAGCGTTGATCTAATTAATGAATTTGTGGTTTTATTTTCTTCATCAGTATAGGTACCTGACATATTTACTTCAGAATTGATTAGTACTACCGTACTGAAAGCTAAAGATTAATGCGCTATAAAATACAATTCTATACTTATATCAAAATTTATAAAAATACATTTATGGAGTTGGTGGCAAGTGAAATGTAACATTTATCTGTATGTTTGTGTATGGGTGTACATATATTTAAGAGAGTGAACAGGGGTTAACCTAGCACAAATTCCAATTATCTCTATCATTTTACAGGTTTAATATATTTGGAAATGATATTGTACCGCAAAAGTTCCGACTCAGTACTAATATTTTTATTATTTTTTACTTTCCATTGCGCTTCTTATTCGGTGATTATTTGAAGTCGATTCAGTTTTTTTTTAAAGTTTTATTATTTAGAATGTTCTTTTAAATAAAAAAACGTTTTTGTTGCTTTTAAGTAATTTGTAATAATATTAAAATGAAGATCGTCAGCGGACCATTATTGCCAGTGGAGACTTATGTAAGTAACACGTGTTTTCTTATGAAGCCAATAAATTTGTTAAAAGACTTGAACCCACGCTTTGAACTACGGAAAAGGCTATGCTCACGGTTTATATACGATGATCCTTGAGATATCTAAAAGTAATCGCATATCTCGTCGGTTTAACAGGCTAAAATGGCAGTGAGCTGCCCATGCGACGCTCAGGATGGACGACAGTTGGAAAATAAAAATTCTCGATTGGGAACTATCTATCCAAATATGCATAACGGAATAGTCTCCGGCTAGATGTACAAATGACCTAGTGAAAGTTTTTGGATGCCAGCGGCACGGTACCAATCTTTGCGTGAATTGGGAGGTTCATATTCAGCAATGGACACCTTCCGGCAGACGATAATTATTGATACTATTTTATTCTAAATATTGTATTTGCATGTGTATTGAACATTTTACTTGCAGGCTCTTTTATTTAAATCAATACAGTAGAAGAATACATGAGGTCGATAAAGTAATTAACAAACCCTTCATTAAATTCTGAAAGCCGGAATAATAGCAGTCACTGATAAAGTAACTTTGTTAAGATTCCAAAATTTGCAACATACTGTGGCATTGGCAAGTCATAAAATAAAAACATAAATTACAGACGCCGTATGCGGATTGCACCCCTTTGTGCCGTATAACTTTCTTCTACTAGTAAACTCATAACATTTAAGAACCCAAAAAACCAACGATAGCCAAAAATACATACCAATACTTAGACGACAGCGAGTGGACAAATAAACTTATTTTCTGTGAAATGTCTTTACGAATCTTTACCTAATCGGAAATTCTTTGAAACAATTTTATGGTTGAAACAGAGAATAAAAAACGTTTCAACTCCATTAATGTTACTGGAAATCTAGATGGAATAAAGTACGTAACGGTGCTATTTGCAATCAAATGGCTACACGTTTGTACCCAACTTATTTTTTAAAAAAAGTTATTTAACGGACGTTATGATAAGGAATTCGACTTTTCTTATTGCCTTATAAAATAAATGTGCTTTTCTTGACATAGTTTTGTAATTATAATAAAATTTTCCTAGGTTTAACAAAAAGTATAAATCATCTTTTATAAGATATATTCTTCTTTGTCTCTTTTGCACTTACTTAATAATCGTCGTGTTTAATGAATAGAGCTCAAGGTGATATCGTTAGTCGAATAATTTAAAAGACTACCGAGGATCGTGAAGAAATTTTAATTGTAAAAAGTTAATAACAAGTAAATTAGTTAATATAAAATAAAGTTAATAACAATAAAAATTGTTACAAATATAATAATTTAAAATTAATAGATAGTAACAATCCTTGAAGAAGGTTTTAATAGTGATCGGTTAAAATAATCTGCTGCAAACTTTGTTGGAATTTTAAAAACAAATTGCTATCGTTTTCAAATAAAAATTATTGTAATAACAATTGTGGTATCTATCAATATACGGAAATCATTTAAATAAAAGTGTGTACCACATAACGCTTTGAAAATAAAATTTAAATTTATACCCAAAAAAAATCGTGACATTAATTAAACCATTAGATGCGAGAAAAAAAACCATCCCAATAAATAACATTAATACGATAGCAGAATACACTCGATATATAAAAATTCTACTAATTAAAATCTGAATATATTTTTCTTAAATATGTATGCTGTCTCAGATTGACTAGGAATTCGCCTATTATTTTAGTGGTTAGCATTTAAATAAAATAGACCACCATGCAATGTGTATCTATCACATGTTTCTTCTCAGAAAATATTATTCTGAATAGAAAACGCACCTCTTGATATTAAGATGATGCTGATTAAGATAAGGAATCGATACTTTGTTATTTTATTTATTCAAATCATAAATAGTTTATAGTTGGAGTTTTATGTTACTTAGCAAAGACTTGTCTCCTCGTGAACCTAGAATAGGCTCTAAAATTACTTTACTTATTCATAAAGGCCTCTCTACTACCTACAAATGATTCATTACACTTCAACTGACAAAACTTCGTCGCCAACTGACTTATGATCCTCAAAGAATCTCATCATCCGTGAATATCTTCAAAGTTCGTGTGAAATGATTTACCTCTCTTTGCTTCTAGTCCTTGCTTTTTTATTCCGATAAATGTCAAAGTTCCTTTCGTGTTGTTTTATTTTATTTTTTCTCTCTTGTTATATTCTGTTGTAAATCATTTAACTGCTTGATTTTTGTAAATAAGTAAGTAAATAAAACCTTTAAATACGGTTTTTCTTCAAATTCCTTTTACGCTTAACTATTTCTATATTAAACGTATCGTGCCACGATAAGATTTTAAAGTTATGACTAAAAGTTTAATCAGTGAAGGCAAAGCTAAATTGTAAGGAAATTGCCAATTGTTTTTTTTTATATGACGAACACCGAATAAAATGTCAGAATATATTTTACCCATACCATGATATAATTTCTTTAAAATATTATGTCACTAATAGTCATACTCATGCAAGTACGGTCACTTCTTGAGGCCTTGTTTAAAATTGATAAACTTGAAACAAAGAACAATGTAAAATCGTGTTTGCATTAAAAAGAAGAAAAACGTAAAATCGTGTTTGCATTAAATATTTTCGAATTAAGCCATGTTTTGAACCTTACATACGAGCTGTCACAGCGAGATAAAATAAATATCCTTAAAAACCAGATTTACTTACGATAAAATCCTGAAAATACTGAATATTTACTTAAATTTATGAATACATAAAATAAACCATAAAATTGTATTAAAAATTGCATTATTCTTTCAACTTCAATTTGTTAGGTTCTCTACCTTTTTGAAAATATGAAGGTTTGGTAAAATTAGTTACATATTATTTATTTCCGTCATATTTATAAATGTGTCAGCTACCTCCATATCTGTATTTAAGTTCAAATGAGACCTAAATGAACCAAATGTGAAGAAAAGAAAATATTTAACGCAACGTAAAGTGAATTACGATAAAATCCTAACTCAATGTATAGTTCGTATCGGCAAAGATTTTATAATTAACAATTGAAATAATATTTCGCTTACTGTATAGATAAAATATAATTTTAGTTTTTAAAACAAATTTTCTTCAGATTATTCGTAGGGCGTTTTGAAGCAACCCTCACAATGAATGTTCTGAGCACCTAAACACTTTTCATAAGTTAAATACTAGCTACAAGAATGAGCAATTTTACCACCTATTAATATCAATTAAAAGATTACATAGCTGCTGATAAATAAACATATATGCATATATAAACAGAATCATTTGAATGTACTCCTTTTTTCCTTAAGCAGAAGAAAAAATGAGAAAGTGGCGAAAATTTAAAATGTTAATTTTTCTATATATATTTCAAATGAAATTGACCATGAGAGTGAAAGACGAATTGCTTGGCATATTTGACATTACAAACAGAAATAAATGTGGCATTTAGTTTATGCTTTGTTTTTAAACCACAAAGAACGATTTTGATAATGGTATTTTTGACGGGTTGTAATGGTATTGCAGAGGACTGAAACGCAATGAATTTATATCGTTACAGACTGAAGTCGCGTTGGACTTATTGATACAAGAGAAAAAAATATTTTGGAATATCCAATGGTATTAGAATTTTATTAAGGCAGGTGGAACCTTGACTGATACTATACAACAACACCTTTGACATCCTGAAATGCTTGAATTTTCTTTAGAATTATTAAATGGAAGTCCTGTATAGTGTTCAGGAGACTTTTATCATTTTTCTTTCAAAGTATTGACAAGTTTCCTTAATGAAAGTAAAATAATCTTAATAATGTTGTGGTTTTACTATTATGGAAGCCATGCTAAGTGTCAAACTTCATTTTCGTTTTCAAACAACCATTTATGAATGATTCGAGGTGTGTAAATATAAGCTTCGTTATAATGATAACCAGCATCACAATTAGAGAACAAACTTTACAACATGGAATAGACCTGGTAACTCAAAACATCACTAAAAACAACTACGTGAACACGTAGTTGTTTTCAGTGACATGACATTGCTGACTAATGTTAGTATTGACGAGATACCACGATATGGCTGTACTTACGATGACTAAACTCACACCAAATCATGAATCATGACAGTAAACAAACCAAGTTCTAAGATTACATTGGTGTTTTCTTTGTGTAAATTCATCTAGACATATCATAAAATTGAGAGCAATGTGAAGCAGAATTCACGTGAATTTGTGATTATAGTACTCTTAAGACAGCAGTCATTTTTGCGCCTGCAGACTTATCATTTTTTATTACAACTCTACGCTCATTTTTATCGGTGTGATCAACACTTCTGTCGATTCACATTGTTGTTTGGAAAATACACTTTTTCTAGTCTTAGTAATTGCTTTATAATATTGGCCCATTGTGTCTCATGATATACAAAAAATTCATATACACCACATTGATTATAAGAGCACCCTCCACATTAGTCCCAACAATTTGGCCATATGAAATTTCCGTTAACTATAACATAATTCACTCACAACTGCATAGAGAGCTGTATTGACGACAAATAATACTTGTAACCTATGAATGACCTTAACCTCCGTTATAGGAAAAATAATTGTTATTGGAGCAAGAATTATGCAAAGTGTTTATTACATTTTTGTTTACTTACTCCCATACATACCAGGAGTACGTACATTCAAATAGCCTTAATACACAATATACAGAATGTGTGGCTATTCTCACTTTCTTTTTTTTAATAACTATCATAACTAACTTTTAGTAGCGCAGCAGTCTTTAAATAAACCAAATGTTCTCATCTTTTCTTTTTTTTGTCTGCTACGTTATAACCTGAGGTGTTAATTTTCTTGACAGTTATTAGCATTGTAATGAAATAGATAATTTTTGTTTTATAAATCTAGTGAAGTCCATAGACGATTACAGTTACAGAATTTTATTCTAATATATATTCCTAAGGATCAGATGAAATAGCGGATAAATGACATTCTCTTTTAAGATGTAGGCTAGAAAGTTTACTAACGCAATTAAAATGTGATAAGAAATTTTCTTTTTGCACAAATAATATCGTCAGTAATTTTTATCTGTTTGACTCATTTAAATCTGTTGACTTCTTCTGAGCTGTATTTTTTAGATTAATTTCATATTTGCCTCATCTCTCGATTTATCAATAGATTCGTTTAAGTATTTTTAATAATTTCATACTAAAGTAGAATATTAATTTGGGTTAAAAATTTCTACTCGGTTTTTTTCTCATGTACTTACGTTACCTTGCATGCCACTTATTAATTACTGGCTCTATTTATATAATAGGAACCCACACATTTATATATGAAATGTTTATATATAATTTTTACCCGAAATAGCATTTTGGTTAATGTTTCGCTACGTTGTTCGCAACTTTGCAATTAGACACCCACGTAGCTAAATTTTGCTTTTTGTATAACGTTTCTGTCGTACACCATTTCAAATTTTATTAAAAACGTTTATGTGTTTATAATTCATAACGTGTTTAACATTGTAACTTCAATCCCTTTAATTTCATATATATGTCAAGAAGTCCCCAATAAAAGAAAGTTCACCCTCCTATGACCTTCTATGATGTTCCATTAAATGTATGATCAATTTATATACCCTAAGTTCTTTTTCGATTATCAAATTATAACTGTACCGAATTCCATTGATTTCGATTTGATAGTATACTTGCGATAGCGGCAAAAACAAAAAAAGAAACAAACAAACTCACTTCGCATTCATAGAATTTATAGTAAATATATGTCACGGGCAAGTTTCAAGTAAATATATTTTTACCAAATTAATATCCAGTAAACTCACACTTTTGGGATAAATTCAAAATTACAGATGGGTTTACCGTATTATACTGACTGTTCTACTCTTAGAAGAAATAAAAATGGAAAATTTTGACGGACACAGACACACAAAAAATTAGTCGAAATGTGAGATCTTCAAAATATTCTTTGTTTTTAAAGCTTGCAATCACCATGATTACAGCTATATCATTATGATTACAGCAGTGTGAGATTCAGTTCGTGGCGATTGTTATCTATTTCTACTTTCCAATAAATTTTGTGAACTTTCTCCAATTATGCCTGATTCATTTTAATATCCACATTTTTAATCCTGAAGAGCTTAAAAAGAAGAGAACTTAAAAAGATTGTGCTTGAAACCCAGTTAAATAATATATTATTTATACATTATGTGTATACGTACATATATAAATTTCTATATACGTACACTTACACTTAATTATTATCGACAAAATGTAATACGATGTCTAATTACGTTTAATTAGCATTTAAGTGAGCCACTAACTAGCGACATAATTACACTTTGCGTAGCATTACTAGTACGAGAATATACGTACGTAGGTAATGCATATTACAAATGTGTGCACTAAATTAGTTTTGTTGCTGTTTTCCACCCCATGTCGAATGAGACTACGGTATGAAAAAATAATTGGCCCACGAAATAAATGTTTTTAGATGGTTATTACCTATTTGTTACATGCCTATTCTAGGCAGATAATGTGAATAACAATGTATCCTACAAGATTTAACATTTTTCCGTATAATTTTAATATCATTGAAGCGGCTAGTAATTAAATTTTAAGTTAAAATAAAATAAAGGAAACCAATATTTTGTTTTATCTAGCGATACATGTAATAACTAATTCAAGTATTTGCACGCACACAGTTAGTCACTCACTTAAATCATGTGAATGACATATAAACGTAGTAAACTTTAAAAGAAAATACCTCCCTTTACGAATGTACATAATGTATTTCTACGTTCTTTATTAAATCTGAGCTTCATTATTTTACTTTGCACGAAAATAATTTACGCATGATTAATGTGTACGTGATAATATGTTGGTATAACTTATATACCAACACATTATACGGTATGGTATAAACGTATTTCAACATTTCCATATGAAAACTATTAATAGTGAGAAAATGGAAGAGAGGTGGAGAGACCCCTCAGTGAAAATGAAAATATGTCTTGTATCAAAAAATTTGGTATGCATTTGAGTTTTTTATTCATACTAAATTAAGTAAAAAAACACATTAATTTTTTTTTAATAAATGAAAAGCTGTTGAGTTTTTTTTCGTACTAAATTAAGTAAAAAAACACATTAATTTTTTTTTAATAAATGAAATGCTGTGTGGACAATGAAATTTGTATGGAGAAAATAATTTTATAAGTTAATGAGTGTTTCTATGAAATTTATTCAAAATTTAAAATGGATTACAAAATAACAAAATATTAATAGACGATATAATGTACAGTGGCAGATTTCAAAGTTTGAACAAACATAGTTTCTGAACGCAACACATAAGAGGGGCATCGTTAGAAGCACAAGCGGTGCGGATGTTTTAGTAGCCATGGAACAGTGGAGTGGAGAGCACCGCGCTTTTGCCGTCGTGGCGTACATTTCGAGTGGATTTTCGCTGTCTGTAGCACGCCGTCGATTTAATAATCGTTACAGTATTCGTCGATTACGTGATGAACCATCGATAAACCTCGTTCAGTCATGGGTAGCAAGGTTCAGAGCTACAGGATCAACATTAAATAGGCCCAGGCCAGGACCTACACCATTGGTAGCCACGGATGAAAATGTCGAGCGAGTTATGGTTTCTGTCATTGAAAATCCCCGTTTATCTATTTAGTTGAAAATCACTGTGTACACGTTCATCGATATTGGGAATTCCGAAATCAACTTTACAGGTAATAATGCAAAAAAAGCTCGAGTTCCATCCATATAAAATTCAAATGGTTCAATATTTACACGATTCTGACTTTAAATTAAGAAAAACTTACGCGGAGGTGATGTTGTTGAGATTTCGTACTGCTACCCGGATGGGCAACATATTCTTTAGTGACAAAGCTCACTTTCACATTGGGGGATATGTTAATAAGCAGAACTTTCGTTACTGGGATGTCCACAACCCAAGACAAATGCATCAAGAGCCTTTACATAAGCCTAAAGTAACAGTCTGGTGTGCCATGTCTGCATCTGCAATCATAGGGCCTTATTTCTTTGAAAATCAACGTGGCCAAATTGTCACTGTGAATTCGGAGAGATATGCCCAAATGTTAAATGACTTTTTCAGAGTAGAACTACAGAATACTCCATCCTTCAACCAAAACACATGGTTCCAGCAGGACGGAGCCACAGCTAACACTGCTAATGTGTCCATGAATGCAGTACGGCAATTATTTCCAGAAAAAAACATATCCCGAAACGGTACCTTACCGTGGCCACCTAGGTCACCCGATTTAAACCCATGTAACTTTTTCTTATGGGGATACTTAAAATCCGTTGTTTACAAAACAAATCCGAGCACTGTGACACAACTTAAAGAAAATATTCGAGCCGAAGTCAGTAGGATACCCCAGTCGCTCTGCAAACGCGTTTTTGAGAACATACGTGCTAAACTCGAAGAGTGTGTCAGACTCGATGGCCGCCATTTGGAAAACGTGGTTTTTAAAAAACGAAATCCGCATTTGTTGTTATAAAGTTGAAATAAACATACTTTGTGTAGTTTTTTTTTTATTTTTCAAACATTGAAATCTGCCACTGGACAACCTGTAGAACGTTCTAACAAATTACACAATACACATTACAAAACAAATTACACATTACAAAATACTTATAAAAATTAGCAAAATTAGACCTACGCGATATTACCACCATATTATACTTAAGGTACTGAGTTTATCGATTAAAAATTCCTAAAAAAATCCGCAGAAATAATCGGACGTAAAATTAAATACTACTATGTATATGAGAAATATTTCCTAACTTCAGTGGCACATGGCCAATATTTACGTATTGAGGTATGAAATTTTGGTCTCTATATTAAGGGCTATGTAATATTAATCTGTGTTTTGCAAAAGAATTAAATTTTATTTAAAAACTGAGAACGATCATATTATTTCAGTATTTATACAATCCCTTACCAAACTAAAGCGAATACAAATATATATCACACGCCCTATTTTGGTGCTCTATGATTCTGGAAACGTAATTGTAGCTACTATATTATGGTTTTTAATAACTGAACCTATTATTTCAATAAATAAAAATTTATAAAATTTTATCTCGGTCACGCCAATATTATATTTTGGAATATAAATTGTGAAAATTTTCAGTAACAAACAAAGGATGAAAACAACTTTTTTTGCGAAGAATTAAATATACTATTCCAAAGTTCTTTATGCGACTAATAATTTAACGATTTAGAAATAATTGCAATAAAACAATATGTACAAAAATGAAATCAACACAAATAAAATTTCACTTCACCTAGAATTGTTATGTCAATAGGGTTAAATATATATTTAAATGTACATTACGAAGAAGTAAAATTATCACCTAAATCTATGTACAAACGTTTCTGATCATTTGTATGAACCATAGAAACTTTTTTTGTTGCAGGTAAAACAGTTTGTAATTGTCGGAGCTACGAGGAGAATTTTTATTTATAAATAAGTCAATATTATTACTAGACTTGTGAAAGAGAACGTGTGATTCAGAAAATAGTAATTATCACGTTACATATTTAAGGAAATTACAGAAAGTTTTAAAAATATTTCAATTATATACTCAATATGGCATGCAATAACATATACTGTCGCTCTGAATTTATTTCTAACGATATACAAGCTGCATTATTTGATTAAATATTATCATGTACATTATTTTGTATTACTAAAAGAATAAGATCTTCGATTACTGCAACCGAATTTTAAATAAGAGTTATTTTAAAGACCTGAAAAAAGAAAAAAATTATTTATTTTTTGCTTTCACAGACCGAATATTTTTGGGCAATTTCTGAAAAGAAAACGTTACCTAAGTATATCATTTAATTAAATTACCGGATATTATTGATTAGTTAAAATATTAATTCAGTATAATTTAAAATCAGGCACTCTGTAATATCTTTAAGCTACAAACGGTAATTAACTTTAACCTGTCTCGTCTAAATCTTTTACTAAAATATAAATTACATTAAAAGATTAATGAAGTTTGTACTTTTGTCATAGATGAAAGACCAGCTTTATGGTCATATATATTTTTTAAATGTGATAACACAGGATAAAAAAATTCTATTTAAGTTTTTTCTGACCTGCTCATATTAATAATGGGCACGTAATTATTACGCAGTTTTAATTACTGGCTCTATATACATAACAGAAAACCGCATATGAAAGTGATATATGCAATTTTTCATTGTAACTACTTTTCATAGCCCGTATTTATTAATTTCTACCCGAAATAGCATTTCATTTGATCTTTCGCTACGTTGTTCGTAACTTTGCAATTAAGTTGCCATGTAGCTGAATTATATTTTTCAGCATAACGTTACCGTTACATATCGTTTCAAATTCTATTATTATATACATACAATTCATAATATTTTTAGCATTGTTTTGTTACCTGTTCTTTACCATATACGAAATTTAGTGCCTTAGGTTGTGACATCGGATAAATCTAATTTTGCTGATTTTGATGTGTGTTTACAATTATAACATCAAATTTGTCATAGCGTTCTTTATTTTATGGCCTATTAACATTTTGTTATTTTATAATCCATTTTCAATTTTGAATATATATCATAGAAACACTCATTAATTTAAAAAATTCTTATCTCCACACGAAATTTCACATAATTATCTATATTACTTAATATAAGTATTTTGTAAACAATTGTTACTATTTCGAATTTTTTAAATATTGAATATATTTGGCGTTAATTCTGTAAAAATTCATTATTCACAATTAAATGAAACTACGTGATGTAGTATGATTTCCACTTTCTTTAAGTTCTTTACCGCGACCTAGGTTTCGTTGTATTACAATATCTTCAGGTGGGCTATTAGCAAAGAATGCAGGCATTCTTTGCTAATAGCCCACCTAAAGATGTTATAATACAACGAAACCTAGGTCGTGGTAAAGAACTTAAAGAACACCGAGCGATGGGGTTTTGCAGGTTCCAATCCAAAACCTGTTTTGGGGATATAGGCGGGTTCTTTTCTGAGCAATCAAATTCTGTGTGCGGCCTTTAATATTGTGCTCATCGGAACATTTTCGCATAGCTCTAGCGAGTTTTCGTTAAACTAATACTCGGAGCAAGATATTCGGAGAAAATATCTAAGGCAGCGATTGACGAAGATTTGGTACAATGATTTTACTCAAAGTTAAATACAATAAAAGATTAGGGAAAGAATTTCCCTTTCAATCTCATTATTCGATTTTACATTTTAATTGCATTTTTTAATCTGAATAATTTTCCTCTCTTTAATGTTTAGGCACTAACTTTATTATTTTTGCATTACCTAATTTTTTATATATATATTAGCACGTTTCTTTTTTAACACATAATCAAAAAAGGTTTGTGCCAAAAATTCAAATTAATGACAAATACAAATTAGCCTTTAAGAAAGTCAGTAAAAAAGGTACTTGATTTGCCCATTAGATTTCAAATAATTTCCTTCCACTTTAAATACCTCTTAAGCAACATTTATTGCTTTTATATCTATTACTCGGTACTTCGATTGCGAAAAATTTATTTGCTACAGAATTTGATTTACGTAGGTCGTAGTATGCAGTTTTTCAATAAACAACCGAAGAGTTCACATATAGAAATGTAAGAGTTATAACGGTATCGAGATAAGCATAAATTGAGATGTACATCCCACTTCACCGCGCTCTGTTGATATCGCCTACGTGTACATGATTCCTTTAGTACAAACTTACTCTCAGTTTCACTGTTCTGTTAGCGTATTATCGAAGTGCGGAGCTATATAATATTATATTCATAGAATATAATTTACTTAATTATGTGTATGGTGAAAAGTATGTAAGATATAACTAGTATGTACTTTCTTATTTATGTCAGAGCACGATACTTTAAAGTTCAGAGAATAATATATTTCATTATGTTTAAATTTTTTATAGCTAATTAAGTTTGTTTATTTTCTGCTCATCAATCCCTTTCATTTGATATATGCACCAAGAGAATCTCTGATAAATGAAAATTCGCCCTTTTATGACATTCGTCCTATTGATTTTATGATCAATTTACTTGCCCCAAATACTTTTCCAATTATCAAATAATACCTCTACCAAATTTCATAGATTTTGATTTGATAGTGCGATCAATAAAACAGCAAAAGCAAAGAAAGAAACAAACAATCTCACTTTCACATTTATCACAAGGCAAAGGCCATGTCACAGGTAAGCTTTAAGTAAATTTGATTTTACCAGATAAATATACCACAAATTCATACTTTTGGAATAAAGTCACAATTGCAGAAGAGTGCGCTTATCATATTATACCAACCACTCTAGTCTGAGAAGGAAAAAAAATAAAAAATTTTATCGAACATCATGCATTATAGTAGAAAATGCAATATTGCTAAAAAATTTCAATATTCTTTGATTTCTAAGGTTTACTACCACTGCAATTATGAAATTCAGTTCATAGCGATTGTTATTAATTTCTACTTTCCAGTATATTTAGTAAACTTTTTTTCATTATATCAAATTCATTTTTATATCAATGTTACAACAGTTTTAATCATGAAACTTAAAATGATTATATTCAGAAGCCCAATTAAACGATTTATTATTTATACATTTATGTATGTACCTATAGTACGTATATAAATACACACGTACGTAAACACACACACACACATATATATACTTATATATATATATATATATATATATATACATATATATATATATATACCATTATACCGTTATACTTAATTTTCAAATGTAGTGCGATGTATAATTACTTTTAATTAGCGCGTAAATGAGTTACAAATTAGTTACGTATTACGCCTCGTGTAGCATTAGTAACATGAGAATATAAATACGTGGGTAATTCACATCTCAAATGTATCTACTAAATTAATTTTGCTGCTGTTTCCTACCCCATATCGAGTGAGACTACGATATGAAAAAATATATAACCATTTAATAAATGTTTCTTAAATAATTATTACCTATTTCCTATATACCTATTCTAGGCATGTAATGTTGAAAACAATGTACTCGACAAAATTTAACATTTTTTGTAAAATTTCCGTTTATTTCAAACAGCTGGAAATTGAAATAACAAGTTAAATTACAAGTTTGGTTAAAATAAACGAAAGCCAATTTTATCTTATTAAAGAAAATATCTCTCTTTATGAATTTTCATGATATATTTCAATATCATTATGCAAATCTGAGCTTTCTTACTTTATCTACTTTCAAATGTGTTAGTATAATTCAAATACTCGTAGGTTTCTAATCGTGACTTCTTTTCTAAACGTCTTTTACATTGCCGCACTAAAATTGTTAAGGTATTGTATAAATAGTAAAAGTATAGTATAAATAAAATACATAAATACTTTTTTTAAGAAATGAAAAAAGCTGGAGGAAGTTTTAAAAATTCGATAGATATAGTTGAATTAGAACTTCGTATCGTAACACTTCCAGCATTCAATAATAAATTATTTTAAAATGAAGGTTTATTATAACCAAAGTTTCATGACAAAAAAGAATAACATAAAACCCAAATTTAAAAAACTCTAGTCAAACTAAATATTATCTTTTCAGTAAAAAGTAGGAAGGAAAAAGACATATAATTTGTGTTCATAAGTAAAACAATAAGTTTTATTTAACTTTTCAAATATTTTTTCGTTTATGTTTCCATAAAGACTTATTGAAAAGTTCCTCGAGGAATACCTAACTAAAATCAAAAATAAGATATTTAAAAAACGACACATAAGTGAAGATATATGCAAAGTTTTGCGTAAATTGAAGCACAAGCAACCAAAAAAAAATTGAAAAAAGATTAAAAATAATTTCTCTGAAAAGCTTTTCGTAAACAATGTATTTTTAGGAGCCTTAACAGCAAAGCCTGATATTACTGTATAATTCAATAGAATGTTACATATTGTAGAGAATGATATTGTGTCTCTTTGAATTTATAAATTAGGCGGAATGTGGAAAATCTTGTCTTAAATTTGTGTGGAGTCCATGTAACAGATTCTTATAAGAAAAAAATATCACTAAACAAACTTTTGTGATTATCGCAACAAGATTAATTTTCATTAATCTATCTGTAATAATTCGTTCAATAATTACTAAAAGAAATGGCAATATTGGAGCCATATTGCTTTCATAACACATTACATCACAAAGGTTCCGTTTTCGAAATTACGCTTTTACCAAAACCTGCATCCAACTTTAAAAGAAGCAGAATGTAATATTTAACTAAGACAAACCAATCAAATTTATATTCTATGATATTCATTATACTCATCTATAAGATTCGCAAAAATTTGCATATAAGGTTAAGCACTTTTCATTTGACTGAAAACTAATCTTTCAAAGGTAAAATTGATAATAATATTCAAAAAACACTTACACGTCAGTAACTTTACACTTCGTTTTAAATAAATAGACGTAAGTCCCTTTTAAAATAAATTCTTTGAATTATGCAAAGAAATAAAAACTAAAAGAAAATATGCCAGGCGATTGACATCAAATATATATTTTATTAAACAATAATTTATTACGGTTCGCGTATATATTTCAATAACATACATAATGAAATGTATCTAACTTATGCAAACAATGCACAAAATTATATTTGTTTCACATTTTTCCGGAGTCTTTATTATTTCACACCGTATGGAATTAAGACCTAGAGTACCTTATTATATATTTATTATTATATATTATTACCTAGAGTACCCACGTCATTTGATGCCCTTTTAGATATATACCAACTCAACCTAACCATAAAGAAAAATGGAACGTGTGTCCAGAATTCAAAATATCACAATATAAAAAATAAAATTAACCGAATGTAATAATATAAAAATTAAATGTCATTTCAAGTCGATCACCATATTTTTTCTGAAAATTTCATTTGGATTGGGTGAAAGATTACTTGTCTTAATTATTTTTTTTCCAAATATTTCTAATGTATGGGTACGCTGTGTACGGTTTATATATACAAATGATGTTCGCCAGTCATTGAAATAGAAATAAATGGCGCTCTACAAAGTTCGAAACTTTTTCGTAAAAGTAGATTCTGGCACTTGTGGTGATGTTGCTCTCGATGTGCGATATATTCTTTTGAATTATCCCTTATTATACTCATATATTATTACACTTTCCATAACTGCAATTTCTAAAGTTAATAAATTACCAATAATTCATAAAAAAGGCATGGTGTAAGCAAAGATTTACAAAATGTCTTACAATTATTTTGGTTATCCTAAACACAATAATTACTATCTTCATTAGACAAGCTGTAAAGAATGCAGCAGTTTCAGATATTTTATTATTTTCTATTGGCGAGTTGTCCAACTGGCAGATTTATAAACAAAGTATAATCAGAGCTAAAAATTTATTTTTGAACTCTTTTAGAAAACCCAGTATATTTAGTAATTTCATAATATCTTTGCTAGACGGCAGGCTAACCATGAGAAAAGAGATCATCGTTATATCAAAGAAAGAAAATTTTATAAAAATAATTTTATTTTGACCATAACCATCTTAAAATAAATTTAACGAACTTTGCGTTCGTTATACGTAGAGGAAGATTTTATTGTCTGATATTTATACTGAAAACCAAAACAAAAAAAAAATTAAGATGTTTATTGTTTGTACCTTTAAAAATACCACAGGAAGAAAATATTTTTTTTATTAAAGTCTTCTATCGTTTTACTATATTTTTGTTCAATCGCCAATAATGGAACGAATGTGGAAATCATGCAAAAAAATACAATGTTATAAATGTTAAGATACAACAAGTAAAGGTTTTATATTAAACTTAAAAGAAAGACTTTTTTCTGTAGAGATTTGAGAGGTAACATCTTGTTGACATATGAAACCTCTCCACCATCACAGTTGCTCTTTCGTGCCATGCTTATGGCAATCAATCAACTAAATACTTTGAGATGCCAATTTGATATTGAGAATAAATCACTGTATCGAAATAGACTTTAGGAAGTGATTATAAAAGTACAGTGTGGTTGGAAAATTTTATCGAATGGTTCGGAATAAGTATTTTCGAAAAAATGAAGATATTCATATATGCAAAAATGAAGATATTCATATGAACATTATTTCTAATTTATAATTACATATTATTATGCAAAATTTTAACTAATCGTTATCGTCTATGTCTATAGGTATTCAAATATCAGTCTGTGCTCCAAAATAAAAGTCTACATGGAAATAATAAGTGTGTTTGTGTGTAAATTTTTTCGCGGAAATCAGGGGAATATTTTTATACAAATTTTATTCTGACTTATAGTCTAAATGATATATACTTTGTAAAGTATATACCGTTCCAACTATAAGTGAAGACTAAACTTAAAGACTAAATAATATTCACCACATGTAGAAAGTTATCGTGTTTATTTCAGAACTGACAACTTAAGGAGTGAAAAATATTTATTCACTATGAAAGAATAAAATAAATGTTTTTATGAGTGACGATAATATTTTGATTCGTGGTTATAATTGCACCTTTAAGTATGAATGAATATTAAATGCAATAATCTTAACGTAATTTCCTTTTCTATGAATAAAATATTTCCTAAATGATATCTGTAATAAAAATCTTATAATTTTAGAATGATTTCACGTACTATTTTCTTTAATTTTTTTTTCTATTCGGTTGAATCGTATTTGGCAGCCTTTTCTAACTTTATAAAAATATTTAAATAGTTAGAAAAGGCTGCCAAACAACAATAATTTAAGTTAAATGGACAGTGTTGTAACCCAGCCAATTTTAACACTCAATTTAATTAGTATATGCAAAATATCAAGAGTTTTGTTTCGATAACACGAATATATACATTTATTTTAAGTATTACTACATATCCATTATTTAAGCAGAAATGAACACTGATTCTGTGAAGATAAGCAGTCACACTATAATTCGATTCCTTGATCACTGTGATTAGTAAAGCAAATAAACCTAAAATAAATTATGACATTCGAATGAAAATTTGCCCTGAAATTTTCATATATTCTGTATTCGTTAAAGTCATAATCATCTCAAAAAAAGAAACATTAGGAATATAAAACACATGTGCATTGTTTTATTGACCATCGTTATTAACAAAATATTAAATTTTTTTTTTTATTTTTCCCTAAATAAATGCTCCTTAAACAGAGCTTAAATAGAACCATGAGTCATTTCCAGAAATATTTACTTAAGAGATTATATATCTCTTCAATCTGCTGATCAATTCTCATATTGAAAACTCTAAGCTACATTATATAAACTACCCTAATTTTCCTTAATGATTGCCCAATATCTACTCACGCCAAAATATATTTTAATATAAATTTAAGCCCAACTCTGCACGTAGGCCATTAATGGATCCACGTGTCTAAGACAAACAAAATATCCATGAAATAAAGAAACAAGCAAAAGCCTGTAACTAATGAAATAAAAGAAAACTAAGAGTTAAGAATTTAATTTTCAAAATTCCACTGAAATTTAATAGAAAACTTTTTATAAAAATAATTAAAAAAATTTATTCCAATTATAAATTACCATTAATATATACATATAAATTGCAGTAACAAAGTAATAAAAGAATAATGAAGTTCGCGTTTCGAAACTTTTAACTAGAAATAATAAATAAAAAAATAAATAATGATACAATGACGAATAAATGAACTAGTATCAAAAATACTCACCAAACAATCGTTACCTTTTCCATTGCATTGGTTGTCCTTACTCCTAATAAATCAGTCCTCTATACGAAATATTTTATTACAATAAGATCCTAAAACAATGTTTTTCTTAATTATATCATATTGTTACTATCCTTTATTATATATCGAAACAGGCTGCCGTCTCTCAATTCCATATACACCACCTTACAAAAGGAAAAAAGTGAGGGGTTAGAAAATAAATATCACCCTTGTATAAAAGGTTTGGGTTTCAACTGTAATAAGAAAATACTTTTCGCTTTATACGCTTTGAATTACTCCTAATACATCAGTCCTCTATACGAAATATTTTATTACAATAAGATCCTAAAACAATGTTTTTCTTAATTATATCATATTGTTACTATCCTTTATTATATATCAAAACAGGCTGCCGTCTCTCAATTCCATATACGCCACCTTACAAAAGGAAAAAAGTGAGGGGTTAGAAAATAAATATCACCCTTGTATAAAAGGTTTGGGTTTCAACTGTAATAAGAAAATACTTTTCGCTTTATGCGCTTTGAATTACGCCTATTGAAAAACGTGCTTTGGATTATTCTGTGATTCAAAGTGAGTAGAAAACATTAAGGATATATATGAAAATAATCAACAGTTTTGAAAAGAAATGAGAGTAAAAGGTGTAATTTTGTTGAAAAAAATATTCTTTACAGAAACACTGTTCAAATATACTTAACTAGATGTACACAGTAGCATGTGTAGATAATACAAACGTTCTTTGTTGCAACCTGCATATATTAAAAAGACCACCCTCCCTAAATAAAACAGCTATCACGCCAATTCCGAATATTTACCAAACAATTTTTTGTAATTGATAAAATCTTCGCAGTGCCTTGTAAGCAATTACACGTAATCTTTCTTGAACATCTGAAGTATGCACATCATATATTTATGAACATTTAAACATATTTAATTTAAAGTATTGAAGTAAAGTCCACAACTGAATATATGTTTTGACGCCCGAACACACAACCGAACGCTGTGTTTGTAATAAATGATACGTACAAATTTCATGCCTATAAAATTACATGAAACCGCGCGTGGAATATGTTTTCTATAAGCCATTAAAATTGATTTACATTATTTAAAGCGCTGATATAAGAAAAAAATAAGCTGTAACCTTTGGCTATATTGAAAATGAAATAACCCGTTTTATATTATATTTGGAGTAGAACAACACACATACGCACACGCACGCGCGAACGTATAAACACACGCAAACGTACACGCACACGCACACGCACACATACCCACACGTACGCACGGGCACACACACATACACACGCTCACACACACACACACACACACAGACAGACAGACACACACAGAATCACCATAGAAATATCTGCCAGTTGCCAATGCAAGCCGAAGTAATTCAAACCTTAATGAATTAATTTTTGTTAATATATCTACTTTTCCATTTTATTAATACACCTATAATATATTTTGTCAATTTAATTTCAATGAATTAGTTTTCCTAATTGTTTTCATTCGATTAGTTGTTTTTGTGTATTTTCCTCGTGGTATTTTAAAACCTTGTAATACATACATGTGTATTGTCGTGCAGCCAATTAGAAAATTACACTCGTAATTTTCACATGCGATCAATATTTTTGGCTAACGGGGAGCTGTATTTTGAAGAAAACTTGGCGACCTTGACGATAATTTCTCTTTTTCTGTTCTATTTATTAAAAAAATATCTGTAGAAAACAACGTCTTTAATTAACAAAATACCCCCGGTGATTTTAATAAATAAATCAAATTGAAAAGTGCGTTTGTCATTATGAAACATTAATTCGTCGTTAGAGATTAAATTTCTTTTCTTTACGCAATAATTCTTGCTATTCTATTTAAATTTTTGATCTACTTTTTTTTTTAACTTAATTTGGATGTTCAGTGTTTAGTTTTACTAAGAACGGCAATTATGTAGAAAAATCTTTAGCAAGCAGTTTGCAAAACACTGTGTATGAGAAATATTTTTTAAATGAATTTTTTATTATGAAATGATGGTGATCGAAATTATCTTTTTTCAATATATCGTTTTTAATGTACGTTCTTTAATAACTGAATTTGTTCCGATTTAAGCCATTTGACACATCGTGATGGAAAGTTATTTGGTTCACAATTTAATACCATTTGCTTTAATATATATACTTACGGAAACGGTTTAGGCCTTTGGTTATCCAAAAAAGATTAGTTAGAAATCTGATCGGAAGTATCTTCAATAATACTTTGCCGTACCCAAAAAATACTGCCGACAACCTATTATACACACACACACACACATATATATATATATATATATATATATATATATATGTATATATATATATATATATATATACATAATTTTTGAGATTTATTGAAGAATATCTGAAATTATTGAGGAACCTAAAAATCTAAGTATAAGATTTCAGCAAAATTCACTAAGGCTGGCAAAAATATTTAAACCTAAATAATTCATATTGAATATATTTGGCGTTAATTTTGTAGAAATTCATTATTCACAATTAAATGAAACTACGTGATGTAGTATTATTTCTACTATATTTAATTTCTTTACCACGACCTAGGTTTCGTTGTATTACAACACCTTCAGGTGGGATATTAGCAAAGACTATCTTTGCTAATATCCCACGTGAAGATGTAGTAATACAACGAAACCTAGGTCGTGGTAAAGAAATTAAATATAGTAGAAATAATACTACATCACGTAGTTTCATTTAATTGTAAATAATTCATATTACTTACTATTTAATCGACGTTGAAAAAATCTTTAAAAAGTACTTTTATACCATTTATTTATACCAATTATTAAGTAAATTTAAAATAATTAAGTGATAGTAGAGCGCAATTCAATTAATTTTGACTTAAAGTGAAGAATACAGTATTTAAACAATTTTAAGAAAGGCGGAATAACAAAATTATTCACTACATACTTCTTTATCCATTACGTTATGTTATCATATTAGCTCATTTACCTTTTTTTATAAATTATAGGTTCATTGACAGTGCTTCACCGACTATCTTACAACCATAATTCTCATTCTGATTCAGACATAAAGTTTTTGTAGGTACTCACAGCCAATTATCGAGCAGAGCTGGAGTATGAGCAGCCGTAGAAGCGCGTATTTGGGAGAGAAACGAAAGGAATTCCATAGCGCAATTATGGATAAAATTTCGGCTTCGAAATTACAGGCGTCGCCCCATGTTGATGGTCTGTTCCATTTACATTATTTGGTTTTATCCAGGGATAGGTATTGGAAAGTAATGCAAGTATCACACAGTTAGGGCAATTTTTGCACGGTATATAAACAAAATAATTTTTTAAGCTGGGAGTGGCATGAATTATATAACGTTAATTTTTTTTTAGATAACGAAGAAAACATTAAAGGAACTCTTCCTTTAATGTTTTTAGCTAACGGAGAGTTGTAAAAACAAAATCGATTACCCTGAAATCATATTTTCGTTATGTGTTGACTATAACAATAATAAATTAAATATGAAATGAGATTAAATAAATAAAAGTTTAAAGGAAAATAGCCAGGAAATATTTTAATATCTAGCCTTTGTGAGTATAAGCGGAGTTCGTTCGTAAAAATCGTAACTCGCGTATCAATCATATTTTCTATATCAACAAACAAGTAAAGTTTAATCTTGACGTACCAACTATGGCTTATATTAAAAAAGTTCTGAATTCTACAACAGTCGACCAACTTTTACATTATCTCCACAGAAAAGAAGCGCATATTAGCTTCTTAATTCTGATGTATATTTTGACGAATTAGGAAAGCCTCAAAATTGTTTTGTCTGGTAGGTCATTGGACTGATGAAATAAACATAATGGACTGATAAAATAAAATAAAATAATTACCCGTCTTTAGAAATAGGATAATTCTAAATACGGGTAATATCCTAAATATTTAGAAATTACAAAAGATTCAAACCAAATATGAGAGAAATAAGCAAATTAATTTTATATTTCATAAAATAACCTCAACATTTTTTTTACTTTTATCACGTAAAATCATATGACAAATAACTTACCTGCGCTGTTGGCTATACATTGTATAGGGACCTCCATCCTTTACTCCGAGTGGTATCTATTGCTGGCATGGATATGTAGGTACTCTTGCAATGTCTGTTCGAAATTGCACTATACCCGTTCTATCGTCGTCGGCAGACAGCAGCGGCGGTGGGATCAGGTTACCCTCCCTATCTTCAGAGATCACGTGTCTCTGTTACGGACATACGGTACACGATGCACGTAACAGCATTCAAGAACAGGAACAATGATACGATTGACACGATGTGGAACACGATGAGCGATTTGTATAAGGGAAGTTGCTTCATTATGTGGAAACCATTAGATGGATTCTGGCATATGTACTTGAATATGCTAATGGCGAGTGGTTTCTGTTCAGAGTTCTCTGTTTAGTCTATATTGGAGCATAATGTTTTAATTTTTAGAATTCATCGATAGCGTGTCTCTATATTGGGTACCTTTTGGGGTCATAATATTAAGAAAATGTTGTAAAACAGCCTCATTATAAGTATCTGAAAATGAGAAAAATAAATTAAAATAAATAGCTGCCAAAAATTGCACTAATTCTTTTTGTTTATATAATAAATTTAAGAATGCAAAAAGAGAAGAGGATGGATAATACAAATTAAAACTTTGAGAGGTATGTTAATACATAAGAATAAAATAAAAGGGATATGCTGTTCCAAAATTAAAATAAGATTTAGTTTTTAAATGATATATTGCTACAAACTAAATGTGAACCAGTGATATGTTTCATAATCCTGATATGTTTTAATTTGCATATTTAAGTATTGTTTTACGAAACATTGTTTTAAAAGATGAACAATTTACAAGAAGTAAATTAATACAACAGTTTTTTTTAAATACCTTCTTAATCTCTGTTATTTTTCATAATACTTCTATTTATGTTATTTTAAAACAAATTATATAATATTTCCATGAAACGTACAATTTACCTCATGAAAATAAAGTGTTTTGCCTAAATCAAAGAATATCTCTATATAATTTTATGAGACACTTAGATAAACAAAGACTTATGGCCTCCTAACAATTTGGAGATAACAACACAACTTTGTCTTATATCTAGCGCCATCGATAATCATATATAAATCTTAAATTAATAAAATATTGAATAGCGGTTATTAGACACGCACCGTATCTTTTTTTTTTAAATTGGAATTGCTGTTATTAGATACGCACCGTAAATGAAAAGTAACTTTACAATATATTTTACCTAGTTTTAAGAACATATGTAATTTGTTTAATGAATGCGCAAATTAAAATAATTACAAAGTATTGGTTCTAATTGAATCAATGAATCAAGAAGAGGAAAAAGGGGATCTAAAATATCGCGTAAATTTTAAAGATCAATAGGGCGTTACTCTTATTTTTACAAATGTCAAATTAGGAAAAATTCGTAATTTACCGTGTTTTTTTGTCACGATAAAAATAGTTTTCATACTAATGTTTCAAAGTCGTTGACATGTTCCCTTTTTAACACAAACGGAATAAAAGTAAAGAAAAATGTAGAAAAGTACACTGAAAACAGGTTCTATGACTTTATTCATTATCATAATTGACACTTTTATTAAGCCAGTTTTCAACAATGTTTACAAAAAACTCCTTGTGTGCTTTGGGACATATTGCAGAGTGTGCTCCAGATCTTCAGACTTTTTAACGATAATGGGTACTGAAACGTTGTATGACTTTTCTTCTGGTAATGTTAGAATAACTAATCGGTTCTTTTCTTTCTGATCGATCATTTTTTCAATAAATTACGAACTTAACTTACAAAGCCATAATTTCACCTTTTTATAAATGGTAAACTATATGAAATAATAAAACGCTAATCCAAATTCTTCAAAAAAATAACGTGAAAAAAATTTTATTTTTATTTTTCATAAAAATACTATTATAGCTCAATATGTAAAATAAAGGATTAAGTCCTATAATCCTTCCGTGGTAAAATGTGGTGAAGTTGCATGAGTCTGTAGGGTTCTTATTGCCTTTCGTTAAAAAAATCCACAAGTCTTTAAGTTTTTTTTGTTATAAAAATATTATTAAAATCAACAGGTACGTAGCAGCACTCGAATATGAATTTATTATATTTAAATCGAAGGGACAAAGTAATGAGAAATTTACATTTGAAATTTACATTTTACATCACATATTTTTCAAAGTAAATTCTATTTCGCTGATCAAAAATACATTATTACCATCACCTCTCCCCTGTCTGTATTAAAACGGCCTTTAAGACGCCAGCATTAGTATTGCAAACACAAATGTTAAAGAGGCATTTTCTCTTGTCGCGACTTCACACTGCGAAAAATGCGTTTTCCGTGAAAGTACTAGAGGGGGAAGCTAAACAATGCGTCATGCGTAAGAGGCGTTGGGTTATGAATATAGGGCGAAGAAACAATGAAAAGAGGGCAGACGAGTGCCTATTGGTGTAGGGATAATTGAATAAATGGTTTATTCTACCTCATATTTGCGTTACCAAAACTTAAGGAAGTGTATGGTTGAATGTATTTTGGCTCATCCCGCTAGGGACAAAGTGTAAGCCACTATCCATATTCCAAACCATTCATATTCATCGCTGCCTGTATGATGTTCTATCAGGTTCCACAAATAAAAAATTTTAAAGTACACACGAACATATTTTTTACTCGTAAAAGATAAAATAAGTATGTAATTTATTTCAATCAATCTAAAAATCAAATTAAATATGTCAATATGAAACAGATCCACGAGACGTTTAAAAAAGAGAATGATCCCCAATAAACTGTTAAACTTCCCACTCTTCCTTTATGTAATCACTTGAGAATAATATTTTTGCAATTCATTTCATTCGTTGTTTAGAACTTCAACGTTCATTAGCGCTAAGTTGATTGTCTTTAGTGGATAGAAACAAAAAAAGCCACGACGTTTTTTCCCATACAACAGTTTCAAATGTGGCCAATATAAAAACACTTCAGTAGAGTAATATTGCAACTAATTGAAAAGACTTTTTGAAAATGGAATACCGGAGAATCATATCGGATGATATCAATTCCTGCTGTAAAGTACTCACATTAATAAAATTATTGAGCAAACAGGTATCAAAAGAATCAGTTTCAAAAAAGTGTACACAATACTGAAATGTATCTATGCTTTTTGCGATAATATATGTACTTAGGCGATACGGTTTAGGCCTTTGGATATCCAAAAAAGATTAGTTAGAACTCTAATCAGAAGTGCCTTCATTAATAGTTTACGTACCAAAAAAATACTGCAAACCACTGTTATATATATATATATATATATATATATATATATATATATATATATATATATATATGTATATATAAACTTGAGATTTCTTAAAGTATATATTGAGGAACCCAAAACTCTAAGTTTGAGATTTCAGCAAAACTCACTAAGGCTAGCAAAAATATTTAAACATAAATAATTCATGTTCCTTAGTATTTAATCGATGTTAAAAAAATACCATATATGTATACCATTAATTAAATAAATTTAAAATAAGTGACTTATGTTATCTTATTAGCTCATTTACTTTTATTTATAAATTATGGGTTCATTGACAATGCTTCACCGACTATCTTACATCCATCATTAACATTCTGATTCAGACATAAAGTTTATTTAGGTACTCACAGCCGATTATCGAGCAGAGCGCTGGAGTATGAGCAGCCGTAGAAGCGCGTATTTGGGGGAGGAACGAAAGGAATTCCATAGCGCAATTATGGATGAAATTTCGGCTTCGGAATTACGGGCATCGCCCCATGATAATGGTTTGATTGTCTCTTATAGTAACGGTAGCTAAGTGTCTGTTCCATTTACATTATTTGGTTTTATCCAGAGATAAATAACGATATTGGAAAATAATGCAAGTTTCACACAATAAAGGAGATTCACGAGTATATGAATCACGAGTATAAACTGGATTAAAGTGATTCACGAGTATAAACTGGATTTAAGTTTGCGCCGGGTATCAACTAGATTATTTTCAAGCGAGGAGTGGCGTCTATTACATAACGTTAATTGTTGATGTGAAACATCTATAGGCGTAGGTATAAACTGGATCGTTGGCGTGACGACGCTTGCCGTGGCGACGGGTCGCCACGCTATACTAAGGTGTGTATGTAGTCTATATGTAGTCGAGTGTACGGTATGGCGACGTATCGCCATGCGCAACCGACTACGCGACCCTCTCCTCACTCAGCTCGACGCTGTTGTTTACTACGGTACACATAACCTGTGCTTTATTATTTTTGTATTAATTGTAAATAAATTTTTATTAAATAAAGTCACCATTTTCTGTAAGAAATTCGTAATACTTTATTTTTTCATTATGCTATATTTAGTTCCTGTAATAATCTTATCTTTTATGCATATTACTTGTACGAACACGATGTTTCACATTTGCCAGGCGTCCCGTGACGGCTCATTGTTTTTTTTTCTGTAGAGATTTGAGAGGTATAAATATTCTTGACATATGAAACCTCCCTACCATCACAGTTGCTCTTTCGTGCCATGCTTATGGCAATCGATCAACTAAATACTTTGAGGTGCGATTTGATATTGAGAATAAATCACTGTATCGAAATAGACTTTAAGAAGTGATTATAAAAGTACAGTGTGGTGGAAAAATTTTATCGAATGGTTCGGAATAAGTATTTTCGCTGCAAAAATGAAGATATGGATATGAAAATTATTTCCAATTTATAATTATATATTATTATGCAAAAAAAGTTTCCAAGGTAGAGCAAAAAGTTGTTTTTTAAATTTGTTTTTAGGAAAAAGTGAGGAACCATAAAATTTTCATTTTCCGACCGATTGTGATCTAATTCAAAAACGTAATTACGTATGATTGTAATTTAGCTCTAAAATTTCTAATATACTTTGTTTAAAGAAAAAATGTTAAACAAAGCTAAAGATAAAATATTAAATACATCAAAGTATTTTTGAGAAATTCGCTATATTTTTATGCCTCTAAAAGATATCTTAGGCTATACATTTTCATTATGAAAAATTTACACTAATATTTGCAAACAGTTTAATAAATATAATCTTAATGTTTTATTTGTATTACTTTAAATGTTGACTTATCATCATTGTTTAATGTTATTACCATAAATGTGTCATGGTACAAGTTCAACTGATATTTTATAGGTCTTTTATAATATAAAATCATATAAGGAGCATAAAGAGGTTCAACACTTTAGGCAAATTTAGTACCTGCTAGAGCTGAAAACCAAAAACTTTTAGACCGATTTGAAGAAGAATTTTGCTGGAACTATTGATACTTAGGGTTCAGATTAAAATCCAAGCTACCTTTTGTTTTCATTGAATATTACTCAAAAACTTGAAGTTTTAGCGCTCTCCAGTGAGAGCCAATAAGAACGAGTGCAGGGACTATAAAACTGATGAAAAGAAGTTTTCAAGACTGACCCAATGCAGACTTAAAGTATGAGCTAAGGTAAAAGTAATTTTTCTTAGTCAAGTATATTATAATATACAAACATTTTTTCTAATCTATAAGAAACATTTCTTCATAATTAAATATTTAATATTCGTATTGACCAAGCGAGCGAAGCTACGCACAGTGAGAAGGAAGCTGCGCGTAGCAGCTAATGCTTAGTAATTTGTGTGAAAACAAAAACGATTATTTTAAAATTATATTTTCATTTTGTGTGTGTTATCACCATAATATATCAAAATAAGAAATAATATTTAAATAAATAATAAATATGCGAAAAAAAACCAGGAAACTTTTTAATGCCTTGATAATGTAAATGAAGTTCAAAAAGTGTAACTCATCTATCGATCAAATTTTCTGTCGAAGAACTAGTAAAATTTAACTCTAAAATACCAAGTCTGCTTACATTAAAAAACTTCTAACTATTACCACAAAAATCGAACATCTTTGCCATTATCTTCATGGAAAATATGGAAATACGTGCTTTTTATAACCCATTGAATGTTTTGGTGAATTAGAACAACCTCAAAATTTATTGGTCTAGAATGTCACTGAACTCATATAATATGATCATATTTAAAAGTGCGAGTAATATCCTAAATATTTGGAAATTGGAATGAACGTCACCTTTGCATATTCATATTTCTTTCAATGTTTTCAAGTCCATGGAATATAAACTATCTCATTTGAAGGTTCAAAGCTTTCTTTATTCTTATCCTTGAGTAACATTCTAAAAACCCACTTGATCTATCTATTTAAAGCACCCTTCCATGAAAAATTATTTACTCCATTAAAATTAAAACTTGATAAGAAATGAATCAAGATATTAGAAACTTATCTTCGAACAATATTTTAAAGAGTTGTTTGTAAATTTCTGCTTTTCCTAACATCTGCCTTTTCACTTTTATTTATTTTAATTAAATACTATGATTTATTTTAATTTTTCTATAAGAATCGTGTGAATCTCAAGCAATGAACTAAATATGGAAAAATTTTAATTAAATTAATCATTTAACAACATTTTGTTACCTTTGCTAGTAAAGTGTTCTCTATACAGAAAATTTATTATTAAAAGTATGTATATTCCTGTGGGAAAAAAAGGAAAACAAGAACATTTTCTCACGTATTTGAGAACGACATATAGCACCATACATTATAGCAAAACCACACATAAGAGAAATAAGCAAATAAATTAACATATTTCATAAAATATTTGAAAGTGAGTTTATTTGATGCTGATAGCAAAAGTGAGAGAAAAATTAATAATTTATAATTTTATTTGAATGTTATGAAACGTATTTATTTGCCCACTTTCAGCTTTTATGGAAGAGATTTATCGATGGTATAAATTATAACAGTTATAAATTCAACTGTATAAAATTAAAATCATAAGCACTTTTTCAAGAAATGTTTGTTCGTTTCTTCCAAGTTTTACCTATTCATTTGAAATGATAATCTCAATCTACGTTTTGTTTCACATTAACCAAAGTGGAAACAATTTGGTTGTACTTTCTTTTTATATTCAGATCTAGCTTAAGAAAAATATATAAAATTCAAATATTTTACAAAAAGATATTGGTGGCTCGCAAACGGGTAATTGGCATCATTACCTCATTTGTTCATTGCACTTTTGCTTCTTTTTTCGCTAACTATTCACTTTGTCGTGAAGTAGTGAAAAGCATTACGTTTTTCGTTATATATTGTAAACCGTTATATACTTTTGACCCGTAACAGCACACCTATAAATAAAGATTTTGTTCAAACAACTTGAAAGCTTGTAAAAATGTGTTAAATTATATAAAAAGAAAATATTTTTTAGATTTATTTCAAGTAAAAGTTGATTGCCATTTTTTTAGATAACTATGTTCCAAAGTTGCAAATAGATTACAAAATGTTTTCAGGGGCCGTTTACTATTTCCAAATTTTGAAGGAGAAGCTAAGCAAAATAGTCGACAAACAATAAAAACTGTATATTGGTTTATTTAATAAAATGCTTAATATTCAATCCAAACACATAATATTATTTCCTAATGATTAATATATGTTTAGCAAACGAAAATGTTTACATAAATAATAGCAATTATTATTGCCAAATTAGTTATGGTTCTAAAATAAAAATCATATCAAGAAATAATTGAAGGAGGAGTGAGGCGGAAATATTTTGTGGTTAGGCTTAACTAGAATGATTGTCATTTTTAGAACTCCTTTCCTCAGAATGAAGAAATGGCACCCTTCTAGAGTCTTTTGTTGTCCGTTTTCCTATCTATATTTTTTTATGGAACATCCATAGATATCAACTTTAAATCATCAATTACTAAATTTTGCAATCCCTAAATCCACATGTTTCTAGCTCAATGCAATAGAACGGTATCGCATTTCAAGTATCACGATTTCAATACTGTGCACCCATCGGGTGCATAATCCTAATTGACCAATAATCTTGAAATTAATAAATCACTAATTTCTTAAAATCGGCATTTTGTAATTCTTTGTTGAAGTATTAGATGGAAGACTTAATCATATGGTCTTTTGTTATTTTATTTTTATATAATTTGAAAGCACCTGCCTACTGATCTTTCCTGTAATATTATATAACAATATTTAACCCTGAGTATGCTCATTCTATTCCGAATTGACTGATTTTTTAACTTCCTCCTATATTTTCTTAAAGCTTAAGGTTTGACTCAGTGCAACATCAGTTTATTCCAAAACGTGTGTTTTATTAATTAACTAGATTGACTTGGTCTAAAACTTAGATGTATTTAGGAAACCTTTTTTTGAAAAAAGCTAATTTATTCTAAATGTTACTTTATTTATTAACATATATGATTTCGTTAACGGCTTTGTCATTATTGAGACTTAATACCAGGCCATTTAATAACAAATGGCCCGTTGTTGGAAGTCAAAACTGCAATATGCCTGCTTTTTACTAGCAATTTAAAGTTGTTTGTACGTAAAAATGGTCGTTGTGATTGTAAAATATTTCAGAAAGATGTAACGTCTACTCAATTTTACTATAGAGCGTGAAAAATAAACTCCACTTTAATATAAATAAATACACAGAGATATCATATTCTCATAGCCGAGCTCTGATCAATTATGAGTAGGAATTAGCAGACTTGTCTAACGTGTGTTTCGAACGTTAGGGATCTCGGTGTATTTAAGGGCAGACGCCTCTCATTTCACGATCACATTATTGATACTTGTAAGATAATACTTAGGATACACAGAAATCTAAATTATCAAAAAATTAATTCGAGTTATTAATTACACCAATTTATTTAAAAATGGCTCTGAGAAATTAATCTTTTAGATCAAAAGAAAAAATCCTTAAATATCTTCAAGTCAAACAAATAATACCAGAAGATTTTCCCTGAATTACTCATTATAGATGATATATATGACAATAACAAAATTAAGATAGTACCGAAATTCATTAATAATATATAAAGACCATTGTTTAATAAAAAATTTAAGGACCACTTTTGAAGAAAAGTCATACTTTTTTCCTAAATGCTGTAAATGCATGCTGTAAATATTTTCAAAAAGTTTTACGAGCCATACATATGATTGAAGATCATATAATACTCATATATCATATAATGATCATACAATACTGAAATCAGTTATTTGGCCTTCGCATGAGGTCTTTTTTGGGACAATTATAAAAATAATTATTCAATTTGTTTACTTAAAGCTTTACAAATTATTGTTACCGTCCTTTAATATACCCTTCGCCTTGAATTTTTGGGCGTGAATGAATATAACTTTCTGCAGGTGAGAATTGCACCCAGGTCTGCATTTATTTAAAATGTTTATTGCGCTGATGGATTATTAATGTACCCTAAATTGATAGACACTAAAGTGTTGCGATTATGTACGAGTACGAGTGTAGAGAATATACGTGCACGTATGCACGTAACGCTTGCACGTTGCTTCATTTACTTAGTATCAAATAGAATGCATTACCCCATATCGACTTACCATGTTCTCATACGACCATGTTCTCCCATTCGATTAGAGTCCAGAGCGTGAAAATTTTTGATTGATCACTCATCATTTTCAAAATATTTCATTTATGTGTTCATTATTCTATTCTTCCTTTTTCTTTAACCATGTTCTACCGCAGAAGTGTAGGCCTCCTTCATTTTATACACTCCCTCGATTTTTTGCCTTTTCCAACGATTTCACTCTATTCTTACGCCATCATCGTATTAACGCATATTTGGCCTTCCTTGTGGGCGAATCTAGCCCCACGGTGTCTATTCCACAAGAATTATTCACCAGAAGTCCTACTATCTGGCGACGTGGTCAATCCTTTGTCACTTAAGCTTCGCAATGCGTTTCATGACGTTCGCGATCGTGCTCTTCTCTCTGAACCTCTCGTTCCCCTTTCTATTTCTCACCGTAACTCCAACAAGGTTTCTTTCAATTTCTATGTAAGCCACTCTGAGCTGCTGAAGGTTTCTTTTGTAAACACCTAAGTTTCGGCTCTATATGTAAGTACCTACTGATGATAGACACTAGTCTAGTATGACAGCTTCTTGTTCAGCCTTAATTTTTAATTTGAACATTAATTTAATTATGGAGTAGGCTGACCACGCTAGTCTTATGCGACAGTCTATTTCGTCGGTTTGGTTTTATTTACTCGTAACAACCTCTTGAATAACATATACATATTTCTGTACTCTTTTTATGACGGTTTGATCAAGAAATATGAAGTTCATTTCCAACCCAACCCGTCCAGAAGCATCGATTAGTACTTTGAATCATGGTTTCAAGATGTCCCGCGCTGTCTGAATGAAAAACAATATCGTCAGCAAATTTTAGGGTGCTCAGTTTATTTCCTATTATATTAAGATATCGATTTCTATAATCCAGTATTATAAAGTTTTCCTCCAACACGAGTGTAAAGGATGTCCGGGAGAGTATATCTTCCTATCTTACTCGCCTCCCCATTCCTACTGATTTCATTTTCAAACTTGCATTCTGATATATTTTTTCTATCAGATGAACAAAGCGGTAATCTAATCTGGCACTTTGTAAGAACTGAATCATTGCCCAAGACTCAGAGCTATTAAAAGCTTTTTTATAATTAATAAATCCAAGCCATAAAAGCATTCCATAATCTGTAGCATTTTTAATGAAAATTCTCGTAGCCCATGATGGTCCATGGTGGTAAATCTATAACTAGGACTGTTCAGTTTTTTTCTTGAACATGTCGTGATGATCTTAATAGTTTGTAAAATTGGAACAACAAATTGACTGATTGTTTCTTGTGCCTGACATGTTTGTTGTCTTAATCAATAAGATGATTGTTGGGCTCTCATTTTTTTGGTATTTGGCTTACCTCTAGATACCTATTAAAGAATTTCTTTAACAAACCGCACGACCAGGCCCATCCTTTTTTGACTATTTCCACTATAATGTCATCTTTTCTAGGGCTTTTCCATTATACGTCTTAGTGAGTACCAGTTTTATCTCGATTTCTGTTATTACGGTACATCTTTAGATAAAACATTTGTTGCAGTTCATTTTTGTTTCAGTCTGAACCCGTGTTTCTTGATTGCAATCGAGAAACACATCCCCATATTTATGTGTGAAGCAAAATTTTGTTGCTTCGCACATAATTATGGGGATAGCATGCATACAAGAGTATCACTATGTTAGGCTCTCTAGCCTATATATCCGACTCTCGCCTGCTCGCGGTAAGTCCTATTATGTTGAGTGAACTTACCGAAGATTGTAGTATAAATCCCAGTGGGAAGTAAGGTCAATAACCAGATGAGATAAGGAGGTGAGTAGTAAAGTATATCATAGAATGGAAGCCGTCAAGGGAGGGTAGCCTACAAGAATTGGTAGAGGGAGAGTACCAGTAATGAGTCCAACTATAGCATCAAAAGACCAAGTTAGGTAAATTACTTTATATTCACCAGAATGCAAACGAGTGAGTTAATACGCATAAACCTTTCAAGAATACAACAAACCTAGTCTTTCATATCTCCAACATTGTTCACAAAACCAAGAGTGCTAAGAATCTCTGGGGAAAACAAGCTGCCTCATTAAAACAAATAAATAAAATTAAGAATAACATCGTACGATGTAAAAATATTAATAACGGAAGTTGGAATGGAAAAATAGCTTTATGATTTGAATAAAATTAAACGAAATATACTCGGGGTATTATAATAACAGGGGCAAAAATGTCTCTAGCATATTTCTGAACACATAATGTGTGGTGGGTGGACAATATTAAGGAGCTAATACGGACAGACATTAACATGGTGCAGCTTTAATAATCCATAGACGCCTAAGCAAATTACTCTGTGTTTCGCTCTATATTATTATTATGATTCACAATTAAATGGAACTACGTGATGTAGTATTACTTCTACTTTCTTTCTTGAAACTACGTTATGTAGTATTATTTCTACTTTTTTCTGATGTAGTATTATTTCTACTTTCTTCCCAAAGAAAGAAAAATAATACTACATCACGTAGTTTCATTTAATTGTGAATAGTGAATTTCTGCAAAATTAACGCCAAATATATTCAATATTATGATCCTAAATTCAATATCTAATATAATTCTATACATAATACCTTATATTAAAAAAAAGGCATCGTCCAGGTAAATGCCTCCACTACTACTGCAGTTGATATTGTAGTAGAGCAACTACGTTAAGAGATAACTTCATATCTGTTAGATCACAAGACCACAAATACAGGAGATTTTAATGCCAAAACTGGTATAAAAATTGACAATTCTCAAACCATAATGGGCAAATTTGGATGAAGTAGTAGAAATGAGAGAGGATCTACACCCGTTAACTTTTTGGAGAGGAAGAAGAAGTTTTAAATGAGTTATTTCTTCCAAAAAAGCCAGAAAGTGGTAGGTAGTAGCACCTGGTGCCAGGTATAGAAATAAGATTAACTATGAATTTAGTAGTCACAAATAGTAACATTATTAACGAGCTTTTACGTAGGAATTGATCACCGCTCATTCGTGCCATTAATTATTTTGAAATTCCAATACAATTTCCCACCTAAATTATTATCCCATTAATGATTTAAATTCTGAAACTCCTTTCTCCCCTTATGTTATAGAATTAAAGATTTATTGTGGAGTTAGTCAGTAAATTTACACAACAATGACACGAAATTTGTTTGTTTTTTCCTTGTTTTTAGATGCAATCTTGAGAACTCTTACATTTTTTAAAAAAGTGCACAAATATTTTTGCTTTATGCAAAATCCTTACACATATTAACAGCCTTCTCTTTTTAATGAACATAATGTGTAGCAAACAATAATAATAAAGAAGTAATGTTTTAGAGTTTATTTGTTTGAGAAAATCTCAGAAACTCTAGATCCAAATAAAGAAATGATTTCGCTGGTAAGTAGCTTAGATTATGCGAATAAAGTTATATTATTTCCACAACTAAATGAAACTACCTATAGTATTTTTTCTACTCTCAAACTCTCTCCTTGGCTTTCACCAAAATTTTTAATTATTTTTTATATAATTTTTAACTAATTACTGCCGCAGCTAATTACTGACCTAAATGCACGAATATCACAGATTAGTTCTAGGGAAACTAGCACCGAACGCTGGCAACGATTTGTCTATCAAAATATAAAAAACTCACAGACTCGATCTAGAAAATTCAGCATAGATTGGTTCTCTGTGACTTGCTCGAAAGCGTGTTCGGGAGTCTAGCTCTGAACTTTTGCAGCAGCTTTCTGCATAGAGATAACAGTCAACGATTTTTAGACTTAAAAATATAACAGAAATAATTTAAAACAACTATATACATACTTTCAAAGTGAAGGACAGACATACACTCTCATTGATATTTCACAGTGAAAAATAAAATTAATTTCTTATTTTAATCACTTTTGGCCCCTTACCACTGTAAGGGGCCAAAAGTGATTAATCGATATATAGAGCAATAAACATTGATTTAAATAATATAGAAATGCTATATATTAGGTTTGCAACATATAAATCTATCTTGCCTATACACAATTTTTTTAGCTTTTAATACATAGTCAATAAAATCAATCGTTAATTATATATGGTGTATATCGGTATCTAACACTCGTCGCCAACGTGTAGGCAGATAAAGTTTGATTTGGATATGACTTTCGATTTTAAAATTCTGTCATATAAATTATTATACATAGAGCAGAACACATAGCAATTAGACGGTGAAAGATCTGGAGAGTAGGGTGGGTGAAGTAGCTCTATGCAAGTGATTGTAGTTTTTCATGCCTCACTTTTGCTACGTGGGGTCGAGCATTTTCGTGTAAATAATAAACTTTGCTTGGATTTGAAATCAATTTAAGGGTATCTTTGCTCAATTGGTCACAATAAATCTTAGCTTCAATTGTATTGTTAGCTTGAAAGAGTTCCCAATGAATAACTCCATTTATATCCCACCATGAACTCCAAAGTATATTTTGTCCAATATTATAATTTGGTCTAGGTGCTCTTTTTTCTCAAGCTCCTAGCCACTGACTTTTACGCTAAAAATTAACATTCCACATTCCACCCACTTTTTATCTCCTGTAACCCACAGCCCAAGCATACATTAGCTCTCCTCTGAAGTTGAAAGGGTGTTAGCTTATGTGGTAGCCAAACAAAATATTTCCACTTCTTTCTTAAACCATGAAGTTTTTTTTTATTGCAGTATAAGAGCATAAAAATAATTTTGCAATCTGGAATCTGTTTAAATAAGCTTTTTTAAATTTTTCTAAATCAAATGGAAGGAGGCCGCTTTCGACGAAGTTTATCGGACAGTTCAAAATTACCTTCTTTAAATCTTCGAAACCCGTACTTGGCTGTGTCATAAGAGGCATACATTCGCCCATTTTTTATGTATATTGCGTGATGCTTCGCTAGTTTTTCACCCTAAACGAAATTCATAAAGAAAGAGTCCTGTAAGTTCACTTTGAAATACTTCCATATTTAGATAATTTTTTACTCATCGATTACTCAATTACAAACTGAACAGAAGTTCGAATGTCGCACTTTACAATAAATATTTTAGAAGCTTCTATAATATTCCAGAAATCTATAAAAAAAAGTAGCGAGTTTATAAGTTGCCAACCTAATAAAAGGGGAAAAGTCGTTTATTTGTTTAACCGTGCTAATATCTGGAACCACAAACCCGACTTGAAAAATTATTTTTACATTCTAGATGTGCCTCAACCTTATTATTTATAGGGTATATAATAATCAGTGGTACAAATATAACAGAAATCGGGGAACAGTACTTAAACGGTGCAAAGTGAAGAAAGACGGGCTTAATTATTTATTGATCAATCCGAGTGTTGCCACTTATATATATATATATATATATATATGTATATATATATTTATATATATATATATATATATATATATAAATGATAATCCTCAAATTATTATGATAATTATATAAAATTTAATCGATTATATGAGTTATATGTAGTTGTGTATATGTTTTGTATATTGATTATACTAGATAGCTCTGCCCATAGAGATCATGATCGGCGTCCAGCGGTTTCTACTCTCCAATATAATCGCTTGGTATTGTGGTGCATGTACTAGTAAGGAAACTAGTTACATAAGGCGTATCGCATTATAATCTATTAGCTTTTGTTGTGGCTTCGGCTGTTTGGTATTCGAAAAATGTAAGAAAGCTACGCGTTCACTTTTTCGGGCATGTGCATGTGCGTTCACTTTTTCGGGTAATTTTTATTGGCCCTAAGAGTCAATGTTTTTCTCCTATGAATAACTAATAAACTATGTATATAGCTTATATTTTAATTTAGGAAATTAAATGGATAATTTTTGTATATAGGTTAGGATTAAAAGCAACATAAAAAAGAAAAAAACAAGCAACGTTTCACTTTTATTATATTAGTAGATATTAAAATAGAAAATTAAACACATTTCACAACCTAGTATGTAAGAATCTTACGGTACGTGACATTTTTACTCACACAGTTAACTTTTTCAATAGATTACGAACTTAACTTCTAAAGACATAATTACACCTTTTTATAAATGGCCAACTATGATTCATTAGTCCTTTTTGGGGTCAGTGTACCCTGCTCGTCCTAAGTCCAGTCATTTAACATTTCGATCAATTTATCACTTCTGCCGCTTAACATTTTTCACCCCGCCACGACAATTTTCATTCCCTCACTTTATTGCCAAGTTTTGTATGCTTGCTAGATTGTATATATTGAGTAAACAATTCTCACCATCAATTGTAAAAGAAAAATGAATTAAATTTCAAGTCATATTATTTTCTTTAGTAAAAAATATGTCAATACGTTTCAGTGACATCGTTAATACAAATTATACCGTCATATTCCAAATAAATTTCTTTATCTTTACAATGCAATTATCTTTGCAATATCGACTTAAAAGGCAAGCTTATTTTTTTATTATATTTAAATAAACTCTTCTACATAATTACTATTCATAATATAAAATAATTTGAAAGGAATTAAAAAGTGTATCGAGATATTTCCCATTATTTAGACATTCATGTATTTAAAAAAAATTAATAAAGATATATTTCTAATGATTTAAGTTAATTTATATAGAATTAGCGATTATATTATTGGTGATTATTATTAATTTCGGTACATATGTTTTAACACAATATGTGAAAGTGAACTAGTATCTGAATAGTTTTATTAAAAAAAATCATTAAATTCAGCAGTTACTCGTAAATGAATTTATTCTATTTAAATCGAATGGACAAGGTGATGAGAAGTTCACATTTTCAGGTTTTTACTCAACTCCAGCACAAAGACGTGGATAGTTTGAATGCAATAAATATAGCGCTATTCACATATCAAATACAGTTCATCAATAAAGTAGAAAATTGTTGAACTAAGCTATGATGAACAAGTTACAGATAAAAAATATTGAAAAATTTGGATTTATTGTATTATACAAATATAATTAGAGTATATTTTTAAACATCACGCCTATGAGTTTTTATAAAATTTCAGTACTTAGATACCGAAAGTATTACCTGGCTTAATAACATTTCCTTAATTATAAAATACTTTCTATATTCCAGATTTAGTACATTCTACGTACAAGCAAAATTAGCTTGCAATGAGGCAAATATTTTCTCGTAAACTTGTCTATATGTAAGACAATTGCTAAATCAATAGCATTCCTAATAGCTTGAATATTTTATTCAGGAAAGCTCAGAGTAATATGACCGTATTTTTTGGAAACTAGTTTCTAGCTTTAATTTAGAAGACCGGTGGATGCTTTGACCTTTTATTAATATTATACCCCATATTTAATCATCTTTGGAAACTTGAATATCTCCTGACTATAAAAATTATTATTGTTGAAATATAAATTAAAAACTTGCTATTGTCTATTTGACTGGATATGTGCACATAATATGCCTACTTAATTAGTGCAGACAAAACACCGCTAGCTTATTTGGCTCTTTTCTAACTGCGCTAAGCTTTTCCAATACTAGACGTATATGAATCAAGAGCCAAGAACTTAATATTAACTTAGGATATTTACTTTGCTTATATTCTTTTTAACATATGCCAATCGTGAGAAAAGCGCCATAAACAGCCATATTTTAATACTAGTCTACAGAATAAGATTCACTTATAATAATTTTATAAAAATACACCCAAAATTCTTCAATAAATATTGCTGTATCACCTTAATAAATAATTGGCCATCTTAACCAATCATATGGTCTTATGTCGTATATGGCATTATTCACTATTTTTTTATTCATTATAAGGTCATTACCAGTAGGCAATTACATTTAAGGCAAAAAAAAGAGAACAGTAAACAGGCAGAAAAATAATCATAATTTTTAAAACTAAAAACACCATCTTCTGATTATTATAAATACTTGCTAAGATCGGTTTAAACGTTTGAGTCAAAAATTATTTTGTTATTGATCCTAGTAAAAATAACATTTGCAGCAATTGATGTGCGCTGATATCAATTAGAAACATGGAGTGAAAGAACACTGAAATATTTCGATAGGATATCTTATCGCACTAATCATATTACCCTTAATTATCCTATTCCTATCTTTAAAATAATTAATATACATCTTATAAACACTTTGCGACCAATAAGGACTTTTAAAAAATAAACAAAAAACTACAAATGTTACGTTTTTCACACACAGTGAGCGATACTAAAATAAAAAGGGACAAGAAAGCATATCTACATAGAAATTTAATCAAATAAAATAATAAAGTAGGTAAGGAGATTAAGGCAGGGTCACACTTCCTATATGATACTTAATTTTTCCCTTTGTCTCCGACTATGCGTTATTCGCCCATATTTATGCAAGCACTTTAAAAGTAAAATCCACCTACATTATTTTATATGAGCTAAACACTTATGGATAAAAATTTCGTTTTCTTTGTCAAATATACTTATTTGCGTAAGGGGAACTTTGTCCAAGAGGAACTAACTTCTATAATTATTGGCTCAAGTGGTGGTATCATTAAACTACAGCGAATACATATGTTTGAAATAAATTAATAATTCATTTTCGTAATATTTTGATACACATAAAGTCAGAAAGTGAGTAATGTGCTCATCAAAATTCACGACCGAATATGCGTAAACAACACAATAAGTTCAGTTACTTCGACAAACTTCCCACATATACTATCAATGTAAGTTCTATTTCGCTAATCTAATAGAACTTACGACCTAATGTATGATATCCAACAATACTTTATTACCACCGCCCCTGTATTAATACGGCTTTAAGCCGCCAATGTCGGCTCTGGAAACACGATCTCGGCGCGGCTTCGCACGGCAAAGAATACGTTTTCAATGAAAGTACTAGAGGGGAAACTAAACGATGCACCATACGTGGGAACCGTAGGATTGCGTGTACAGGGTAGAGACAAAGAAAAGGGGGCGGGCGAGTATCCATTGGTGTAGGGATAATGGAATGAATGGTTTATTCTACCTCATATTTGCGTTGCTAATACTGAAAGAAATGTATGGATGAATATATTTTGGCACTTTCCACTTGAAATAAGTTATCAAATCAAATGTATCGATATTATACTTTTAGTAATCTCGAAAGAAAAGTATGTATACATAAAGATATCATTACTTTTCTTGTATACTCTACTATGTACAAATTGTGCAAGTTACTTTCCACATTCCTAACACATACGTATTCGTTACTACATGTGTGGTATTCTATCAGCCGCCACAAATAAATCATTTTAAAGCACACTCGAACATAATTTTTTTCTCGTTACTGAATAAATCAAGTATTCAATTAATCAGCATTTTTATTTAAGTAGAGTTGAAAACGTAATAATAATGTCAAATATGAAACACATTCGCGAGACGTTTAAAAAAGAGAATAACCCCTAATAAACTACTAAACTTCCCACTATTTCTTTATGTAATCACTTACGAATAACATTTTTCCATTCATTTCATTCGGGGTTTAGAACTTGAACGTTCATTAGCGCTTAGTTTATTGTCTTCAGTGGATGGTAACAAATGTACATCAAGACGTCTTTTCCCAGAATACAAACAGTTTCAAGTACGGCCAGTATGACAACACTTCAGTAAAGTCATATCGCCACCAATCAAAAAGAATTTTTAAAATATTGTTTTGAAAACAGATTACGGTGGAAATTTAATCGCGTGATACGGTAGCTGCGGTAGAGTACTCATATTAATAAAGTTATCTAGAAAACAAATACCAAAATATCGATTTGAAAAGAAATGTTCACGATACTGAAATGTATGGATACTTTTTCGTGTTCGTACTTTTCACAGAAAAATTTGTGCCCGTTTATTTCTAAACTTATTTTTTTACTATGAAATTTACCTAAAATAATGCTTTAGAATCCAATTGGTAATGAAGATACTGTGCCAACATATAAATACGTTCGTAACTATATTACAAAATTAAAGTATTGATTTTAATAATTTTTTTAAAGTTTATTCAATGGACATAAAACTCTCATCATTATATAACTTATTACATCCAGATAGTATGAGGTTATGAGGTATATGATAGTTATGAGGTATATACCCCGTACGTGTTATTAGAACCTGAGGGCAATAACCCTTTAATTCATAATTTAGAGAACGAGTCACTGTGATGGGTTGAAAAATTACGTAATTTTAATATTTTTTTTTATTTAATTATTTATTTAGGATTAAGAATAACGGTACCAAGGATGGTTTGAACTATGCTTTTAAAAAACATTTACTGCAAATTATTAAAATGGCAAAGTTATAAATTATAATTCAACGTATATTTCGTTAACACTTCGTTAAACAAATTCTATCTACATGGATAAAACTATGGACAAGCGTATGTCCTTACTTTAATTTTTTAATAAATTTAATTTTTTATAAAACGCTTAGAAATTGGTGCAACCAGCTTCAGATTTAACCGCAGTCTTAAAGATATTAATTTTCATCAATATAAATTGAAGATCCTTTTTTAAGTAAAAAAACCATATTGTAAATTGATATTAAAATTCAATTACATAATCTGTAAATAACAAATTGTGTCTTTTCCAAATTACATATTATATTAAATCCAGGGCCATATGATGGTTTTGTCTTGCATCTCATCACTGTCATAAATAAACGATCATCGTGAATATATAACGTAAATATGAGATCTTCCTAAATAATAAAAAATTCTGTAGCTTTGTAAATTTTTGTATCAATTTAAACTATGGAAATTTTTAAAGAAATATAAAGATAATTGATTTTATCCATTATTAGTGGCTTCTCCCTTAAATGAAGGAAAGCGAAGTATGATAAATTAAACTTTCAAACTAATATAAGTACATTTCAAACTTGTGCAAATATATTATAAATAATACGTAAATTTCCAAAAAATTCCACTATATATGTGTCTACATTATTACTCGATTAGGTTGTTAGCTCTACACTTAATTAAAATACAGAATAAATAACTGAACCCCTAAATATAATAATATTAATTTAATAATCACATTTAAAAAAACCATTAAAATAAAATGTTATTATAGTGCTTTTTTATCCGTGCAAACTCAGGACACGCATGAATTTAGAAATTAAATGAAGAACTCAATTTAAAGGAAAACTATGAAATTACGTTTAAATGCACTGAAATCGTAAGTTGCTATTAAGTTTTTCCTATTATTTATAATGGTTATCTGCAAAATAAAACCCCGTGGTTTTAAAACCAGCAGCAACGATCCTGCCAAATTTCGTTTAAATTTATTCGTTGTTTGGAAAAATGTAGCAAGTAGACATACAAAGAAAGAAATATACACTCGATTTTACGTATAAAGAAATATAAGTTGAGAAGTCAAATTTAAATTTTGTATTCTGTATCTCACTAATTTTAATTATAGAATATTTGTTCCAAAATCCCTGCAGTATTCCCGTGGGAAAAGTTGTCTCTAAGCATAACCTCTGATAGTTTTCTCTATATATATCTTGTATATTATTAATTTGCAAATTCTAATAATAATAAAAAAATGTGTTGACATAATATAAATTATCATTTCGTCATTTCCCTTTAAGTAAATTTCAAGAAATACATAGAGATATATTTTACGTAAAAGAATAATTTGCTAAAATGGATTCCAAACCTTTATTCGAAACTAATATATACAAAAAATATTTCGTATATAAATCGACATAAAAAGATATCCAATAAATTAAAATGAAAAACGAAAAAAAGTTTGATTTCCAACCATGATTTTAAATTATATGTTTTGAAGAAATACAGAACAAACAAAGACACATATTTTGTCCATTACCTAGTTTACTCCGCACATGAAATTCTGAAACTTGATTCTATATAATCTTCACAGATTATTATGATAAACATCCGATTTTGGTAATTATGAGTTCGAGTTTAGTGTATAATTTTAGGTGTTATTTTCTATTTTGTAACATTGTGATTACTCCGTATGGAAATTAAACCAACCAAGGATCAAGAACTAAACGAGAGATTACAATAAAAATACATTTATTTCTTCGTATAAGAATATAAAATTATAAAATATCCCATAACACGTTTAAGTTTGGCTTGTAAAAGGTTGGTAAAGATAATAAAATTTACTCGGGATACTAAATTACCCCGGTAAAATTAAATCAGGTAAATATGAGGTAATAGAATAAATTTAAATGGTTTAGTTAATGTCTTATTGTTAATTTATCTTGTTACTTTTTAGTTTTCGACCAAAATTTATGTGACAAACGACCCACAGAAAATTTCGGTGGCGTTAGAAGAGTCTTAGTGAGACGAAGATAAGTCAGATGCTGCCTCAGACATAAAAAATGACAACCACTTATCCGAACGTAGATGTAACAGTGAAAAAAAACTGAAAAAAACTAAATCGGACTCGGATTTTTCAGATTACGTCAATATTTTAACATTACGAAATCAACTGCATCACTGACAGTTTTGCAAAGGAAAAGGTAGAACTATGTGGTAAAAACACTACGACCAAATGTACCTACGAGAGCTGAAAATATGATATCTTAAGCACCCGTGTGAGACATGTGGCTTAAAGTGTAGGAACAGTTTCAGAGTACTGGAACTTATATATAACCGATGACATTCTGCATAAAATGCAAACACACACCAAGTCACATATACAAAATAAGAGGGCATCGTGTGCGGATCTGAACAAACATAGATATACGGGGGAAGTCGAAATAAGTGAATTGAAAGCGTTCATGGGACTTTTATATATTGCTAGTTTCTACCGTTCCAACAGACAAAACTTGAACGACTTATGGCAAGCAGACGGTACAGATGTAGAAAGTTTTAGACTCACTGTGTCTATTCAGCGGTTCTACTTTTTACAAAGTTGCCTAAGATTCAATGACAAATCTACACATCTACATCGAGACAACAACTTGACAATTTGGCACAAGTGCGTGAAGTTTTTGAAGTAGCAGTGTCAAAAAATTTATTCGCCTTGAAAAAATTGCACTATTGACTATATGTTGGAAGCATTCAGAAGACGGGGCAAGTTTCCATAATATAGAGCCAGCCAGGTATGGCATAAAAACATTTGCCTTGGATAATTCGAAAACGTTCTAGGTGAATAATCTAGAGATATATGCTGGTAAACAACCAGATGATTTGTGCTTGGTTAGCAATAAAGCTTTTGATGTGGTGAATCGCATTGTATTACCAATTTCAAAAAGCCACCCTAACATCACTTTTGACAATTGGTTCGCGATCTACGAATTAGTGTCCCGTTTCCTAAAACAACAAAAAATTATTTCAGTAGGTATCTTGCGAAATAACAAGACGCAAATCCCATCTTAATTTATAACAACACGCGGCTAAGATCACAACTCGCCAACTTTTGGACATCAAGAAGATATCACTCTGGTCTCTTATATTCCGAAGAAAAATAAAATTGGCCTGTTAATGTCAAACTCGCATCACGATGAAAGCATTAATGAGTCTGCTGGCGATAATCAGAAACCAGAAAATACGACTTTTCGTAATTCTAACAAAAGCGGAGTAGATGTAGTTCATGAGATTTGTGCTAGTTACAACATGAGCAGAAACTCAAGCGATGCCCTTTGAACTTTTTGCAATGCTAAATATATCGGACATAAACGCAAATATATTATATCGTATTAATAATAATAACACTTGCATAAAAAGGCGTCATTTCATAAAAAACCTGGGACGTTCTATGATTCAAGAACTTTTGTAAGTCCGCAAGACACATGTCAATTTACCCCGACAATCGCGCGAGAGAATTTCACAGGCTGAGGTACCGATGAAGCACCGCTGAGGCACCAAAGTTCCAATAACTCGCAGATATCAAATATGTCCATACAAAAAGGATAAAAAACATCTCATACCTGTCACGCATGCCATATTTACATTTGCCCAGACCATTTGATTCCGTACTGCAATAATTGCAGTAATTCCATGTCCCTGAATGAGGAAATGGAAGATTGATTTTTTATTGTTATTATGATAAGAACTTCAAAGATTTTCTTTATTGTTAAGAAAACTTTGCCAAAAACCAGACATTATCAAATTTATATTTTAAAGCGATTCTGAATGTGTAAGGAACAAATATTACAAAAATTTGATTTATAGTACATGATCATATTATTTTTACTTTACTACAAATGGAACTTTCTTTTATTTATTATTATTAAAACAAAATGAACTTTAATAGTTTCGGAAAAAATTGTTGATATAATTCGGGTCATCGTCTGCGTAATTATCTTGACGTCATTTACGGGTTATATATTGAAACAGCCAAATATATAACTAATTCGGCCACTTGAGCGCTCTAACTAGCTTCTAAATATACATAATATATCAGCTAACTTTCACATTAAAGGGTTTAAGTCGCTTTGTTATTTGGAGTGTTCCCTCTTTAACATCTTTCTCATAACGTAAGCAATAAAAGGTTTGAAATAGGAGAAAACTTAAAAACAAACAAAACTTGCTGCTATAATGGTGGTTTGTCATCTTCTCGTCACTTGAGTAATACTGAGAAATATGGAACATGTTACTCAAATGAAATGGAAACAAATATCCTTCCAATAATTAAATTCACGTCCAAAGAACCACCCAGGTGAAAAATTCAGGATATCATGCAACTGTCGCTCGGCTTCATTACGGACCATGGTACAATATTTTATAAATTACGATACCCTTAAAAATTTGGAATTTTTTCTCTCTTCTCCTTACAAAGATTCTCAAAACTTCTAAATTTTTTCCAGATTTCTTAGCAATAATGCTCTTTCTTCTAAATATTATATTAATATTCTAATTATTTAAATGCAACGTATCAAGTGGTAATTTATTTAGTATAGCATAGTTTACCAAACATGACTTTCAGCATACTGTCATGATAATCAGTATCGTAATAGTAACAATAGTTAAATTATAGTATTAGATGGGACATCGTTTCCAACTTTGTGAATGTCAGTATTAAATAAATAAATTTTACTGGTTCTTTTGGTCAAAAAAAATGTGTCCGTGAACTATCACATCAGATGAATGAGCAGTTAAATGAACACACTTGGATACTCGAAGTATAAACTTTTTGGACCTACATACATATATTTGAAGTGAATCAGTATCAGTAAAAGCTTCATCTGTACTAACATCCAGAGTGGAAATTTTGTTTGTTTATTTGTTTGTTGGCTCAAACTTTAGGACCAAGTATCCGCATTCGAAATGTTTATTGCTTAGAAAACCAACACTTTGACAAAGACTACAAGTTATATGTAATCACGCTATACTTTATAGGTGTGGCGAAAGTAGATGACAGAAGAAATAGTATGATGACATGCCTATTCTATTTCCAATTTACAATTTTATTTCTGTGTCAAAAAATGTAACTTTCATGTGAAACCTAATTAACAGTTACTTGGAAAACAAATCACTTAAATAGCTTGCCGCTTTCACGTATATTTCAGAATTCACATTACGTTACCCGTACTGTGAATTCTGAAATATACGTGAAAGCGGCAAGCTGTTTTATTCCGTGCTGCAACATAATCTACAACATAAATAGCAAGCGAATCAGAATGGGAAACAAGCTGGAAAAATTATGAAAAATTCGAAAATTTATATTTACCATATTTTACTTAATAGACTAAAATGATGCTAATTTGTTCTTTATAAGTTACTTTTATACTGTAACTTTTATGCATAAATCGGTAAGCTGTTTCAGAGACAACTCTTTCCAAAAAGGTTACTTTCACACAATATTTGATATATTACACATTACACGAAATACATGCCTGTTGGATCATAAAATAGGTCACTTACTGATCTACATATCTTTATTTGTTGATACACAACAACCAAAATTATTTAGGTTTTAAGGTAGTGCTCCTAAATCACATTTTACCAATTTTTCGAATATATTATTAGAAAATTAGAGGAGAAAAAAATTTTATTTTTCATGAGTCACTGGTAAAATAGATTTCCTAGCTCAATACATATTTAATAATGCTTAATGAATTTAAGCGGGGGGGGACACTATATTATTGTGAATATCTCGAGAGAATGAAATCCAAAATTTTTGCGTAGGCCTCTTAATTATTTTCCTAACTTTGGTTCAGTACTTTTGGAAATAATATGGGAGCAATGTTTTTTTTCATATTTTCTAGTATACCTCTGAAACTATTCTAAAAAATTACAAATGGAATGAGACCCTAATAACTAAGGTTTTTAATCTATACCCCGCAATATATATTGAATTTTAATGTATTTTGAATAGGTTCTGTGCCCAACTTTCCCCAACCCTTACTTGATTTAAATGTAATTTTTTTCAATCTTAGCTGTTGAGATATACGTGAATTAATATACTTTATTAGCACGTCAAATACCAAACTTTCACTTTAAGTGCTTAAGAAATTAATACGTGAATGATTTTGCAACCGTTCCGTTTTTGGTTTGAATCACCAAGCCCTACCAATGAGTGGTACGTAAAATAAATTAATTTATTTAGGATAATAATTCTTTGTAAGCTTTCAAAACTTAATGCCATTTATTTACGTCAAACGACAGTAAAGCTACGAAAATACGTGTATATCATTATGATTCGTAATTAGTACCGCTTTATATAAATCGTTTCAAAGCAATTAATTAGAAATGTAATTATAATGTAATTATTGTAGCTCAGTTTAAGTAAAGTTTTAGAACTCAATTTGGTGTATTTTAATTTATTAACTTTTATAATAAAACTTTATTTTGGTACTTTAATGAATCAATATTCACGAACTGTGAAACAACGTAATGTAGGGTTATAACCTAGGCTTTCATATATTATATAATTATAACATTAGATCAGTTAGGATGACAATGGGTGATGTTCCCTATAACAATTCCACGTTTTGATTAAACCTTTTCAAAGTAATTATTTCAATTCAAAAATTTAATGATATTCTCTAAATTTTTTTTTATTTTTACCTGATATTATGGTTTTTGCTGTGATCACTTGTTTCACTTGTTTTGTTAATTTAAATGTATATACGTTTCTTCAACTGTAATTTCATCTAATTTAATAATTAGAATTTCAAGATTCAAAATGTGCACTCAGTTTAACATTCTACATTTTCAAAATGTTCCACTATTATTTTATTGTTTTGTGGTGTGTATTAATCACACTTTTATTTTCGACAAAAATACTTCTAATCGTAAACATAAAAATACATCAAATCCAAAAATGATAGCACTCGTTCTGAATTCCTTTTGTCTGATTTTACGAGAGTAATAATATTTTTTTAAAAAAAGCATATTATTTTGCCCAACGATAAATGTTAATTTTGATTATTGTTGTCGGGCATAAACCAATGGAACTTTTAAATATGATATTAAAGAAATAATTAATTTTTCAATTATTATCAAAAAAATAATTTTTAACTTTGTTTTAATATAGCATTAAACTAGTTATTCAATTTGTTGTTTTATGTCCATCATCGATAAAGCTGTCATATTTATTTTAGATTTTTATATGTGCTACCGTACTAAAAGTTAAACATTAATATTATTATTACTGTATGAAATAAAATTCTATAATAATAATGACATTTATAAAAATATATTTCTGAAATTAATAGCAAGTGAAATGTAACATTCATATGTATGAGTGTGTACGTGTGTTTGTTTATATGTTAGAGAGAGGACAACCGTCGACTTGGCATCTATTCCAAAAATCCCTAGCATTAGCAATATTTTTTAGATTAATTTATGTTTGGAAACGATATTATACCGCAAAAGTTATAGTACTCATATTTTCATTATTTTTTTAAATTTTTCGATGTACTTTTATTCGGTGATTATTTTGTAGATTTATTTGTGTTTGGAAACGATATTATACCGCAAAAGTCCCAGTACTCTTATTTTCATTATTTCTTTAATTTTTCATTGCACTTTTTCCAAACACCAAACCACTCAGCGAGCTACGGGTTTCTCTACAAAATATAATCCGGAATGAAAAGATGAATATCTTCAGCAATGGACATCTTTCGGCGGACGATGATAATTAGTAATATATTATTATAAGTAGAGTATATATATATATATATATATATATATATATATATGTATATATATGTATGCATATGTGTATGTATATAAGTGTATGTACATATTTTGAAATAATTTGTGATTATGGTATTTATCACAGCAGTCAATTATGTATCTACAAATTTATCATTTTTCGCTACAACTCTACGGAACGTCCATCTTGCTCTGTGTATCTACATTGTTGATTGAAAAAGATGGTTGTACTAGTCGTAGTATATGTTTCATCATTTTGGACATTTTGCCTCTTGATATACCAAAACTTCATATACACCACATTAATTACAGAAGCTTCCCCCAAAGTAGTCCCAAGAATTTGGCCGTACGTTAATTCCGTTAGCTACGACGTAATTCTCTCACAACTGCATAGAAAGCTGTGTTAACGATATACAACACTTGATACTCATGAATGACCTTAAACTATGTTTTAGAAAGAAAAAAAAACATTTCTTATTGAAATAAGAATTATGCAAGGTCTTTATTACATTTTGTTCAGTTATTTTCATGCATACAGGAGTTCATACAAGCAGCTTTATTATTCATAGACATTCATTCATTATCATTAGCCATTCACATAACTTGAGGCTATTCTCGCTTTCTTTCCATTTTATACCCATCACCACTAACTATCAGTCATTAAATCAGCCAAATGTTCTCGTCTTTTTTTTCCATCTGCTAGCTTTATAAACAGAGGTCTCGATTATCTTAACGATTATTAGCATTCTAATGAAATAGATTCTTTTTATTTTATAAACCAAGTGAACTCCATAAACTTTTACCGTCACAGAAATTGATTCTAAGAAATATCTAATAAGAATGATGAAATAGCGGATAAATGACATTCTCTTTTAAGATGAAGTCTGAAAAATTCAGTAATGAAATGTAAATGAGATAAGAAATCTCTTTTGTGTACGAATTACCCGGTACGTCAGTATTTTTTGTCTATTTTATCTCATTCAGAGCTATTGACTTCTGAGTTAAACACTTTAATTTCCGCAATAATTTTTTTGGATTGGGTTGCTATTCCTCCCGATATAACATGGTCCATAATATTTTAACACTACCTCAAAAATATCATTTGTCGCCAAGGACTTAATTTTTTGCAATAGTTGGCTTGGCTTCATGTCCCCAATTTTAAGACGGTAAAAAGGCGTTGGATTCGTTTATTTTCGGTTTCATTGAATATATTTGACAAGCGCTCTATTGCCAATTAGCATTTATTTTCAATTTTATCTATTATTATATCCCAAATAGTGTCTATATATTTAGGTTCCCTTAGTGAGACAATGGAGTTAAACTTGATGTATTCATTAGCGATTCCATTCATTTTAAATTGAGCCTCTATCTGGTGGAACCAAATTGCAGGCTCGTCAGTCCATAAAGGTAAAATTTTTACGCTCACCTTCGTAGTTTCCGAAGGATTAGTACCATCTGACTAGTTTTCTTTCTTCTCGTTATTCGCAATTTTTACGGGTACGAACGTGATTGCAGTTTGTAAGAAAATATTGCTCATTGAAATTAATCAAAAAGTTCTGATTACATCGGTGTCACCAATGAATGTAGCGGTTCATATATCTTAAAACAATGTCTTTCTATTTAAAAATAACTTTTCACTACTTATTTTTAATGAAACTATTTATTACTTGATGACATTTCTTTTATGTCAAAAACAATTATTGTTTTTAAACAACAACATCCTTTTTTTCTCGTTGCTTTTTAAAAGAACGAGAAAAATAGTTCTGCATAACCTTAAACGTAACAATTAAATGTAGCAAATAAAAAAAGTAATTAGAGTGATCTACTGATAGATCAAAAAATCTATCAATAGTAATAAATCTTGGCCAATAGTATAATAATGGCAAATATCGTTTATCATATCACCTCAAGCTGGGAGTGCCATCGGCCACACTGCATATGTTAAGTGGTAGGTTGACGCACATATGCAATTACTGCGATAGGTACTTATGTACAAAGCTCAATAGCACACAAGTTATGCATCTTTTTAATGTACTTGCATAGGTACTTGCAGAAGCTACAAAACTAAAAACCTTGTAATAAAATAAATTCTGATTGCGAAAAAGAACTAAAAGAAAAACGATATTCCTTCTTTACTTTGCTTTATGGATGCTTTCCAGGTTTTTTGTAACCAATGACTCGCAGTCTGAATACAATTGCAAGCAATAAATCGTGTAAAATCTATACTTTACAACCTGTAAATAATTGCTTAAAAACTTTCGACTGTAGCAGTAAATTGTTTATTTATTTTAGCGTAAACATTTTTGTTTTCTTTTCTTCATTTTATTTTTTTTACCCTTTATTCATACTTAATAGCACAGTGCAACCAACGTGTAGGTCTCTAAATGTTTTCCTAGCTTTGATTTCCGCACTTTCGGAAATAATGGGGGAGGAACATTTTTTTGCATGTTTTCCAATACATCTATGAAGATGTATTCCACAAAAAATTTTAAAAATTAAAACCCTTGTAACTACCCCTTTCATTACCCTACAATACATATAAATTTTTTTTTCTGTATAGATATTATGCCCAATATTCCTCGATCCCTCACTTAATTTAAATGTAACAATTCTTGAGTTTTAATTATTGAGATATCTGTGAGGTAATATGCTATATTAGAATGTCAAACTTCAAACTTCCACCTCAAGCAGTTGCCTTGAGAAACAAACACGTGAATGATGGTACAACTATTCCGTTTAAAATACGGAAACCTACAAATGAGTAGCAAATAAAATAATTTAATTTACTTAGGTCATTAAGTCTTTGAAAGCTTTCAAAACTTAGGGCCATACAATTACGTCAAACGGCAGTAAAGTTCCGAAAATTCGAATATATCTTTATTATTCGTAATTAACACCGCGTTATTTATATCGTTTTAACTAAAAATATAATTTATATTGTATTTAACACAGATTAGTTTATATAAAGTTCTAGAACTCAATTTGGTATATGTTAACTTATAAACAAATCCAATTTTATTTGGGTGGTTTATGTGCTTTTGCTGGTTCATTTTAAATTTTGACTACGTACCAGAATTTGCATATTGGAACGTTCCTCGGCTAGCCGCCCTGTATGGGTCGCGCAAATTAGCACCGTTGTAATATGTAACTAACTCGCTTATTATTATTTGAGTTATTTGCATTTAAAAATTCCTTCTTCTCCTTGTTATTGCAAAATAATTTTAAACCCAAAAAACAGCCAAAAATACTCATACAATTAGAAGGCAGCAAGTCGTCAAATAAACATATTTTTTGGGAAATTTCTTTACGAAAACCTTATCGGAAATTCTTTGAAACGACTCCATGGCCAAAAATTAATGAATATTCTTGTCTGCTAGATTTATTTTTTTTTCTTTTATCGTTTAACGAATATTATGATAAGAAATTAGGTTTTTTCTTATTGCCTTAATAATTTTTCTTCTATTTAATTAAATAATTTTTCTACAAAAGCATACCAGTATAAAATAAATATGCTTTTGTTGACATAGTTTTGTAATTACAATAAGGTTTTACTTAATTTAAAAAAAATCATGAATCTTCTTTCTTTCTTGTCAATTGTGCACTAACTTAATAATCATCGTGAATAAAAAGTAAGGCTTAAGGTGAAATTGTTAGTCAAATATATTAAAAGATTATTGAGGATCGTGAACGAACTCAAAATGTTACAGGCTAATAACAAATAATCGAATTGTTGCAAATGTAATACTTTAAGATTATTCAATAATAAAAATCCTTCATGAAAGTTTTAATATTGCTCGACTAAAATAGTCTACTATAAATTCTTAACTGACATTTTAAAAACGACTTGTATTGTTTTCAGACAAAAATTTTCGTTACCTAACAAGTCCTTTAATTTATATATTTAATTTAATGGTAAGCTAATTGAACGAAGTCAAAATGTTACAGGCTAATAACAAATAATCGAATTGTTGTAAATGTAATACTTTAAGATTATTCAATAATAAAAATCCTTGACGAAAGTTTTATTATTGCTCGACTAAAATATTCCACTGTAAATACTTAACTGAAATTTTAAAAACGACTTGCTATTGTTTTCAGACAAAAATTGTCTTGATAACCGTAACGCTTTTACGCCTTAAGCTTTGTTTTGAAAATTAAATCTAAATTTACATTCAAGTAAATTAGTCTGAGAGTAATTAAATAGCTGGTACGAAAAATAAAAACCATCCTATTAAAATAACTTAGTAGAATAGCAAAACACACTTGATATCTACAAAATTCTACAGATTAAAATCAGAATATATTTTATATATTTATACATGCATATATTATATATTACTATATTTATATATTACCTGTTACTTTCTTGAGAAAAATTTAAAGAAATTAGGCCACCATGCAAATTTGTATATCCGTTACATTCTTCTTCTCAGAAAATATTATTCTGAATTGAATTCGCGTCTCTTGATACTAAAATGATACTGATCAAGATACGGAGGTGTTACCTTATTTATTCAAATTTTATGTAAATAGTTTAAAGTTAAAACTATATCTTACCGTGACATTCCTTAGGCTAATATTCCTAATTATTTATTTTGTGACGTTAGATGCCTTGATTTCTTGGTAATATATTGATTTGATCATTTTAGTTGCTCACGTCTTCCTGGTGAAGGTTTTTCTTTGTGTCTTTTACTATATTTTCTAACTTGTTTATTAGCCCGCGTCGGATTCTGTTTTCTTATAATTTCGATATTATAATGTTGGGGGAATGTGTGGTCCATTAGTTTTAGTTTGAAATATTTTATTTTAAAGGGTAAATATTCTTGGATTATTGCTAGACGTTGCTTGCCTAATTTCTTCCGCCAGTACTAAAGTCATCAGGAGTAAGATCCTGTAACAAAGTTTTAAGGTTAGCTTATATTATCCTTATGTATTTCTTGGCCCTTTTCATTAACTGTTTATAGTTCTATTTTGAGCGACGGTTTGAGTTTTATATCTAATTTGAAATTTATGTCTAACCACTAAAGGGTTCTTCATATTCACGTTAATTTGCTCTAATTATTATATTGTTTCATTACGATTTTGATTTCTTTCTACTAGGATAGAAATTTGGGCTTCGATAATTTTTTTGTTAATCTCTGCGTATAATTTTTCCATTAAATTCTGGGGGTTTTCTGCATAGTTTAGTATGTATCATTTTTATATGTTTAGACCAAATGGATCTTTATTACTAATGTACTCATTGATTATTTCTATCCGTTTTTTATTTGCACTCTACTACAAATTGAATTATTATATCCGAGTGTCGCATATAGCATTAATTCGTTAATTGAGGGTTGAGGTTTTGTTTTTTTGAGTATTCTTATATGTTCTAAAAGCATGGGATGGAATTGTTCATTTATGCCATTAAACTGAGTTATTAACGGTCGTATAATTGGTTTCTGTTTTGTTTAACCCAATTAATCCATTTATGGGTAAGTTTTTAAACTCAGAACGTTGGTTCATAATTATAGCCAATGGTATACCATGGTGTGTCAAAAAAGTTAATAAAGAGTTAATTACGTTTATGGGTGTGGGTGTCTCTACGTCTAGAAAGAGCCTACTATAGTTAAATATTTGTTTCTCTCTACCGTAATTGTATCTAAGTGAATGGTTTCGAAAGTTTTTTTAGGGATCGGGGCAGTTTGCATTGTTTGCCTAACTGGGTTTCTTTCGTATTCAGTTGTTTTACAAATTTCACATATATTTTTAAAATCTGTCGCGGTTTTATTTATGTAAACCAGTAATCATTGCATTTTATTTAAGATTCTGTTTCTAGGATTCCCCTATGACTATTTTTATTTTTGTGATAGTTTTTCACTACTTTATATCATTCATCTGTATTCGTTAAATTTATTAGTTTAGTTTTACATAATTTAAAAATAGCGTGATAAATATTTGTTGTGTCCATACTAATAAATGTAAGTATTCTTTATTGGATAATATTATCGCATATTGGCTATTACACTCTATTTTTTCTTTAAAAAATTTAATTGCTTCTTTTCCTATATTATTAGTGTTAGTATTAGTTTTCAGCTAATAAATAAATTTATTGTTTTAGTTTCCGATGAATAATTATGAAAAAAAAGTTACTTTTAGTTGTTTATTAAAACGATTTATTAAAAGTTCTGATATAGTTATGATGTGTGAATAGTTTAATATTCGTAGAGAATTCTATCTTCGTAGTCGGATTAATGATTGTCATCTGCTATATTTTCATTAGATGTAGATAAGACTGAGTATGTAGAAGAGTTATTATTATTATTTATTTCTATTCAAGAGAGAGCATGAGCATTGTAATTTTGCATGCTCTTTTTATACACTACTTTGTAATTGAATTCTTTTAGTTTTGTCTCCTTCTAACTAGTCTGAAGTTGGGTTCTTTGAGTGAATACCACTATTGTAATGGTTTGTAACCGCCGTAATGATAGCAAATTTTCTCCCATATATATATACGGGCCAAAATATTTATAATATATATAATATATATTTAGTTAAAAACTACGTGATGCATAAGCTTCGAGTTTATCGGAGCCCATTAACCCTTGTGATAGTATTGCGCCGATAGCAATATTAGAAGCATCTGTAGTTAAGAGACATTCTTTATCAAATTCAGGGTATTGTAATATAGGGTTAATCATTAATATTTCTTTACAATGTCCGGAAATCGTTATAAATTCGTCAGTATGATTAATTTGTGCTTCCTTTTTGAGGCGTAATGTTAAAGGTTTAGTGGTTTTCGCGAAATTTTGTATTAATTTTCTATAATAGCCTACCATTCCAAAGAAATGGTTTTTCGTTTTCTGTCGTTATATTGGGAATAGTATAATTTTTGTTGCTTTTATTTTATCGAGATTTGGTTTAATGATTTTTCACGTAATGATAATTATATGACCTATGTATGTTGTTTCTTTCTATAAAATTTCCGATTTATGTAATTGGATTTTGAAACTTGATTCACTCTGTCGCTGAAATACGTTTTTAAAGTTGATAATGTTATCCTGAAGTGAAGTCGAAAAGACAATTGTGGCATCTAAATATACAAGGCTGATAGAACTATGAAGGCCTCTAAGAATATTATCCATAACTCGTCGAAAAGTGGCTGGCGCGTTTTTTAATCCAAATGACATACGTAAAAATTTGTAGTAGAAATAATTAATTGTAAATGCTTCTTTTTAATGTCACGAGGGTCCATTTCAATTTTATGGGAAACACTTGCAAGGTCTAAAGTGGCAAAGTATTGGCAGCGCCCTTATTTATTTAGTATGTCTGTAATATTAAGAATAGAGTATTTGTTACTGATAGTTTTTTTTATTTAATTTACGATAATCAATAACTAGACCCCATTTTTTTATTTGATTTATCTAGTTTTTGTCGATTATCTAAACTGGAGTTGACCATGGAGGGTCAGAATATCTGATTATATTTTGTTCGAGTATTTACCGAATCTTTGTGCGCATATGGACATCAGTGTAGACCGGAATTTCGTCTGTCGTTCTTATTTAATGTTTTATTTTATTAATAAATGTGAATGGCGTATTTTCATTACAGAATATTTCTTTATAATTTTTGCAAAGTTTTATTTGAGCGTTACGTTCTTCGGTTTTTAATTTCGTTAGTCGAAGTATATTTCTATATCAATTGTCGATTTGGGACAGTAACTTTCGTAATTAAAAATATTACAATTTTTTAAACGGCTTTAGCTTTTATATGTGGAGATAAGCTTATAATAATATCATTAGCTTTGGCATTATGAATTTGAGCAGTTGCATAATTTTGTTTAACTGGTTTATACTTTCAGGTATATTTGTTTGATTAGTTTTTTTTTATATACACATTTCTCCATTTTTATTATGAATGGAATTTTTATTCTTTCTAAAGTTTTTAAATGTATTATTTTTCGAAATTTATTGTTATTAGATATAAGTATTTTTATGGAAACATCGGAATTTGTAGTGATTAAGATTTCATTGTGCAAGTCGACTTTAGATTTTAATTTTTCTAGAATGTAGAGTCCTATTAATCATCAAAAATATTGTGAAATTTATTTATATGTCCATAAAATTAAAAATGTTGTCAGGTATTAAATTTTTGAAATGCTATTTATAATTATTTCCAGTAGTAAGGTGTAAACTTGTGATCGAAAAGGGACCATATTTTATGGGATAATTATGAAAGTATTTTTTATTATTTTGAGTCAGAAGAAATATATATTCTCCCATGTACCTATCAATAGTTTCAAAACAGGGTTATTAACTTTTTCAAGTCTTTTTTGACTTAGGGTATTTGTTTCTACTATAGCCTCGTCGGTTTATGTTTCGTGTGTATATTTTTAAGGTTTTTACAATAAGGGTATTCAATATTATCTTCTGAATCTTCGTCAATGGCTAAGTGCGAGTAATGAGTTATCGTGCAATTCTTCTGCAATGTAATTTCTGCAGTATCTATTCCCACCATTCCACCCAGGCTGTCTCTGGGCTCCATTTGGGCCCTTAACGTCCCACCTCATATAAAAGAAGAGACCCTCGAAAGTCCCCTAATAGTGCCCCGTATCTACAATTACAACGCTTCCACCCAACTAGGTTAAGTATTGTTCCTACTCAATGAGCCATTTAGTACGGAAAGCGCCATGTCCCGTCAGAAACTGTAAAGTATAGTAATCGCTGTTTCGCCAGTTTTTTTAAACGCTGGATAACATTGAGGAAGACTATCCTATAATTATTTTAGGGGTCAGTGTCTTTAAAATAATTGCTTTACTGTTTTGGTGAAGTTCAATTGTATGAGTTATGAGATATATCACTCATAGGAGTTGGTTTTTGTTTGTGCCAAGGCGGCTGTTCCAAGGCACGTTTATTATTATTTAAAGCTTTATTGTTTTGTATTACTAAATATGTAGGAATCTACTTCATGTAGAAATTGTTTCCGTTGATTGAATTGTTTGGTATTTTCAATATTAATATTGGACTGATTATTAGTAATGAGTTTTTTTCTATTAATTTGCGAACAGCTAATATTTTCTTCCTCGTTTACATATTGAATTATTGTATTACTACTTTAAAAGTTGTAATTCTACCAAATTTCATACTTTGTTTTAGAAGTTACGAAAGCGGCAAAAACAAAGAAAAAAACAAACGAACTCGCTTTCGCATTTAGCACACATTACTAAGGATGTGTCATGGACCACCTTTACATAAATTTAGTTTTATCAACTGAATATACCGCAAACTTACATTTTTGGGATAAAGTTACAATTATAGACACTTGTCATGTTATACTGACTTTTAGAAGGAATATAAATAAACCATTTTTACGGACATCTTTCATTTTAGTAGAAAATGCACATGGCTATAAAAATTGAGTAGGACTGTAATATATTCGAAATATCCTTTCTCTTACAAGGCTTGCTATCATCACAATTATTACAGCAGTGTGACATTCGAATCGATCATAGCGGTTTTTATCAATTGTTACTTACTAATAAATTATGTGAGCTTTCTACCGTTATATCTTTTCCGTTCTATCTTTTTTTTCTTCTTTTCTTCTTACCATGAACAACAGCTTTAGTCATGAAAAGCTTAAAAAGAAGAGAACTTTAAAACATTATCTTCGGAATCTTACGTGCATACGTATATACATAAATGTTTATATAGGTACACTTATATTTAATTATTATGGTAAAATGTAGTACCATGCTTAATTAGGTTTAATTAGCGTATGTTAGCCGCTAACTAGCGACGTAATTACGCTACTTATAGCATTAGTAGTGTCAAAATATAAGTACGTGGGTAACTCACATCTCAAATGAACCAACTAAATTAGTTTATCTGCTGTTTCCTATCCCATATCGAGTAAGACCATGGTATGAAAAAATATATACCCATTATATAAATGTTCTTACTTACTTATTACCTACTTTCTAGATGCCTATTCTAGGCATATAATGTGGAAAACGATGTACCACAAAATTTGACATTTTTCCGTAATGTGTTCGTTTTTTTGAAACAGTTGAAAACTGAAATTTTAAGTTAGACGAAAAGGAAAACCAATTTTGTCTTATCTAACGATACATGTGGTAACTAAAGTAATGAATTCCAGTAAAATTTAGCAAAAAAAACAAACACTTCATGTATTCGTATGCACGCAGATAGTCACTCACTAAAACCGTGTGAATGACATACAAACGTTGTAATTTCTGAAGGAAAATACCTCCCTTCAAGAATGTACGTAGTACCTTTCTATATCCTTGTACAAATCTGAGCGCCTTTATTTTATTTTGCACGAAAATAATTTACATACGTTTAAGGTGTACTGGATAATGTATTGATATAACTTATATACTCGTACTTTTAGAATCGTGTCTTCTTTGCTAAACGTATTTCGAGATTCCCGTATTAAAACAATTAATGGTGAGAAAACGGAAGAAATATGAAAATAAAGATATATTTTAATAGAATTGTGCCTGCACAATAAGAAATTCAGTTTTAGCTAAGATTATAGAAAAGATCTCGAAGACATATGGATATAGTTAATATCTAACATGCAATAATCGATTTAATAATGACCAAAATGACTATTGGTGAACATCATATTAATGTCCATTTATTGTTAAAACTTATGAATCCTTATGAAAATAAATTTCAATGTTAACAAGAAAATATATTAGCAAGTATATTTCTTTGAAATAAAAATCACACTTTCAAAAATCACATTTATTAATGCATATACCCCTGAGTGAAAATATAAGGAACAATCTAGATAAATAAAATACTTAAATATATTTTTAACAAATAAAAAGATATGTATGAACAATGAAAAATTCGATATGTAAGATTTAAGAGGAATAAAAATTTCGTATCCTAACGCTTTCAGTATTCAAGAGTATGCCATTCTAAAATGAAGGTGTATTATAACTTGTACTTGATAACAAATCAAAAATAAAAGAACATACAAATCACGAAACTCAGATTTACAACACTTTAGTGAAACTAAATATTTTCCTTTCAATGAAAAGTTAAGAAGGAGCAACAGAGATCATTAGTACCCATAAATAAAAAAAATAAGCTTATTTGTCTTTTGAAATACTTTTTCATTGAAATTTCTGTATGAACATATTGAATAGTTCTCGAAAAATACCTAACTAAAATCAAAAGTTAGGTAATAAAAACGACAAGTAAGTGAAGAGACACGCAAAGTTTTGCTGAAACTGAAGCATAAGAAATAAAGAAAAAAGAATACCTATCATTTCTTTGAAAATGTTTTGCAAACTATGTATTTTTGGAGCTCTAGGGTCCAAAAATATATTGTTTGCAAAAACACCTAGGCTTTATATCGTAATTTAATAGAATACTACGTATTAAAGAGAATTAATTTTTTGCCGCTTTAAATTTGTAAAACAAGGTAGGAGGTAGAAAATATTGTATCTTAAATTAGTGTTAAGTCCATTTAATGGATTTTAATAAGAGGAAAATCTCACTAATCCGACTTAAGTCATTATCGCAATAAGATTCATTTTAATTAATCTACCTTAACTAACTCTTCTACTATAATTAAAACAATTGACAATAACTTGGTTTCTTATTGTTTTAAACACATCACGAAAATTCTCCTTTCAAAATTATAATTTTATCTCCATTGGCATTTAACTTTAAAAGGAAACAAAACTAAGATAATCAAGATAAACCGATGACATTTATATTCTAGGATGTTCATTAGTCCCTCTTATAAGATTCATGAAAATCTGCATATAAAATTAAAATCTTTTCATTTGATTGAAAGTTGATCTTTAAAAGGTAAAAGTTATTATTATCAAAAGACAGTTACATGTCAGTAAATTTATACTTCGTTTTAAACATCATTATTTTGAAAACGACTTGTCTATTTTCAACTTCGTTGTAATAAACGAGCCCCTTTCAAAATAAATTCTTCTAAACATGCAAATAAGTATAAACTAAAAGGAAATTTTCCCGGCGATTTGCCAGGCGATTATCATAAGACTTCTATTTCCTTAAACGCTAATTTATTATCCTTCCTGTACATATTTTAATAAAATAAATAATGAAATATATCTAACGTATGCAAACGCCGCACTAAATTATATACATTTCACGTTTTTCCGGAGTCTACTATTTCACGCCGCACGGACCTGAAGTACCTCATTTGACGCCGTTTTAGACTCGTACCAACTCAACGTAATAGTAAAGAAAAATGAGAAATGTATCCAGAAAGTTCCTGCATCAAATTACACCGATAATGTAAAGGTTCGCAGGAAATGAGGTCAGAGGTGCATGTTTGAGAAAATTAATGATCTGTGGAATGAATTGAATATTATTCCTATAAAATAAAAGTTGTAAGCAAGAAAAGGGGAACAGTATATATTCTTATTTTTGAAATATACGGTAGAATTCTGATGGTATCTTAACATGAACTGAATTCATTGTTTGTATGTGAAAAGTTGTAATTCAACTTCCGAAATTTTTTTTAAACGAAACCCAAAAATATTTCCTATTTTTAAATTAAACAATTAAACTTATAAAACTTTACAACACAATCAAAGGGTTCCAAAATATTAGCCAATTCGAAATTTATGGCATAACTTCATTTTTTGATGCTGAGATATTAGCATAAATGTTACAATTAATTACAAATTTTGAACAAATCTTTACGAGCTTTTGAATAATTGATCGATTTAAAAAGTAACACGCTTTTTAAATTGACATGAAAAGGAAATTTCAAATGAGAAACAAGCCCAATGGGCTCCGTATGTAAAACAATTTTGTATATCAACCATTCTCAAGTACCAATGCTCAAGTCTTCGTTTAGGAATACTTTTCCTAAGCAAAATACATTGATTGGAAATTTCAAATTTATGTATGCTTATGACAGTAAATCAAAGTTGGTTTATTACAATTTTGAAACTTTTGAGTTTCAATAATGATTTTACAATTTTATATCATACATCTAACACAATATAATCATAATGCAATAAAAATTTAAAAATTAAATGTACGGCACCAAACTTACGTATTTGTATCCAGTGCACCGATATGGCAAATTGCCCCACGGCCACAATTTTGTAAGCTCAGATCAACGAAAAATACACTAATACCGTTTTCTTATTAGCATACTTCCACGTATAACTTCTGCCCTTCATCAATTCGCCGATGTATGTCCGAGCGGAAAACTTAATTTTGCGACTTAAAATACAGGTAATGCCACCTACAAATATACTTAAGAACGTTACACATTTCTGTAATTACTAAGCATCGATTAGCTGGGCAATTCTCTAATTATTTTTAAAAATTAATTTATGTTGTATTAGTAGAAAAACAAGTTTACTAACACAACGTAAATTAATTTTTGAAAAAATATTAAATACGCATATCTTTATAATAAAGTGAACCGAATGTAATAGTATAAAAATAGAATATCATTTCAAATCGACCTCTACATATTTCTGAAAACTTCCTGTGAATTGGGGAAAGATCACTTGCATTTTGTGACCCTAATTAATTTTTTTTGGCAAATATTTTTAATATATGGACACACAATGTTCAGTTTATATATACAAATGATGTTCGTCAAAATCATCGAAATATAAATGTATGGCCCTCTATGAAGTTAGAAACCTTCTTGTGTAAAATAGATTCTCACGCTTTTGACGTTGTTGCTCTCGATGCACGATATATCATTTTGAGTAATTCCTTTTATACTCCTTATATTGGACCCACACATCATTACACCCTTTATAGATGCAATTTCTAATGTTAATAAATTACCAGTAATACCATAAAGAAAAACATTTTCTAAGCAAATATTTACAAAATATCTCCACATGCCTTATAAGTGTTGTGACAACTAAGCACAACATTTGCCGTCTTTATTAGACCGACTGCAAACAATACAGTAGTTTCAGATATTTTATTATTTTCTGTTGACGAGTACTCCAGCTGACAAATTTATGAAAATTAATTTTTCTATTTTTTTAGAAAATCCAGTAAATTTATTAATTTTATAATATCATTTCTGGATGGCATGCTATCCAAAAAAAAAACCAAAACCTTAATATTAAATAAAAACAATTTTTTTAAAAATATTTCATCTTTTAGCAAAATCATCATAAAATAAACAAAACGAACTTTGCGTTCATTGTAAATGGACGTTTATTGTAAGTGAAGCACGATTTTATTTTCTGCTAAAAAAACTAAAATGCTTAATGTTTGTAGCTTTTAAAAGTACTACACGAAGAAACATATTTAATTTTTATTAAAGTCCCTTATTATTTTTTTTTCAATCACTAAAAATGGAATAAATGTGTAAATAATGCTAAAATATACACGTATTAGTCTAAAGGTTTTTTTGTTATTGAAGGCAAAAGAACTTTTGCCTGTAGGAGTTTGAGGGAATGCGCGTAAAATTTGGTGATGTATAAAACCTTTCCACCATCACAGTTACCCTTTTGTACAATCCTTGCGGCAATCAGTTAAATAAATACTTTGAGGTACCAATTTGAGGTCGAAAATAAATCATTTTACCTACATAGACTTTCAGAAGTGATTGTGAAAAGTATAGTGGGTTAAAAACCATTATCGAATGGTTCGAAATGAATATTTTCGGTGCAAACATTGAAATATTTATGCAAAAATTATTTCCAATTTATAATCACATAAAATTATGCAAAATTTTAACTAAACGTTATGGCATATGTCTACAGATTTTCAAAGATCAGTCTGTGGTGCAAAATGAAAGTGTGCATGAAAAGAATAAGCAAGCGATTATATACAATGTCTTATCTTTTCTCACGGAAAACAAAAGAAAATTTTCGTCCAAATTTTGTTTTGATTTGTAATCGAAATGGTATATACTTGAGAAATTTATAAACAATTTCGTCTATAAGTCAAAACTAAACATAATATTCACCAGATGTGGAAGGTAATCATGTTTATATTAGAACTAACCACTTTTGAAACAGAAAATATTGATTTATTGCAAAAGAATAAAATAAGAGTTTGTATAAGTAACGAAAATGTTTTACTCGCAGTTATAATTGAGCCTCTATTTTGAATGTATGAAAAATGCATTAATCTTAATATAATTTCATTTTCTATGAACAAAAAATTTATATTTTTTTCACCGATTTCAATTTTTTTTTTCTTCGGTCATCATATTTTGCAGCTATTTTTGACATTTTAAAACTTTTTTATTTAAGGTATTTTTCAAATATAGAAATAAAAATTATTTATTTACCAATAAATATCTTTATATGCTTGATTAAAAAAAAAACAATTTAATATTTTCATGTAAAATTCATTACATGTGACATATATTATCGAATTTAAAATACACATTTTTTTAGTTATAGACATAGACGTAACATGAAGTTTTTTGTTATATATATTTTCGGTCATTGATAATAAAAATGGAGGTGGAAAATGTCAACAAGTTTACTCAAACCCTAATTTGTCGATGAATCGACAGATCGCCCCCGATTTTTATACCTATAGTCGTATATTTAGTTTTGTGTATGATATAATGCAAAATTGTAAGTAAGCGTGATATTACATTTCATTATAAATTGTTAACTAATGTGAACCGATAAAGTAATCTCTCTTCATCCGCAAGTTTACATGGTAAGGCTCATATTTTTGCGATTTATTTGAATAGGTATGAAACTGAAGTTCTCAACTGAATTGAATACTAACGGTTGTCACCGTAAAATTGTAATATTACGACGATAATCCCACTTTTGAAAAAATTAAAAATTGGATAGAAAATTGGTGAATACATCACCATAAAACTAAATGTGGCCTATAAATTAATATAAATAAGTGAGTAGTCTTATTAATACCAACACATTCTAGCTCTCTTTATGTATCCATTCATTTATGCTGGTATCAAAAGTAAATGTTCGAAATATAAAAAATAGTAAACATTAACGACCTACTGAAACCTTTGAGAAAGTCTGAGTAATTTAGGGAAAGAATAAAAGTGACTGGAAATAATGCATTAATAAATAATTGTTGCAATTAAGAAACATGATTTAAATTTAGACATAAAAATTCTCTTTCATTTCACTGTCACAATAAAAATTAAATTAATATTTGGGAGGTTTCAGTTAAATAAAAAAAGATAAGTGCAATAGCGCCTCTGTACAGAGTTTCATACAAATATCGTTAAAAAAACATACTGCTATATATACACTCAAGTAATTCCAAAGTTCTATTGTTAATATAAAATATTTGAAAATTTTGGTAAATAGCACTGAAATTCGGTATTTTTAAAAGAATTTATTTCTGATATTGCAATTATATGTTGCACATTTGCAATAAAAATATGCTGGCATATAATAAAATTTTAACGTTAATTAATAATAAATAAATCATCGGTAATATAATGAGTTTTCATTCAACAATTTGCGCAATTTCTATAACGTTAATGAAACTAAATAAAAAAAACCGTAATCTAAACAAGTTTATACACTGTAAGTTTGAAATTCGTTTACTGCGTTTAATTCTATGGAACGTTCAGTTATCTTACTTTTGTACATAGTCTGTTAACGTATTCATGTGAGATATGAAGCTCGCGTTTCGAAACCTTTAACCAAAAATAATAGATTAATAAATAATTATACGAGGACGAATAAATGGACTAGTACCAAAAATACTCACCAAACAACCTGTACTTTTTCCATCGGTTATCCTTACTCCCAATATATCAGTCCTTGATAAGAAATATTTTAATACAATAATGTCCTAAAACAACGTAACCTAATTAAGAAGAAACCTGCTGGCTGTCAATTCCATAAATGCTGCCTGTAAAAGGAAAACAGTTACGTGTTAGCAATAAATATCACCCTTCTATAAAAGGTTCGCGTTTCAATTGTAAAATAGTTTGTTGGGAAATAAATATATTTCGCTCTATGCGCTTCGTATTAAGCCTATCGTACAATATGCTTTGGATTATTCTGTGCATCAAAGTGAATAAAAAATATTGAAGATCTGTGTGAAATACACTACAGTTTTAGAAAAAAATTGACAGTGGAAAGAATTTTCTTTCATAGAAACACTCTTCAAATATACTTAGCTTAATGTATACATTATATCTACACATATGAAAGGTTATAATTTAATATATACATTATAAAGCTTTTAAGTTATACACTATGTTATTCCAAGTAATGCCTTCAAGAAACGAATAAGTAAACCAAAAAGAGAATTTTCACCAAGACATACAACTATTATAGGAGCAAGTTTTGTTTGTTCTCAAGTTTTGTCATTTCTCAAAACTGGTTAGCTATGTTAACAGAAAGACGTTAAGCAGGGAATACTCAAAATAACAATGCGAGTTTAAGCTCTTTAATGGGGACATTAGCTGCCAAACCAAAACATATAAACAAATATATCCATATATTTAAAAATTATTTCGAGCGTTAAAATGATAGAAATAGTAACATGTTGGGCTGTTTCAATATTTAATGGGAAATTTATATTAATTCTTTCTATTCTATCTAGCGTTAAAACTGAAATAGAAACTCACAAATGCGAACAAAGAATATTTTCGAATAAGATATATATATATATATATATATATATATATATATATATATTAGTAAATAAGTTTAAAAATTCCTATTATTGTTAAGAAAACTTTAAGAAATTATCAAAGTTATATTTTCAACATTGATTTTTCATGTGTAAGGAATAACAAAAATGAAAGTTCCATTTGTAGTATATGATCATGTTATTTTTATTTTACTACAAATGAAAAGAACCTTCATTTTACATATTATTATTAAATCCAAATTAACTTTGTAGTCTTGGAAAATTTGTTGATAAAATTCGGGTTTCGATGACTCGGCGCCATCGTCCGCGTAATTATTTTCACGTCATTTGCGTCAGGTTATATATTGAAACAGCCAAATATGTCACTATTTCGGTCATTTTAGCACTCTAACTAGCTTCTATATATACCCAGTATATTAGATAATGTCCATATTAAAGGGTTTTAGTCGCATTGTTATTTTGAGTATTCCCTCTTCAACATCTTTATGATAACGTAGCCGATAAAAACTTTGAGAAAGGAGAAAACTTAAAAACAAACAATACTTGCTGCAATAATGGTGGTTTGTCGTGGTGGAACAGTCTTTCATATAATGGGGACTCAGATTTTTTTAATTGAGACACTTGTAAATCAAAAGTAGGATAATAGTTATCTTTTATTCTACAGAATCCCCCGCGAACAGGCAGATGAGCCTTACAAATTATACTATCGCATCCGTTCATGTCCTGACATGGTTCTTGATTTGATTCGCGCAATGAAAACTACAGTGGCAGGATTAAATGACGTCATAGGTGAAGACCCAACTTGCTCTCAAAAAACCTTTAATTTACTTTGTGATTCACGATAGATTGATTAATTTTATACTCTTACATGAAGCGGTGAACGCAATTTTTCGACTTTGTTCGGACCTAGATCTTTGACCCTTGGTTTGTCTATTTCCCTACGGAATGATCACAATGTTACAAAATTGAAAAATACCTAAAATTGTGCAATAAAACCTGACTCATAATTATAAAAAACTGATTTTTATCCTAATAATCAATGATGATTATATAGAATCGGCCAAAAATTTTTAGAATTATATGTGCGGAATAAACTAGATAATGGACCAAATATGAGTTTTACCTGTTCTGATTAATTTCTTCAAAGCGAATAATTTAAAATCGTGTGTGGAAATCTAACACTATCTTATATTTTTTCTTTTTATTTATGGTTTTGAAGATGATGTAAGGAATTGTGAGAAATTTTCAAATTTCTTTGGGTACATTTATATTTATTTCTTGAAACATACATAAGGAAAGTGTTGAAATGATCATTTATATTATATCGACTGACTTTTTTACTAGAATTTACAAAATATGATTAAAGATTAAAAGAGAAGTATTATTAAAGATTATACTTATACACGAATTATCCGACGAAGATACTCTGAGGAATTATGGTGATATTCGATTACTAATATGGAAATATTCGATTACTAAAGTAATTAAAATACAGAAAACCCAATTTAAATATGACTTCTGAACTTTTAGCTTCTTTATTTAAAAAATGTATTGTATATTTCTTTTTATATGTATTCTTGCTATTTTTTTTAATAATTAATACATTTGAATGAATTTTTTCCGGATCGTTGCAGTTGATCTTAAGGCTATTTTATTTTTGCCGTATAAGAGGAAAGAAATTATACTATAGTGTGCTTTGAAATTGTAAGTTTATGAACGCTTCTAGGACGTCATACAATTAGTGACGAATATGTATGTATATAAAATAACTTACAAAATACATACATAATAGAATATTTAAGAAAATTGTCCATATCATGCTGTATCCAAGCTTTTCTTTCCAGATTACTAATAAACTGAGTACCGGTACCTATTTTTGATAAGATAACATGTCTCTAGCGGAGAGTGACAAAATATATTGATCCAAACGCTTACGTTTTAGCAAAGCAAACTTGAGCGTAAAATAAACTTTTAATTTCATTATCCCCACACCAATAGGCACACATGTGCCCTCTTTTCTTTGGTTTTCCATCTTGTAGTCGCATTCCAACACCTCCCGCGTACGGTGCCTCGTTTAGCTTCCCCCTCTAGTACTTCCATGTAAAATACATTCTTCGTCGTGCGAAGTCGCGCTGAGACAAAAGGTCTCTCACACATTTGTCTTTGCAGTACCGGCGGCTTAAAGGTCGTATTGATACAGACAGGGGAGAGGAGCGGTGGTAATAATGTATTGTTGGAGACCATGCGATAGGTTATAAGTCCTATTAGATAAGCGAAATAGAATTTAGTTTGTTAATATATGTGGGAAATTTGTCGAAGTAACTAAACTTATTATGTCGTTTGCGAATGCTCCGTCGTTAATTTCGATGAGCAGTTTGATTATATTCCGATTTTATGTGCATCAGTATTACGAAAATAATTTACTCATTTATTTCAAACGCATTCGTGTATTCGCTCTAGTTTAGTGATATAACTACCTAAACTAAGTTTAATTTATCTTAGTTACACTTACACAGATGGAAATATATGGCAAAGAAAAGGTAATTATTATCCATAACTGTTTAGCTGACTTTTAAAAATGTAATTTGGATTTGAATATTAAAGTAATTTGGATTTGAATATAAGTGGTACATTGGTGGGATTACTCAGGATGAGCGATCAATAAATAACTTGCACCGTTTAAGCAGAGTCCAACGGCTTCTTTTATATTTTTCACCACGGCTATGCCTCTCTAAAGCTTGACATGGTGATATGTAACTTACAATCTTCCTCAATTTATGGGCTTTCTTAATAATGGGAATTTTCAAAGCGAGCGCGTGGTCCTGGAGATTCGCACCAATAAACCAATAAACAAACAAATTTTTCTTCTATATAAATTATTATACATAATGCTTTAATCAATACTGATTCACTATAAAATATAAAAATTGTATAAAAAAATAATTTGTATCGTATATATTGGGGTGTGTAGTCACAATACGCTTGTACTTTGGGCTGGGATGCCTATGTTAATTCAACTTTTCCGATTTCAACTTTTCCGACATAATGTCACTTCATGAATATATCATATTGTACTTTATAACTTTGTAATTTTTTTTTTAATTTTTACAGTTAATTTTTTTAGAAACATAGTTCAAATCATTCTTAATTATATTTCCCTTAATAATTGCATAATTAAATATGAACAAAAATAATAAAATTTCACAATTTTTCAACCCGTCGCAGTGACTTCTTCCGTAAATAATGAATTAATGGCTTAGTGCCCTTAGGTTATAAAAACATGTAGTAATCTCCATAGCTATCTGGATACAACAAGTTGCATAAAGATGAAAATTTCGTGTCCATTGGATAAACTCTTTACAAAATTATTGAATTTAATATTTTTAATTTGGTAATTTATTTGCAAATGCGTTTAAATGTTAGTTACAGCAGTATTGTCACAATCAGTTGGATTTTGAGGCACCGTTCTAAATGAATTTCTGAAGAAGAAAGTAAGTCTAGAAATTTCTTAAAGAGCACAACTTTTTCTGAGAAAATTAGGAACACAGTAAAATATCGATACATTTCAATATCGATATTGTATATGGCACTATTAAACTATCGTCTTATTGGTGACCCTTGATACTGTTCGTAATATGAGAAAAGATATCGCATCGTTCGTTTTTTTCATTCCATTGAAGACAATTAATTTATGGCTAATGCAGTTTATGTTCCAAGCCCGAATGAACCGTTTGGACAAAATATTATTCTTAAGTAATTACAAAAAAAGCGTGGGAAATTTAACAGATTATTCAGGTTTATTCTCTTTTTTAAATGTCTCGTGGATTTGATTTATATTTGTTTTTTGTCTTCATATAAACAAAAATGTTGATTCATTAAATTATTATTTTATATTATAAGAGAAAAAAATATGTTATAGTGTGCTTCAATATTTTTTATTTACGGAAGCTGCCATGACACTGTACAGGCAGTAACGTTTATATACATTTAATACGGAAAGTGACTTGAAAATATACACATAATAGAACATTCAAGAAAAGTATTTATGCATTGGGGTATCCATAAATTTCTTCCGAGAATACTAACTGCATCGTATCGATACTTTTGATTCGATAACGTGTCCCTAGCGAGAAGAGCCAAAATATATTAATGCATACACTTCCTTAACTTTTACCCAAGCGAATATGAGCGTTGAACAAACCTTTCATTCCATTATCCCTACGCCTAGGATTCGCATGCCCACTTTTGTTTGTTTTTCCGTTTTGTACTCAGAATACAATACCACCCATATGTGGCGCATCGTTTAGCTTCTCCCTTTAGTACTTTTATCGAAAACGCATTCTTCATCGTGCAAAGTCGCAATGAGACAAAAGGCCTCTCTCACATTTGTGTTTTCAGTGCCGACGCCGGCGGCTTAAAGGTCATGTTAATACAGATAGGGTAAAGGGGCTCTAGTAATAATGTATTGTTCGAGATCATACAATAGATTGTAAGTCCTATTAGATCAGCAAATAAATTTACTTTGATTATATACGTGGGAAGTTTGTCGAAGTAATTGAACTTATTTTGTTGTTTGCGAATATAAAGTCATAAATTTCTAAATAAAAAAAAACGAAATATATAAATAAAATAAAGTAAGTACTAAATATAATAAAGTAAGTACTTTCTCACTTCACGTGTATAAGCATTATGCAAATGAATTATTTATTTATCAAACACATGTATTTCCTGGGGTCTAGTGATTAATAACTTGAACTAAATTTAATATAACTTAGTTCCTTTTGAACATAGTTGCACTTTTAGATGATACACCGGTATGTATTAAAATATTTTGTGCATATGTTTATATAAAAATTATATGTGAATGTGATTTCAGTCTATAGTATAAAAGTATGGTGCTTCACCGCGCTTCTCCCACGGTTGGCAAAACTTAGAAAGAGAATATAAACAAAACAAACAATTTAAATTAACATTAAGTTCTTGATTGTTGACCGTATATCTCTAGTGTTAGAAAAGTTTAGCGCAGTTAAAAAGAGCCAAATAAACTAATGATATCATGTCTACATCCGCTAAGTAGACATATTATCTGTATATATCTGGTTAAAAATGTATATATCTGGTTAAATAGTCAATGGAAAGGTTTTAATTAATAATCATTAATAGTTTTTTATAGTTAGGAGAGATCTTAAGTTTCAAAGATGACTAAAATGGGTTAAATTAAAAATCAAAGCATCAACACATCTAATTTTAAGGTCCAAAATAGTTTCCATAGAAATAGGGTCAAATCACTCCATATTTCTCTAAATAAAAAACAAGCTATTAGAAATACTACCACTTTTGCAAGTGTAATACATGTAGATAGGTTAAAGAGAAAATGTTTGCCTAATCACAATGTGAATTAAATTCAATCTAAATTGAAAAACAGTCTGTCTTACCCGGAATAAAGGAAATATTTTATAAATAATAATTTTATTTACCCAGATAGTACCTTCGTTATCTAAGTACTGAAATTTAAGAATCGATTTTCATATATAGCGTCCGGTATGAAGTTTTATCAAGAGTAAAATCACAAATTCAGAGCGTTAAAAAATAACGTAAGTCTAGATTAATATGAATTGTTGTATTATATCTTCGGTGCTTTAATAGACGCATAATAAAACATCGAGTTTGGAAAATCAAAGATTATTCGATCGGATGTTTTATGTTTTAATTCAAAACTTTCGCCTGCGCAGTATGTACCGTGCGTCAATTGTTAGCTAATTTCAGGCATATATTGACATATTGAGTTATTTATTGACAGTTGTAAGTACAAATCACATACTAAAGTTGTAGGCGTCGTTTCATTTTGGCTGAAAGTATTGCGTTTAACAACGAAGTAGTAAAATAAATAAAAGAAAAAGAAAGCATTAGAAGAAAAAGCAGCATCGGATGGCCAGCGACGGAGGAGACGCGATTAGCGACATCCAAATTGACCCCATCATTTCCTAATGCCAGGGCTGATTGTAAAAGTCCCATCAAATAATTCTGCCCAGCAATCGAGGTAACGCAAATTTCAATATGCGTACGATTTATCTTTTATTTACATCGTTTATATTGTTTTTTAGAAATTGATTAATATAGTAAAGGGGCATTGAATGTTTCTAGATTTGAAGTCAATATAGAATTTATCAGATTTTTATTGCTGAAGAAACAGTATTACAAACGAACATTGTTTGTAATTTAATAACTTAAAATTACAAATTATCAAATTCATTTAAGAACCTTTCAATTGAACTTTTATTTCACTTTCCTTCTAAAGATATGCGAAAATGAGTTGAAATTTAAAGCTTGTACATTAGCCATATTCATGAATTGACATTAAATTAATTAGAGTCAATTATCTACAGATCCGTCTAAGCAACATCCAAACAGTAGGAGTGAAGTTTTCGCTGAAGCCGTGGAAATTTGCCAACATCGTCCGAGACAGCGGAAAATGTTGCTACTGGTCAAACTAAGGTTGAGGTACAGGATACCATGTTGGACGTGGATTGTACCAATACCCAGGAGACGCACCAGCAGCCTGCGTTCAGATATCCGGCTCACTTTCAATCAACATCAGTTGATTCAGACGGAAGAATTAAATAGAAATGACATGAGCAATGAATAGAGCAGAGACAACGAAGAGAAACGAACTCCATTAATTCTGCAAGGATACTAACAAAATTTCAAAATTTCATTTAGAAAAAAGAAAAAAGAAATGAAATAAGTTTTTACAGTATCATTTTTTTTACTTCTACATTTCTTTTCTATTTTGTGTTTTTGAATATTGTTTTTTTCTTATTTCATTTTAATTTTTTATATGACCTCTTTATATCCTTTTGTACTGTTCTTATTTTCAATATTTTAATTTTTATTAATCTGCTCATATGGTGTTTTATTTCAATTTCACAACAGACAGTTAAATTTGCAATAATAAGTTATTTAGTCTATATTTTATTGGAAGTAGGAAGGCAGTGTAGCACATCGAATAAACCAATTAAAAGTAAAAAAATGTTAAAGCAAAAATGTTAAAAGTTGCATTTATGTTTTTAAGTTTTGTTAATAAGGGTCTAGATATGTACATTACAATTTCATAAAAAACTGGTGAAATTAATGTTTAATGAAATGGTATACTGATCAATGAAATAGAATTTTCATATTGAAACATTTCAAAGAACTAGTAAATATTATCTAACCCAAACTAATATAATGCGCTTTTTTTTGGTTATGGGCAAATTGAACCATAATCATTTTGTATTTCAATAACATAATTTTTACTTAATGTAGTTTCTGTGATCAATTGTACTCGAATGAAAATTTAGGACTCAATTTGTCAGAATAAAATATATTTGTTAAATTACCAAATACGAATAAAAAATATTTATTAATAACTTCCTGAATTAAAGCCGACACCAGCATATCATCTAGTCCTAATTCAATACACGTTTTCCGACTATAGGTAAAGTTAATCATCCAGTGCGAACTAATTTACTGCAAATTTTAATATTCTAGCTATACGTAAAGTAAATTATGTCGCTCGCAAAATTGAATTTCAATAATAGATTAATAATAGAATTCAGTAACACTTAAAAATAAATTTTGTGTTTATTAATGTTAGAGGGAGGAGATTGTTGGGGTTTACTCCTTAAGAATGAAAACGATTTTCATATATAGCGCTCGATATGAAGTTTTATGAGGAGTAAAATTAACAGTTCGGAGCATTAAAAAAAGTATAACCATTAGGTGGCTTCTCAGCCCAACATTTCTGCGCATCTTTAGAGTGAGATATCAATATGTTTATTTGGCATATTCTTATGGCGTAATCGCGATTGTGGAATGTGACACACATATTGGCATTTTCTTATGGCATAATCGCAATTACGGAGCGTGACACACATAGTTTGCTATCGTTCGCTTATATCAAGATGTAATCATTAAATATCATTATGTGTGAATATTTGGTGTCTAAAACAAAACTAAAAAGTATTTTTAAATTTTAACTTCTTAGTCTGACTTTACTAATTGTTTTTAATTTTATTGTATAAGTTTGATATTGTTCATTCGTGTTTTACTTGAAAATAATTATATTGTCAGAATTTTTTTATCCAAGTATTTTCCATTTACATTTAACGATATTGATATTCATATTTGTACACAGTGTTACCTATTTTATACATTCCAAGACCATCGTACTTAGGGAATAAACTCCAATCAGGAGTAGGGGCTGACACGCACAATTTTTTTGATTTTTGTGGATCTTTTTCATCACAGCTTAGCTTAACAATTTTCTCCTTCATTGAGGGACTGTATTTGATCTGTGAATAAGGTTAAGTTACCTTATTAATATTTTTAACCGAATTTTGCAGTCAGCAAAATAACAGCTAAAACTGTGGCCATACAACGAAACTTAGGTCGTGGTAAAGAATTTAAATAAAGTAGAAATAACATTACATCACATGGTTTCATTTAGGTGTGAAAAAGACTTAGTCAATAAAAACTCTACATACTCATGCGATCTCACCACATTTTACCACAAAAGAATTATGACACTTAGTCCCTTATTTTACATATAAAGCTTTTGATGGTATTGTATTCCTTTCATGCATGATAAAAATATAAATAAAGAAATATTTTAAAATATTGTCTTCTAGTTATAGGATATAATACTATACAATGGAGTCATTTGCATTTGGAATTGCTTTTTTACCAGATTTTATCTCTTGTGCACTTTCACATATTGCATTGAAACATATGTAGTACCAAAATTAATAATAATAACCAGTTATATAATCGCTAATTCTATCGCATATCGAAGTTAACTTAAATTGCTTGAAAAATATACCTATTATCCAAATTTATTTTTAAAGTATTTCATATAATTTTTACAGTTATAACTATACGATGCAGAAAGTTGCGTTTGGAATTGCATTTTTATAAGATTTTACTAGATTTTTTCTGTTGTGTATTTTTCACACATTGCTTTAAAAATGTGTATTATCACAATTTATTTTAATTACTATTTTTATTATTGTTAATTCCCTCGTCCACCGAAATTAATTTAAATTACTTTACAAATAATCCCATTATTTATTTGTCTTTCAAATTTGTCAATATGATCGAATTTTACACATATTTTATGAACAAAGTACATGTCAGCCCTTTTGTGTACATTAATTGTTTGGGCCCAAAATATCTCGATATGCTGTTTATTACTTACCAAACTCTTTTTATATCACGATCATTATTAAAGTTGAAGAAAATTATTTTAACATAACACAGGAAAATAACCTTGCATTTTAGTCCATGTTGCAGTGATACTTGGCTATTTAATTTTGATAGATCAATACAATCTATATTAAATGATAAATTTATGTAAAGGTTACTGAAAACTTCTTGAAATTTTATTTTACTGAAGAAAGTAATATCATTTAAACCATATTTCATTTTTGTTCATAAATGAAGAGGAAAATTGTTTACTCAATATCTGCAACCTAGCAATGTTGTTAAAAAATGAAGGATTGAAAAATTGTTAAGTGGCAAAGTGACAGAAGTGATAAATTGAACGAGATGATAAATGACTAAACTCAGCACGAGCAGAGTACACCGACCACAAAATGACCAATGAATGATAGTTTGCTATTTATAAGGTAGAGCGATGTCTACGGTACAGTGGTAAATAAATTATGGCTTTATAAGTTTTGGTGAAATGAATTTAAATATCCAAGTTTTTCGAAAGCTTATTTAATATTAAAGGTATAGAATAAAATCTACATTTTTAAAGTGTGTAATCTATTGAATTAATTGGATAACTAAAAATCTGAAATTATGATCTGATCTTCTATAATATTTTGGAATGTCCGATTTAAAAATAATTATACTCAATTAAAATAATTCCACGTAAGTGAAGTTGTAGGACGCAGTTAATAAAATCATAAAATGTGTATGTTGTACTATATATTTAAATAATCCGTGCTCCACGGTTTCACACGCATCGAAAAATATCTTAATTATGATATTGCCCACCTATCACTCTAGATTTTCTCTCCGTTCGTCAAACGATATCGATTATCGGCGTCGAGGTATATCACCGGAATGCTTGAAAGGATCAGTAAATTAGCAAGCCCGTTCCCTTTACTTTGCATCGTTTAAACAGTGTTCCCCGATTTTTGTTACATTTTTATCACTACTCTACCACTGTAAATTATAAGGTGTTGATATATGTCCTACAATTTTCCTGAAATTAGGGGGCATGACAATCTCGTTAAATTCAAAATCGTAAATAGTAAGTTATTCGCTAGACAGCTTTTGCTTTGACTCGTGTAACTAAAATTTTAATTGGTTTTTCCCCCCTTTACTACTACTTAATAAAATACTATAAGTTTCTTAAGAAAGTCTACCTACTTACCAGCGAAATCATTTATTAAATAAAATCTCCGTTTTCGAGATTTTGTCTAACATATAAACATACAAACTCTAAAACGTTGCTCCTTTTTTTATAATTAGTATTATTTTTTACAGTTTATATCTATAGAGAATACAAAGCTATTAACTTGCGTTAGAAATTTTTCACACAGAACAATATTTTTCACTTTTTTCTTAAATATTAAAGTTCCCAATATTGCCTTTAAAAACTAGCAAATAAATTAGCAAACTTCACGTCTTTGTAATAAAAATTTAGATATATAAGGGTCAATTACTACTCATTCACTGACTGATTAACTCCTCACGAAATCTCCACTCTTATAACAGAAAGGGAGAAAAAATTCTTAGCAATTCTGTTTTCGCTGTGACCCATACTGCTACCAACGTTGGGAATCGTGAAATCGATGAAAACCCGGGGTCATGGTCCTTGTTGTATGGTTATATTCTTGAAGATGGTACTTGTGTTAATTCTCTCGTTTGCCAAAGGCGTCCTGGTGATCTAACTACGTCTTTTGGTGCTACCGTTGGTCTCATTACTGATAATCTTCCGCTACTAAATCTTGCAGGTCGCCCTACTCTGACGGCTTCCATAACATAACATGAATAACTACCTCTTCTACCCCCCTTATTTCATCTCTTTATTGACTTTACCTACTACTGGTATTTACAATACAGTCCTCAGTAAGATTGTTCAACGTAACAAGACTTACAGCGGGAAAATAAGAGCGGGATGCAGTCTCAATTAATGAAGTTCTCGTATTGCATTTGCTACTCTCGTAAGTATGTATGGTGCTGAGAAACAATTACAATAAGAAAACATGGGTCACTCTAAAAAACTTCAGATCAAAAAAATGTTATTAGAAATGTTCACGTTAAAAGTTTCTAGTTGATTCAGGTGGAAAGATTCATATTAAAACAAGAAGAAAGCCACACAGACTTATTTAAAAATATATGTAGAGAAGAACAAAAGTACTTCTAGGAAGACGTCAAGATTTATCGCAAAAAATTGTACGAAACATCATCGATAAATATGAGGATTCCAAAGTTTTCAGGTTCTGATGCCAGGTAAATATCTAGTCAACGAACTCTTCGATAAGTAATGAATGAACAAAATAAACTCTTAAAAGTTGTATCAGAATATTATCCTCAGTTATACAGGTCTAGAAATAAAAAAAACAAGCAGTTTAGTAACACAAAGTATTACATATATTAAATCTGCAAATGTGTCGAAAATAACAGAAACCAAGATAAATCATGCCCTTAGTAAGATATATAATGGAGAAGCCCCTTGGAAAAAACGAAGTTACAGTGGAAGTGGTCTAAAAAGAAGGAGACCCGGTCATGCGGTTTCTTAAAGAAATCTCTAATAAGTGTTTGGAGAATAGGAAAATAGAGAAAAAAATTATAGATCGTCACTTATGGTTTAAGTAAGGAGACAAGTGAGACCTGGACAATTACATTCCTATTAGTTTATTGGCCCAACTATATGAACTATTAGCTACGATCATCACGACTCGTCTGAACAAAAAAAACTGAACTTTTATGAGCCTGTTGAACAGACAGTTTTTAGAAACAGATTTAGAACAACAGACCACCTACTGGCTATGGGAATCATAATCGAAAATACTATGGATTATCAAATACATTCATGTATTGTATTTATTGATTATAAAAAAATCGTTTAATACAACTAAGTCCTGGGCAGTAATTCAGACTTTTTATGTACCAGAATAGCACACCCTCATACTCATCTGATGGAGTATATCTAAAAAATACAAGTATGAAAGTATACCTCCTACCAGAAACAAAATAAGGGAGAGTAAAGAAGAGAATACGACAGCGACCCTCCCTCCCTCCCTCCGTAACCATGCATACAAGTGTTGGAGACGTCTTTACAATGTTGTACTGTGGAAATCGTAGTCTTAATATAAAAGGAAGTAGAATGAGCAGTCTAAGATTTGCTAAAGACATTGTCTTATTATGATATGGTCCAGGCGTGATAAAAGGACTAACGATGCTTATTTCTTGCATTACTGTTTTGAGATTGGGCGGATTGGGTTTGTAATATCCTTGGACGAAATATTATGAACGACACTTCAGATAGTACAGTGAGCATTAAGATAAACCAATCATAAAAAGGATGCAGAAATATATATATATATATATATATATATATATATATATATATATATATATATATATATATGTAAAGGAAACAGAATCAGCGAAATAGATGGACGAATAATTTTTATTTCGTTATCCTAACATCTAAATCTGGAATAAGTAAGTCGGTAATAATATTCTAGTCCTATTATACGATAGACAAAAGTTACGCTCGACAATTATCACGATAGACAAAAGTCCGCTAATTCATACCCAAAAGAAATCAGGATTCGGCTATGAGTACAGGACATCACTGCGCCTTATTTATATTAAAACGAATTTTGTTTTTCATACACCATCGTAAAACCGAGTTGACGTCATTCTGAAACTAATTGCAATCAAATCGACAATTTTTACAAACAAATACCTTTAAACTGCCAGTAAAATGCAAGCATTTTGCAGTTTTGTCTTTCAAAGGCACCTGCCTTTTTTTTCTTTATGCACCTGCATTTATTGTCAGATAGTCTGCTATTAGGTGACAATTAAAAAATTGTCCACGCAAATAAATATATTACGAAAATAGTAAATTTAGGATAAATTTGTTTTTCTAAAGCAAAACAAGGTCTTTTTAAAATGCTTCTAAGTATTAGAGACCAAGTCAATCTAATTATTTCATTGAGAAAACATAAGTCTTGGAATGACCTGATATTATACTTACCCAAATCTTAAACCTTAAACAAATATAAATGTATATATATATATATATATATATATATATATATATATATATATATATATATGTGTGTGTGTGTGTGTGTGTATATATATATATATATATATATATGTGTGTGTGTGTGTATCCTGTAATTTGATTTAGTCAGTTTTAACAAGTTAAAAAATTGTCAAGTTTCTTAATTCAAATATAATATGGGCGCTTTACCGTTTGGACATAATCTTTCAAGGCATTCAAGTAAAATTACAAATTACTAAATTCCTCTCGCTTCTACTGTGAGTATGTCATTAAACCCTTTCAGTAACCACACAGCTTTATTGATAACAAGAATTTTCGGTATTTGCGTCGCAATCTTATTGGACTCTAATAAGAGCCAACAGCTTATAATTATCTGAATTTGTGAATTGATTAAACAAGTTACATGTATCCATGTAACTAGGTCAAATATATTCTGAGTTTGCTCTTCATTTACGGTGCGTACCTAATAATAGTTTATTAATTTAGGATCTTGTGGGGGATTATCCATAGCGGTAGATATAGCCCAAATTTTGTTTTGTCTTGCGAAATATTACGTTGCATTGAAGTTGTTTTCATATAAGGGACTCGTCAGGTTATAAAAAGATATTCTTAGAATTAAGTTAACGATTTTGTGTTAATGGAGTCAATTGTATATATCATGGAAATACTATGTAATCTATACCATAAAAAACGCATTATTAAATGGTAACATAAAAAAGCATTATTAAATGTAGTGGAGATTAAAAAGGTAGTTTAAAAAAACTTTTGTAACATTTATTTATTTCTGAATTATTCAACGTTTTCATTTTTCATTTCATTCTTATGTACTAATTTATATTTCCAAGTCTAAATTTGTTTAATTCAATTTTTTATCACCTTCCATGATTTATTTCGACATTTATAGGAAAATAATATTATTGGTCACATTTTGTCTTCTTTTTTTATTCTCAAATATATTAAATAAGCAATAAAATAAGAAATAGCTTATTTCTTAATAAAGTTATTTTTAATTTGATTTTTTTCTCAGTGATAGATACTTATGGCGCGACTATTTTACACCATTAAGTTAATATGAGGATTACGACCCCAAGATATACAAATATAAAGACACGCTACTCATAAAATCGAGTATTCGAATATAAATATAATCGCATGCAAACAAGGAACGATGAACATACAATATCCGCTATTTGTGCACTCAAGTATACATACCACCGTATACTTCTGTAATGAATTCATCTAATGGTTTCCACATAACGTGATGCGACTTCTCTTAGCAAACTTGCTAATCATGTTCCACGTAGTATTCATATTCTTTTGATTCCAGTTACGTGTTACGTGATTGCAGTTACGTGCATTGTGTACCAAGTTTTTAGTTTTCAGTTCTATAAAATTATCCTAAAGAGTTGAACTGAACACCAGCCGAATGATTTTATATCGTAATAGATCTGTAAAATTTGAGTAGAAGTTCCCCAACGAGATTTCAATACTCATTTGCGTACATATAAAAAATTAAATATTTAAAGTGTCATACAATATGTCATTTAAACTTTGCAAATGTTAGTGTAATTTTTGACAATAAAAATACATATTCTGGCATGGATTTTAAGGGCGTAAAATATAGCGAGTTTCCCAAATATGTTTTGATTTTTTAACATTCTCTCTCTCTCTCATTTTTAGCATTCGTTCTTTTTATTATTTTTTACAACAATATATGAGAAATATTAGAGCTTAATTAGAGTTTCTTATGTAATTATGTTTATGAAACACAAAAATGTATGAAAAGTTACAATTTATATATAACAATGTATATCAAATCGTTTCAAAATGATTTTGCTTATATCCTGTGCAAATTTTAATCCAATTTATTCTCGTAAATCTCCCAACTGTGTGGTGTTCGAATTATTTTCCAATATCTTTATCACCATTCTAGATAAAGCCAATAATGCAAACGGACTGGATATCCATCTACGTTCACAACAAGAGGCCATCAAACCGCCGACATGGGGGCGATGTCCGTAATTCCCAAGCCTAAATTTCATCCGTATTCGCATTATGAAATTCCTTTTGTTCCTGCTCCAAATACTTGTCTCTTGGGCTAGCGCTCTTTTTGATAATCAGCTGTGGGTAACTATATAAACTTTGCATCTGATCCAGAATGAGAATAATCCATGGGAGGTAGTCGATTGAGTTCCGTCAATTCACCTAAAATTTATAAATAAAAAGTAAATTAGCTAACAAGATAACTCAATCTAATCGAAAAGGAAAAATATAATGAATAGTTATTTTGTTATTTCATCTTTTTGAATGTCGTACAATTTTTTTAAGCACGATGCTCTTCACTTTAAGTTTAATTCAGTTGCGCTCTTCTGTCACTTCATTATTTGAATTTGTTTAATTAATTAAATTAATTACGAGGCTTAAGTTTATGTTTTTTTTAAATATTCCTTCCTACGTCGTTTGAATAGTGAGTATTACGAATTATTTATGTTTAAGTATTTTTTGCCACGATGGAAGATATTAAATGTTCTGTTAATAAACTAATTTCTTCATTAGTTTTTTCCTGTTCAAAATAATACGATGGGTCACTTTTGTAACATATATTTTGGACACAATATCTTGGCAAGTTTTTGTCACCTGAAGTTAACAGCAACAATTAATTTTGTAAAAGAATTTTCTGATATTTTTTAAAGATTTATTTCCTTGAGTTTAGTTAGTGTTATCAATTAAGGGTATGAATTAGCAGTCTCTTTTCTAACGTGTTTCCAATGTTCGGGATATAGGTGTAGTTACGGGCAGTCTCCTCGTATTTCACGATTACATTTTTGATACTTTTAAGATAACATTTAGTATACATACAAATCTAGATGATATACCAATTTATTCAAAAATTTCTCTGAGAAATTAATCCTTCTTTTAAAGAAAAAGAAAAAAAGATACTATCAAATCTTAAAAATCAAACAAAGAATACTAGAATATTTTCCCTGAATTATTTGTTCCAGATGATATATGTGAAGATAACAAATGAAGGTAATACGGAAATTAAGTAAAAATATGCAAGGAATACCGTTTAAAATAAATTAAATTTACAAAAATTAAAGGACCGCTTTCGAAAGAAAATCACACTTTTTTCCTAACGTGGTATAACGTTGGTATACCATTCCATAAATCTTTTCAAATAATTTTATTGTTCATAAATGCGATTAGAGCTTTCTATGCTCAGTGAAAGTTTTATAAGTTGAAAAAAATCAGTCTTTTGGCCTTCTTATGATGTCCTTGTATTCGAAAATTATAAAAAAAAATTATTCAGTTTATACAATTTGAAAATTATATCTCATACATACTCTTCACTTCTAATTTTTGAACGTGACTGGATATAACTTTACCGATATAATTCAGGTCAGAGTTACACTTAGCTCTGCAATTTATTTAAGATGTTTGCTGCGCTGATGGATTGTTAATGTAACCTATATTTAAAACTATTCAGTGTCGCGATTATTTAAGAGTACGGGTGTTGAGAATATATGTGTACGTATGCACGTAACAATATCCGTTTCCATTTTCCTATTGTTCGTGCGCTTAATTTACTGAACACCTTATGGGAAGCATTACCACATCTCGACTTATTCTCCTGTTCGATTAGAGTCCAGAGCATAGAATATTTGGACAGATCTCTCATCAGTTTCAACATACTTAATTTATGTTTATATTATTCTTTCTTTCCAATTTTTTAGTCATCTTTTACCGCAGAGATGTAGACCTCCTTCATTGTAAAAACGCTAAAAAAATATATATATATTTATATTTATATTTATATATATATATATATATATATATATATATATATATATATATATATCTGTACTCTTTTTACGACTGTTTAATTTACGAACAGTTAGACATAACCTTTTTGTTCAAGTTCATTTCCTACCCAATCCATCGCTTTGTTCTTGTATGATGATTTCAAGACCTCTCGGGCCATCTGAGAATAAGACAATGTCGTCAGCAAAGTCTATTTCTTATTATTTCAAGACGACGATGTTCATAATGCAGTATTATCCGTTTACATTGATGTTGGAGGACAACTCGTCCTCCAACATCAGTGTAACCGGTTTTGGAGAGAGGGTATATTTCTGTTTACTCTCTTCTCTATTCTTGCTGAATACACTTTCAAACCTGCATTATGATACATGTTCTCTATTAGATGAGTATAAGGTGATCTAATCTGGCACTTTAAGAATACTGAATCACTCCTCAGACCTCAGTGCTATCAAAGGTTTTTTTATAATTAATAAATACAAGCCACAAAGGCGTTTGATAAACTTTAGCATTTTCGATGACAAATCTCGTAGCTAGTAGGTGATCCATGGTGCTAAATCTACGACTGTCCATTCAACATATTCACAAAAACCGACTTTTTTGGTTGGATGAGTCGTAACAATCTTAATTAATAATTTGTAGAGTTGGAACAAAAAACTGACTGATTGTTTAGCGTGTCTGAATTGTTTCTTGTTTCGAACAATAAATTAATTGAGGAGCTCCTATGTTTTTTTCGGTCTTCGGCTTGATTATAGACACTTACTGTGGACTAATTTAAGAAACCACATGACCAAGTTCCCTCTTTCATTGGCCATTTCCACTACGTCAACTTTTTCAGGGGTTTTTTTACATCTTACTAAGGGTTAGTTTTACATTAGTTTCTGTTACTTCCGGCATATCTTCAAAGGTTAAGATTCCTCAATCTGTATAACTCGAGATAATATACTTCCACAACTTTTAAGAGTTTTTTTGTTCAGTGATTTCTACACAAGATGAGTGTCCGGCTTTAGAGCTTCCCTACAAAAAAATTGGCATCCTTGTATTTATCGATGATGTTTTGTACCATTTTTTCACCTTACACATCGATGTCTTCCTCCACCTACTTTTTCACGCTTCTGTACATATGTTTTTGAATAAGTCTGTTGAGCCCTTTCTTTTTTAATATAAATATTTCAACATGAATTAATATGAATCGTGTAACATGACTATTCCCAGTAACCCTTTTGTTTTAGTCTTAAGCTCTTCAGAGCAATTCGTGTTTTTTTTATTACAATCATTTTGCTACATCATACATACTTATGGGGGAATCATGGGTACAAAAGTACCACTATGTTAGGCTCTCTAACCTCTGCACCCCATTCCCACCTTCTGGCGGTAAAATCTGTTACATTGAGTAAAGTTACGGAAGATTGTAGTATAAATCCCAATGGAAAATGAGGTCAAAAAATAGACGGGATAAGGGGGAAAGAAATAATAATATGTATTATGGAATGGATGTCATTGGAGGAAGGTAGTTCGCAAGAATTGGTTGCGGAAAAGTATCAGTATCGAGTCAAGTGATAGCGTGAAAAGACTTAGATGTATTACTTTACATTAACCAGGATGCATTTGGCAAACAAGTGAATTAATAAGCATAAATCCTTCAAGAATATAGATACAGAAACAAAGAACATAGTCCTAGGGTCGCAGTGGGTTCGCATTACAAACAAATTATTTAAATTAAGAATAGCGTTTCACGATGAAAAACCCTTAAGAACGGAACATAGAATGGAAAAGTTGCTTTATGAGTTGAATAAAATCAAGCGGGACATACTCTGGTTTTCCGAGTTTAGACATCAGGTAGAAAAATGTCTCAAGCTTAATAGTGGACACATAATGTAATATCGAGATGCAAATGTGGACAGACATGAACATAGTACAGCTCTTATAATCCATATACACCTAAGCGATAATAATAAGATTTTAAATTCAATCCCTGAGAGAATTCTGTACGTAAAATAGCATATTTAAAAAAATCACTTCGAAAGTCATCCAGGTATATGCCTCCACTATTGACTCTAACATCGAACACTCTCATAGGCTTTTCATTAAACTATGAGCACCTTACAGGCGCTGGGGAATCTAGCATCGTAGACTTGCAATGGAATCCTCCCATAATGTAAAAAAAACTCACAGGCGGTTGTGTCATTCAGCGCAAAATAAATAATTGAAAGCAACTTCATACTAATCATCGCAAGTGAAACCACGTAGCACGGATTGTATTAATATAGACAACAAATTACTAAATTTATGAATATACTAGCTGTGTCTCGGGATTTTACTTGCGTAGAATTATAATATTGTAATTAAATGTATAATGTGCAATTATGTAGCCGTAAAGAAAAATTATTATAACCGAAGCTCATACTAGCCTCCGTTTTGTCTTCCGTAAATAAGATTTTTATTCATACAGTCAATTTTTTCAATAGATTCCACACTTAACTTATAAAGCCATCATTTATTTCAAGGGATTGCATACAAAATTCATAAAATCATAATTATACTTTTTTATAAATAACAAACTACCATTCATTGGTATTTTTAGTGGTCGGTGTACTGTGCTCGTCCTGAGTCTGAGTCATTTATCATTTCGTTCAATTTGTCACTTATGTCGCTTCATAATTTTTCACCCCGCCACGGTAAACAAAAAAATTACAATACCATCAAAGACTCAATATGTAAAATGTGAGATTGAGATTCATAATATTTTAGTGATAAAAAGTGATGACATGGCAAAGTCTGTAGAGTTTATTGATTTTTTGTAAAAAAAACCGTCATTATACTTAATAGTTACCTAGCACTGAAATATGAATTCATTCTAATTAAATCGTAAGTACAAGATGATAGGAATGTTTCATTTTGAGATTGCCACTCAACGCAGTGCAAAGATATGGGTGGTTAAATTGTATTAAAGCTTTATTCCTCTTTTGGAATTCCCTAACTGCTCTGGACTCTAATCGAACAGGAGAATATGCCGAGATGGGGTAATGCTTCAAATGACGTGTTCAGTAATTTAAGCACACTAGCAATAGGAAAATGGAAACGGATATTGTTACGTGCATACGTACACATATATTCTCAACACCCGTACTCTTAAATAATCGCGACACTGAATAGTTTTAAATATAGGTTACATTAACAATCCATCAGCGCAGCAAACATCTAAAATAAATTGCAGAGCTAAGTGCAACTCTAACTTGAATTGTATCAAGTCACGGGAACCACATCCGTGCACGGAAAGTTATATCCAGTCACGTTCAAAAATTAAAAGTGAAGAGTATATGTGAGATATCATTTTCAAATTATATAAACTGAAGAATTTTTTTTTATAATTTTCGGAAACAAGGACCCCACACGAAGGCCAAAAGACTGATTTTTTTTCAATTTACTAAGCACGAAACGTATAAAGCTCTAATCGCATTTATAATCCATAAAATTATTTGAAAAGGTTTACGTGTTGATGGTGTATGTTAGGAAAAAAGTGTGACTTTCTTTCGAAAGCGGTCCTTTAATTTTTGTAAATTTTATTTCTTTTTAAACGGTGTTCCTTGTATATGTTTAGTTAATTTCCATATTATCTTCATTTGTTGTCATCGCATATATCATCTGCATTAAATATTTCAGGGAAAATATTCTAGTATTCTTTAATTGATTTTTAAGATTTGATAGTATCATTTTTTTTATTTTTCTTTGAAAGAAGGATTCATTACTATGAGGCATTTTTAAATAAATTGGTATAATTAATAAATCGAATTGATTTTTATGATCATCTAGATTTGTATGTATCCTAAATGTATGTACAAGTATCAAAAATGTAATCGTGAAATACGAGGAGACTGCCCGTAACTAAACCTTTATCCCAAATCTATATCCCGAACATTGGAAACATACGTTAGACAAAAGACTGCTAATTCATACACTTAATTGATAACACTAATTAAACTAAAGAAAATAAATCTTTAAAAAATATCAGAAAATTCTTTTACAAAATGAATAGTCGCTCTTAACTTCAGGTGCCAAAACGTTACAAAATATTGTGTCCAAAATTTATGTTACGAAAGTGACCCATCGTATTATTTTGAACAGGAAAAAACTAATGAAGAAATTAGTTTATTAACAGAAAACGAAATATCTTCCATCGTGGCAAAAAATACGTAAACATAAATAATTCGTGCTGCTCACTATTCAAACGACGCTGGAAGAAACATTTAAAAAAACACACAAATTTACGCCTCGTAATTAATTTAATTAATGAAAAAAATTCAAATAATGAAGTGACAGAAGAACGCAATTGGATTAAACTTCGCATAACGTGAAGGTCATCGTGCTTAAAAAATTTGTACGACATCCAAAAAGATGAAATAGCAAAACAACTATTCGCTATATTTTTCTTTTTCGATTAGATTGAGTTATCTTGTTAGCTAATTTACTTTTTTTTTATAAATTTTAGGTGAATTAACGGAACTCAATCGACTACCTCCCATGCATTATTCTCATTCTGACCCACCAAATCCGACCGACACAACCGATTATCGAATAGAGCGCTAGCCCAAGAGACAAGTATTTAGAGCAGGAACAAAGGGAATTCCATAATGCGAATACGGATGAAATTTAGGCTTGGGAATTACGGACATCGCCCACATATCAGCTGTTTGATGGCCTCTTGTTTTGAACGTAGATGGATATCCAGCCCGTTTGCATTATTTGGCTTTATCTAGAATGGTGATAAAGATATTGGAAAATAATTCGAATATCACACATTTGGAAAATTTACGAGAATAAATTGGATTTAAATTTGCACGGGATGTAAGCAAAATCATTTTCGAGCGAGGAGTGGCATGAAGTATATAACGGTAAATGTTTTTCCACATAACGGACACTTTTTCATTTCTTTTAGGATCATTAATGAAGCATAGAACTCATAAAAATTCATCACATAGGACTTTCACAGCAGAGTCTAAAACGGTAAAAATTATGATGCAAAATTTTAAAAAACAAATGTTTGAACTATTTCCGGCAAACTAAGAAATATGAAAAAACATTTTGGTACTTGCGTGTGGAGTAGCATCGAAAGCATTTTTGGAGTAAAGTACAAAGCTGTTTTTAAATTTATTTTTTAGAGGTAAAAAAACAATTTTATGTACCGTAAAAATTATAACTTTCCATACATAAAAGAAATACTAAAGAGAGATAATGCTAAAAATGAGAGAGAAAATGTTAAAAGATCAAAATATTTTTGGGAAAATTCGCTATATATTTAAGCCCCTTAAAATCCATGCCAGGATATGTATTTTCATTATCAAAAATTACACTAACATTTGCAAACAGTTTAAATGACATGCAATATGTCATAACATTAATATTTAATTTTTTATATGTACGCAACTAAGTACTGAAATCGCGTTGCGCAATTTCCACTCAAATTTTACAGATCTATTACCATATAAAATCATTCGGCTGGTGTTTAGTTCAATTCTTTAGGCAAATTTAATGGAACTGAAAACTAAAAACTTGGTACACGATGCAGGTAACTGCAATCAGGAAACAAAAGAATACGAACATTATGTCGAAATTGATTAGCAAGTTTACTAAGAGAAGTCGCATTACGTTATGTAGAAAACATTAGATGAATTCATTGCTGAAGTATACGGTGGTAAATATACTTGAGTGCGCTAATAGTGGATTTTGTCTGTTCATGGTTTTCATAGCGTGCCTCTATATTGGTATATTTTTGGAATAGTGATCCCCATAAAATTAACATAATGATGTAAAATAATCAGGCCATAAGTATTCATCTGTCAGTGAGGAAAAAACGAATTAAAAATAACTTTATTAAGAAATAAGCTATTTCTTGTTTTATTGCTTATATAATATATTTGAGAATAAAAAAAGAAAACAAAATGTGGCCAATGATATGATTTCCCTAGAAATGTCGAAATAAATAATGGAGATGATAAAAAATTTAATTACACAAATTAAGACTTTGAGATATAAATTAGTACATAAGAATGGACTGAAGAATGAAAACGGTGAATAATTCAGAAATAAATAAATATTACAAACGTTTTTTAAACTATCTTTTTAATCTCCACTAAATTTAATAATGCTTTTCTTTATGTTGCCATGGAACAGATTACATAGTATTTCCATGATATATACAATTGATCCCATTAACACAAATTTGTTAACCTAATTCAAAGAATATATTTTGTATCACCTTATGAGTCACTTGGATAAAAACAACTTCAATGCAACGTAACATTTCGCAAGTAACAACAAAATTTTGCCTATATCTACCACTATGGATAATCCCCCACAAGATCCTAAATTAATAAACTATTATTAGGTACACATCGTAAATGAAAAGCAAACTCGGAATATATTTCATCTAGTTATAAGGATACATGTAACTTGTTTAACTTGTTTAATTATAAGCTGTTAGCTCTGATTAAAGTTCAATAAGATTGCGACGCAAATACCGAAAATTCTTGTTATCAATAAAGCTGTCTGGTAGCTGAAAGGATTTACTCACATACACACAGTAAAAGCGAGAGGGAATTAGTTATTTGTAATTTTACTTGAACGGCATGAAATATTATGTCCAAATGATAAAGCGCCCTTATTATATTTGAATCAAAAAACCTGACCGTTTTTTTTAACTTGTTATAACTGGCTAAATCCAATTACAGGGTATATATATATATATATATATATATATATATATATATATATATATATATATGTATATACCCACTTAAATTTGTTTTAAGGTTTAAGATTTGATTAAGTATAATATCAGTTCATTCCAAAATCTATATTTTCTCAATGAAATAATTAGACTTACTTGATCTCTAAAACTTAGACCCATTTTAAAAAGACCTTGTTTTGCGTTAGAAAAGCAAATTCATTCTAAATGTTACTTTTTTCTTAATATGTGTATTTGCGTAGACAATTTTTATTGTCACCTAATACCAGACCATCTGACAATAAATGGCCTGCCTTTGAAATACAAAACTGGAAAATGCTTGCTTTTACTGGCAATTTAAAAAGGTTTGTACGTAAAAATTGTCGATTTGATTGCAAAATATTTCAGAATGACGTCAACTCAGTTTTACGATGGAATATGAAAAACCAAATTCGTTTTAATATAAGTGCGCAGTGATGTCCTGTACTCATAGCCGAACCTTAATCTCTTTTGGGTATGAATTAGCGGACTTTTGTCTATCGTGTGTTTCCAATAATCCTGAACATTCGCTATAGTTATTGGCAGCCGCCTAGTTATAAACAAATCTGTATCACTACAAAAATTAATTATGGTTATTAATTATAACAATTTATTTGAAAAATGGATTCTCTTGTAAAGAAAAATAATAAATAAAACCATTCAATATCCTAGAATCAAACAAAGAATACTAGAAGATTCGTACCGAGTTACTTATTCCAGACTATATATGTAAGGATTTTGTTCTCACTCACTCACTCACTCACTCACTCACTCACACACACACACATACACACACACACACACACACACACACACACGTACATGCACGCGCATGCGCTCTCGCACACGCGCACTCGCACACGCGCGCACGCACACACGCGCACGCACGCACGCACGCACACACACACACACACACACATACATATATATTTCTGTATCCTTTTTATGATTGGTTTATCTTAATGCTCACCTGAAGAGTTGTTCATAATATTTCATCCAAGTACATTACCAACCCAACCCAACCAATCTCTAAACCGTGATACAAGAAATAAACATCTTTTAGTTCTTTTATCACGCCCGGACCATCTCGTAATAAGACAACGTCGTTGGCTTGGACTGCTCATTCTATTTCCTATTATATTAAGACCACGATTTCCACAGTCCAGCATTGTAAATACGTCCGCCAACACCTGTATAATTGGTTTCGGAGGAAGGGTATTTCGTTATCTTACTCTTTTCTTTACTTTTCCTGATTTTTTCCTGGTAGGAGGTCCACTTTCACACTTGCAGTTTTTCGATATACTCTATCTATAACGGTGGGCTATTCTGGTACATTGTAAAGACTGAATTACTGCCCAGGACTTAGTTTTATTAAACGATTTTTTTACAATCAATAAATAAAACATATAATTGTATTTGATGCTCTATAGCATTTTTTATTATAATTCCCATAGCAAGTAGGCGGTCTGTTGTTCTAAATTTGTTTCTGAAGACTGTCTATTCATCTGGTTTATAAAAGTTCAGTTTTTTTGGTCAGACGAGTCGTGCTGATCCTAGCTACTAGTTTATATAGTTCGGACAACAAACTATAGGAATATAATTGTTCAGGTCTCACTTGTCTCCTTTCTTAAAAATTTAATATGACGATCTAATATTTTTTTTCTGTATTTAGCTCTTCCCCAGACACTTATTGGAGATTTCTTTAAGAAACCGCATGACTGGGTCTTAGTCTTAGCTTCTTAGACCACTCCACTGTAACGTCGTTTTCGACAAGGGGCTTCTCCATTATACATCTTACTAAGGGCATGTTTTATCTTGGTTTCTGTTATAATCGGCACATCTTCAGATTTAATATATGTAATAGTTTGTGTTACTAAATTGCTTGTTTTTTTATTTCTAGACCTGTGTAACTGGAGATAATATTCTCGTACAACTTTTAAAACTTTATTTCGTTCAGTGACTACTTATCGAAGAGTTCGGTCACTAGATATCTACCTGGCATCAGAACTTTGGCTTTTTTTTGGTTTGAAGTTTTTCAGAGCGACCCATGTTTTCTTATTGTAATTGTTTCTCACCGCCATACATACTTACGGGAGAACTAAATGCAATATGAGAATTTATTAATTGAGGCTGCTTCTCGCTCACATTTCCCTGCAGTAAGTCTTGTTACGTTGAACAATATTACTAAAGACTGTGTTGTAAATACCAGTAGGAGGTAAAGTCGACTAAGAGATGAAAGAAGTGGGAGTAGGAGAGATAATTATTCATATTATAAGCCGTCAGAGTAGGGCGACCTACAAGATTTAGTAGCGAAAAATTATGAGTAATGAGACCAACGGTAGCACCAAGAGACGTAGTTAGATCACCGGGATGCCTTTGCAAACGGTTAACAAGCGTAACAAGTTAACCCTTTAAGTATATAACCATACAACAAGGACCATGGCCCTGGGTTTCCATCGATTTCACGATTCCCAACGTTGGCAGCAGTATGGGTCACAACGAAAATAGAATTGCTAAGAATTCTTTCTCCCTTTCTGTTATAGGAGTGGAGATTTCGAGAGGAGTTAATCATTCAGTGAGCGAGTGCTAATTGACCCTTACGTATCTAAATTTATATTACAAAGACGTAAAGTTTGCTAATTTATTTGTTGGTTTTTAGAGGCAATATTTCTTTGAAACACTTCAATATTTTTAAAAAAACAGTGAAAAATAATTTTGCTGTGTGAAAAATTTCTAAAGCAGGTTAATACCTTAGATTTTTTCAATAGGTATAAACTGTAAAAAATAATCACTGGTAAATAGGTAGATTTTCCGAAGAAACTTATAGTATTTTATTAAGTAGCAGTAAAGGAAAAAAAATTAATGACAATTTTAGTTACGCGAGTCAAAATAAAAGCTGTCATGTGAATAATTTACTATTTACGATTTTGGATTATACGAGTAGTTTTTTTGTAAATGTAATCCAATATGATTTCCAAAATATAATATGTTATTTTATACACAGGAAAAGGAAAACCTTTATATTCCATATATATATATATATATATATATATATATATATATATATATATACACATATATATATATATATATATACCTATTATAAATACTGAAAAATTAATTTATGTGTTTAATTAACCTAACAAGAAGGAATATAATGAAAAATATTTCGTTATGGCGTAAAGAATTGTATACTAATAAAAAAAAGGGTAAATCCCAACTAAGTTGCAAATTAGTGATAAAAATCGTAAATTCCTAGAAATACCTATGAGGCTAAAATATCCTGAATTGAACTGAATGATCGCAGCGACTTACCAGCGAAAATATAAAAATATCAGAAGCTCACAATTCGGAATCTAGCATCGAACACCCTCATTGATTTTTTAGCAAACTATCAGTACTTCACAAGGTCTTACTAGACAATTTATCATCGTACAGTCGCAGTGGATTGCCAAACTATATATAAGAACATTACAGACTTTACTAGACAAAATATAAGAAACTCACAATTTTCTAGCTCAGAGCTAGAAAATTTAGCACAGAACGTTCCCAGTGACTTGCTCTAAAGCATGTTCGAGAGTCTAGCTCTGAATGCTTGCAATGGTTTGCTGCATAAAGACGACGATCATCAACATTTAGAGCACACACTGGAATATTAGCTCTTAGCACCAGTTCCATGCAAAATTTTGATTAGTCTCAGCATATAAGTGTGCAAAATCGGCAAATTAATAAGACCTGCTCTTAAAATATAATATACATGTGTATAATAATAATATTATACACATGTATATTATATATACAAAATATGTATATTATATATACAAAGATAAAATGTTGTCATTTAGCGCAAAATAAATAAACAAAAGCATCTTTATGCCGACCCACAAGATTAAGGGGCCGAAATACCATCTGACTGGCACTATTAAAAAATTCAATTCATTTCTTATTTTAATCACTAATAACCTGTAATCGATAAACAGGGCAATAAACAGTGACTTTAATAAAATATATATGCTATATAAAGGAGAATAAGTCGTTTATTTGTTTAATCATGCTAATCTGATGACACAAAATGATTTCAAAACTTCTTTGTGAGTCCTAATTTCAGGAAAATTATAAGCTATATATCAAATAAAAATGTAACAAAAATCGTTTAAACGATGCAAAGTAAAGGGAACTGGCTTACTAATTTACTTATCCTTTCAAGCATTCCCGCTGATATACCTCGACCCCGATAATCGATATCGTTCGACGAACGGAGAGAAGACCTTGAGTGACAGGCGGGCAATGTCATAATTAAGATATTTTTCTACGTGAGTGAAACCGTGGATCACGGATTATTTAAATATATAGTACAAAATTTATTTAGTACAATTTTATGATTTTATCAACTGGGTACGGCAAATTCACTCACGTGGAATTATTTTAATTATGAGTCTCATTATTGTTAAATCAGATGTTCCAAAATATTGTAGAAGATCAGTGCCATATTCTTGATAAAATCGTCGGGGTAAGGCACATATTGGCGAGAATACCTGGGGGTCAACAAATAAACCGGTCTATCTACTTTGCACTATTCAAAGAGTACCCTAAACTTCTATTAAATTTTCAACACTGCTTTTCCCTTAAATGCCTAATAATAAGCAGCCAAAATTTTATTTCAAACTATTGGCTTTATAATACAAAAATAATTTTTCCAAAATAATATGTGATTACAAAGACTAGCGCGAGCAAACAAACGAAGCAAATAATTTTTTTTTGATTTGTTTATTCCTAAAGAAAAATTATTATAACCGAAGTTCATATTAGTGTCTTCTTTTCTTAGCACTTTCCTTTCTAACCTACTTTCATGTGCTTGCTTATCACATGTTTAACTAGATTAACTTTTTTTTGAAAAACCCCGTTAATATAATAATTACGACTATTCATGAGTTATAGCTGTTGCCTACATATTTTGTACATGGATAATATTAGATTTCTTTGCTTATAAAACGCATCCGAAGGTTTATACTTTATAAAATAATCCCTTGATATTGCGGCAAATTGACTTATACCACATATACTAGGAAGGAGACTAATTATGTAGAGCCAATTGAATTACAGTCTTTTCCTCTGACTTTATTCGTAAAGTATTAGGAAAATATATAAAACCAGCTCATTCTTTTTCGTAGGCAAGCAGACTTTTTTAAGTGCTTTTTTTCACTGCTTTGCTCCTATAACTTTATTTTGTGTGCACAATTTTACTGAAATAAAACAATTTAATAAACAGGCAACCTTTAACTTTTAATATATTAGTAAGGATTAAAATAGAAGAATAATATGTAAGATTCTTATAGAACATGAGATTTTACTTAGTTAATTTATTCAGTAGATTACGCACTTAACAAACGTAGAATAAAAATATATTTAATATTAAATAAGCCTTCGAAAAACTTAGATATTTAAATTAATTTCACCAAAACTAATAAAGTCATGATTTATTTATAACTGTGCCGTAGACATCGCTGTACCTTTTTATTAATAACAAACTATTATTCATTGGTATTTTTGCGGTCGGTGTACTCTGCTCCTCCTGAGTTTAGTCATTTATCATTTCGTTCAATTTATCACTTCTGTCACTTCGGCACTTAACAATTTTTCAATCCTTCATTTTGTCACTATATAGTCAAGTTTTGTAACATTGCTAGGTTGTAGATTATGAATAAATATTTTTTCGTCATTTAAGAACAAAATTGCAATATGATTAAATTATATTACTTTCTTTAGTAAAATAAAATATCAAAAAGTTTTCAGTACTGTTCACATAAATTTATCATTTAATACAGATGATACTGATCTATCAAAATTAAAGAACAATATATGAAATAAGAACAGTACAAAAAATATATAAAAGGATATTTAAAAAATTAAAACGAAATAAGATTAAAAACAATATTTAAAAACACAAAATAGAAGAAAAATGTAGAAGTAAAAAATTAATAATGTAAAAACTTATTTCAATTACTTTTCAATTTCCTGTCGGCAAGTTTCTTTTTTTTAAATTAAATTTTGAATGTATTTTTTAAATGAAATTTGAAGTCAAGCGAAGGCTTCTCGAGCTTGACTTAACAAAATATCCTTGCGGATTTCATAGAGCTCGTTTCTCTTCGTTGTCTCTGCTCTATTCATTCCTCATGTCATACCTATTTAATTCTTCCATCTGAATCAACTGGCATTGGTTGAAAGTAAGCCGGATATCTGAATACAGGCTGATGGTGCATCTCCTGGGTATTGGTACATTCGTACCCACGTCCAACATGGTTTCCTGTACGTCAACCCTAGTCTGACCAGCAGGAACATCTTCCTCTGCCTCGAACAATGTTGGCAAATTTCCATGGGTTCAGGGAAAACTTCACTCTTACTGGTTGGTGGTTGCTCAGACGAATCTGCAGGTAATTGACTCTAATTAATTTAATGTCAATTCATAAATATTGCAAACGTACAAGGTTTAAATTTCAACTAATTTTCGCATGTCTTTAGAAATAAAATGAAATAAAAGTCATATTAAAAGGTTCTTAAATTAATTTTAAAATTTGTAATTTTAAGTTATTAAATTACAAATAATTTTCCTTTATAATAATGTTCCTTCAGCATGTAATATAAAATCTGATAAATTCTGATATTTACTTCAAATAAATCAATCTAGAAACTGTCAATGCCCCTTTACAATATTAATCAGTTGCTAAAAAACAATAAACAATGTAAATAAAAGATTAATTGTCATCTGTTAAAATTTGCGTTGTTTACGTCGATCAAATTGCTGGGCAGAATTATTTGATGGGACTTCCACAATTAACCCTAGCATTAGGAAATGATGGGGTCAATTTGGATGTCGCTAATCGCGTCTCCTCCGCCGCCGGTCATCCGAGCTGTTTTTTTTCTTGTATTCATTTTACTACTTCGTTGTTAAACGCAATACTTTCAGCCAAAAATAAATGACGCTTATAACATTAGTATATGATCTGTACTTACAACTGTCAATAAATAATTCAATATGTCAAAATGTGCCTGAAATTAGCTAACGATTGACGCACGGTACATACTGCACAGGCAAAAGTATTGAATTAAAACATGAAACTCCAATCGATTAACCTTTGATTTTCGAAACTCGATGTGTTAATACTTTTTTTAATATGCGTCTATTGAACCATCGGAGACATAATACGACAATTAAATAACATAATCTAGACTTACGTAATTTTTAACGCTCTGAACTTCGTACATTCTCAACTTGTGATTTTACTCTTGATAAAACTTTATATCGGAGGCTTTATCTGAAAATCAATTCTTAAATTTCAGTACTTAGATAACGAAGGTACAATCTAGTTAAACAAAATTTCCTTATTTTTGAAATACTTTGTTCCGGGTAAGGCACACTCTTTTTTAATTTAGATTGTGATTAGGCAGAAATTTTTTCTTTAACTTATCCACATGTAATACACTTACAATAGCGGTAGTATTTCAGCAGCTTTATTTTTTTATTTAGGCAAATATAGGGTGATTAGACCCTATTTCCATGGAAACGATTTTGGAGCTTAAAATTAGAAGAAGTGTTGATGCTTTGATTTTTCATTAAACCCAAATTAGTTATTTTTTAATCTTAAGATCTCTCCTAACTATAAAAACGATGAATGATGAAATATCAATTAAAACCTTTCTATTGACCATTTAACCAGATATGTGCAGATAATATGTCTACTTAACGGATGCAGGATGATATCACTATTTTATTTGGCTCTTTTTTCAACTGCGCTAAGCTTTTCTAATACTAGAGATATATGAGTCAACAATCATGAACATAATGTTAATTTAAATTGTTTGTTTTGTTTGTATTTTCTTTCTAAGTTATTCCAACCGTTTGAGAAGAGCGATGAACAACCATACTTTTATACTGTACAGTGGAATCACATTCATTTACAATTTTTACACAAAAATATGCACGAAATACTTTAATATATACGGGCATATAACCTTAAAGTGGCCAAAAGAAACTAATTTTTATTTACTTTAGTTCTAGTTATTATATCACTAAACCACAACAAGTACATGTATTTGACATAAATAAGTAACTCATTTACGTAATGCTTATATACACGAAATGAGAGAGGAAGTATATTCCACATCAAAATTTATTACTTAATATTCGCAAACAACAAAATAAGTTCAATTACTTCGACAAACTTTCCACGTATATAATCAAAATAAATTTATTTCGCTGATCTAATAGGACTTACAACCTATTGTATGATCTCGAACAATACATTATTAATAGAGCCCCTCTACGTTATGTGGATTACCACGGCCTTTAAGCCGCCGGCATCGGCACTGAAAACACAAATGTGAGAGAGGTCTTTTGTCTCACTGCGACTTTGCACGATGAAGAATGCGTTTTCGATGAAAGTACTAGAGGGAGAAGCTAAACGATACGCCACACGCGGGTGGCGTTGGATTCCGAGTACAAAACGGAAAAACAAATAAAAGTGGGCGGACGTAATCCTATTGGCGTAGGGATAATGGAATGAAAGGTTTATTCAACGCTCATATTCACTTTGGTAAAACTTAGGGAAGTGTATGCATTAATATATTTTAGCTCTTCACGCTAGAGACACGTTATCGAATCAAAAGTATCGATACGATACTATTAGTATTCTCGAATGAAATGTTCTATTATTTATATATTTTCAAGTCACTTTCCGTATTAAATGTATATAAGTGTTACTGCCTGTATTGTGTCCTAGCAGCTTCCATAAATAATAAATATTAAAGCACACTACAACATATTTTTTTCTCTTATAATATAAAACAAGAACTTAATGAATCAACGTTTTTAAATGAAGACAAAAATAAAAAAAAATCAAATATAAAACAAATCCGAGAAAAAGAAACTTTAAAAGAGAATGAACCTGAAACTGTTAAATTTCCCTAACTGTTAAATTTCCCATACTTCTTTTTGTAATTACTTAAGAATAATATATTCTCCAAACGGTTCATTCGGAATTGAAACATAAACGTGCATTAGAGTTAAATTGATTGTCTTCAATAGAATGAAACAAGAAACGATGCGATGTCTTTTCTCATATTACGAACAGTACCAAATGTGACCAATAGGACTGTAATTCAGTAGTGCCATATACAATATCGATGTTGAAATGTATTGATATTTTTCCGTGTTCCTACTTTTCGCAGAAAATGTTGTGTACTGTAATGCATTTCTAAACTTACTTTCTTCCACTGAAATTCATTTAGAACGGTGCCTTAAAATCCAACTGATTATGATAATACTCCTATAACTAACATATAAACGAACTTGCAAATACATTACAAAACTAAAAATATAAAATTGAATAATTTTTTAAAGAGGGCAGTATATTCAATGGATACGTTTCATCTTTATATAACTTGTTGTATCCAGATAGCTATATATAATACACTTCATATTCCATGTTATATCTAATATACTCTATATTAGATGTAATATACTCCATATTACTTGTTTTTATAACGTGTGAGGTAATAAGCCATTAATTCATTATTTACGGAAGAAGTCACTGTGACGGGTTGAAAAATTGTGCAATTTTAAAACTTTTGTTCATATTTAATTAATTAAGTTATTATTAAGGGAAATGTGGTTAAGATTGCTTTGAACTATGTTTCTAAAATTACAAAGTTATAAAGTACAATATGATAGATCCATGAAGTGTCTCGTTAACACTTCATTAAAAACAATTCGAATTATGGCTTCGACAGGCGTATTTCTCATATTAATTTTTTTGCAAAATTGATTCACTTTTACTATTACGCCAAATCCAGGACCATATTTTGTTCTATCACAAATATCATTATCAACATTTAACGTAAAAGTGCGATCTTTTAAATCATCATTGTCATAAACATAAGATGCCACCGTTATAAATATCAGTATTTACGACCTCTGGCGTAAACAGATATTGCTATCTGCTTCCACAAAAATGGCTGTACCTTCGTAATTTTTTTTAATACTGACTTAAACTTTGGAAATATATAAGAAATATAAAGAGAGATTCTTTGATCGGTTATTAGCGGTATTTCCCTTAAATGTAAGAAATCCAAGCGTGGCGGCTGCATTTCCGAGTTAAACTTTCAACCTAATATAAATACGTTAAAAATGTGTACAGATATTATAGATAACGAGAAAATGCACTAAAAAAGTTGCAATATATATATATATATATATATATATATATATACATACATACTTATATATATATATATATATATATATATATATATACGCCTTAATAAATATTTAAAGAAGTCCTTTGCTCTACACTTAATTAAATACAGTGTAACGATAATAAGCTAAGTAGACAATAATCATGTTAAATGGAGCGATTAAATTAAATGTAATTATCTACTTTGTCCGGGCTAACTCGGGGCAGACAGAAATTAAAAAAATTAAATAAATATGGCCCTCTAGTGGAAAATTCTGAAATTAATTTAAATGTTCTGAAATTGCAACTTGTTATTAAATATTTCGTATTATTTATAATGTTTGTACACAAAAGAAACCTTCGTATTTACATTGCTGTTTATTAATTAAATTAGTGTTAAAAATAAAGGTTCTTAAGATCAACAGCAACGATCCGGCCAAATTTGGTTTACACCTATACATCGCTTAAAAAAGATAGCAATTAGACGTCCAAAGAATGAAATATACAACTCGTCTATAAGTATAACGTATCTCTAATAATACTTCTCATTATATTTCTTATACATGTTTGATTTGTAAATTCTAATAAAGATATCTGTCAATAAAATATGAATGATCCTTTCGACATATTTCTTTAAATAGGTTTCAAGAAATAAAAAGAAATGTATCCAAAAAGACCAATAATTTCTTACAAATAAGTAGAAATCGTTTATATTCAACACCAATATATACAAAAAAGATTTCGGATATAAATATACATAAAAAGAAATTGAATGAAATAAAAATAAAAAGATGATAATGTTAGATTTATACGTATAATTTTAAATTATACGTTTTGAAGAAATTAATTAGAAAAGAAAAAGATTCATATTTCGTCCATTATTTAGTTTATTCCGCACATATAATTTTGAAACTTGATAGCCGATTCTGTACAATCATCAAACATTATTATGGTAAATATCCAATCTGAGTTAGGATTTAGTGTACAGTTTTTGTTGTTAATCAGTTTTGTAGCATTGTGATCACTCGGCATGGAAGTAGAACAACCAAAGATCAAAGACCAACAATCAAACAAGGGAAACAATAACCGTATTTTATATGATACAATAAAATGCTATTATTGTATCATGTAAGAATACGGTTATAAAATATCCTATAAAACCCTTAAGTTTGGCTCTAAGTTTGACTAATATATATATATATATATATATATATATATATGTATATATATATATATACGTAATATTTCACTTTCTTTTTTTATATACACCAACCGAATTTAGACTTTTGGAAGAATCTTCCAAAAATCTATAAAAGTACCGTTTAGTTAGACTGTTTGAGATAACTGTATTTAAAACTAATTACGAAATGTTCCCGCGTATGACTTTCAAGTACAGTAGAACGTTGGTAAACTCTAATATTATTACACATACGCTATTCGCTACTCATTGGAAACCAGTTCGCGTAGTAATTTTAGTAATTTTGCCGAATTTCCTTGGCATACTTAATTGAATGAACCAGGTGAACTAAACGCATATACTTGCTTCAATCTATTATGAATAAAAAAAGCTAATTTCTTTACTATGGAGGAAGCTGAGTCGTCACCTGTGACCTAATTTAATTCTGCCACTGTAGCTGCCATTGAGCGAGCCAAACCAAGAACCATGACAGACACGTGAACGGATGAGAAAGGATAATTTGTAAGCTCTATGTTCCTGTTCATGTCTTCATTACGATATTGACGTTTTCAATATCGCTTTCCACTAAAAATATCGTTGTGTGTTGAGCAATATTCATTAGTTTTCGAATGTATTTCTGAAAAATTAAAGATGACAATTATTCTATTTTTGACGTTCATATATATCATATGTCAATAATAAATAGATATATAATAAGAAATTTTATAAATTTTTCAAGCTTGAAAAATTTAAGATTTCTTATTATTTATTTCGCTTAAAAAAATTCGATTTGTTGGAACTTCTAACGAAATATTTATTAATATTTTATAATTATCTTAAAAAAGTTTGTTTCTTATCTTTATAAAGTTTTAATAAAAGCTTGTTTAAAATTATTAATCAGATTTAAAAAATAAAATTTAGCTCACACTCAATCAGCTATTCCAAGACCATATAAAACATACTCCTCTTTGCAATTTTATCCCTCTTCGAGGAGTCACAAGATTTTCTGTTCAGAAAGATTCAGAAAGATTCTCTGTCTGCATGTATGAGTTTCTATTCCAGTTTTAATTCTCATGGTATTCAATGTGGAAAGAATACACATAAATTCTTCATTCAATAATGAAACAGCCAAATATTTCACTACTTAGATCATTTTAACGCTCAAATTAGGTTCTAAATCTATCCAGCTTAGGAGTTAACATCTATATTAAAGAGTTTTAGATTTTCCCACATAACATATTTCTGATAACATAGCTAAGAAAAAGTTTGTGGCTCCGATAATGGTGGTTTGTCGTGATAAAACAAAGTGATAAAAAAAATCGCTAACATGCTCGTAAACGAAGGATCTGTATAAATATAGAAACTGTTACGGTGAAATTTACTTTTGCGTCCTTTATTCGGATGAACTTTTTTTAAGCTGCTTCCATTTTTATCCATTATGTAAAATAAATATTATAAATGAATGCCACATTATGTTAGAGCTTAAAATTTACGACCATATTATATTAGAAATTTTACATAAATCTCACTTTTGCATCCTTAATTCGAATAAACTTGATTCAATCTCCCCCTCATTTTATCCATTATGGAAAATATACTTCGAATTCACCGCTAATTCAGGCCAACAATGGTTTTCCTTTCGAAAGTTTGAATATGGTTTCCGGTATTTTTAGAGATGTTGATTACGGCAAAAATAATAAAAAAAATCTAATACGTCACATTTTACAATTAAATGAAACTACGTGATGTAGTATTATTTCTACTATCTTTAATTTCTTTACCACGACCTAGGTTTCGTTGTATTACACCATCTTCAGGTGGGATATAAGCAAAGATTTCTTATAAACTAATACAAAATCTTTGAAAGATCTTTGCTTATATCCCACCTGAAGATGTTGTAATATAACGAAACCTAGGTCGTGGTAAAGAAATTAAAGATAGTAGAAATAATACTACGTCACGTAGTTTCATTTAATTGTGAATAATGAATTTCTACAAAATTAACGCCAAATATATTCAATACGTCACATTTGTTTATATATCGCAATATTTATTCAGTCCAAAATTACCCTCTGCGTTCACTTTCAAGCTTGATAATACACAATGAAAAGTGATTTAACGGCTTAAATATTATCTAAATGGTTTCAATTAGAGCATTAGAGCAAAATAATATATTCTACTTCATAATTTGCTAATAACTACTTTATTAACTGATTGGTACATTCTTAATGCGTGATCTACACGCCAGAAAAGCTCAATTCGAAATAATGCGACTTCGAATTGGAGATTAAATAGTATAAATTATAGGACCTGATTTGTAAGTTCTAATAATATAAATTTGTAACACTTAATATAAATAATAGTCTTCAAAGAACGTCTATTGCCAACTATGACTTAAGTAAGTAAGATGTACCTCCTTAGAAAGGAAATAATCTTGTTAAATGACTCCGAGCACTCAGCAAACTACGGAAAAGGCCGTGTTCGACGACATATATTCCATAATGACGATAACCGTAAGAGCTCTAAAGTAAACCACACATCTCGTCAGTTTAGTAGGCTAAAGTGGCAATGTGCTGCTCATCCAGCGCCAGAACCGACGACAGTTGGGAAAGAAAAATTCTCTAATGGGAACTACCTATTGGAATATGCATACGGGGACGTTCCCTGGCTGGATATATAAATGGTTTGGCGCGTAAAGCCTCTGGATGCAAGTGACACTAGACTGATATTTGTGTGAATGGGGAGGTCAATGTTCAGTAATGGATATCTTCGGGCAGACTAGTACTATTTATTAATTACTAGTACTATTATATTATAAATATTGTATTAGTTTATATGTATTGTGCATTTCACTTGCAGAATGTTTTATTTAAATCAATATATAAAAAGAATACATGACGTGGACGAAGCAGTTAACTAAACTATAATTAAATTCTGAAAGCCGGAACAATAGCAGTGTGATTAGTAAAGTAAATTTTATTACGATTCCGAAATTTTCAACATACTGTAGCATTGGCAATTTAAAAGATAAACAAATAAGTTACAGACGCCGTAGGTAGGTTACGCCAATTTACGCCGTTGTAAGATATGCAATTAACTCCCGTAAAAATACACATATAACTTACTTCTTCCAGTAGACAGAAAACAATAAAAAACCCAAAAAACCAACGACAGCCTGAAATACTCACCAACGCCAAGATGGCAGAGAGTCGGCAAATAAACCTATTTTCAAGAATTTTTTTTGCGAAAGCATCGTTGGAAATTATTAGAAACAACTCCATAGCCAAAACACAGAAAAAAAATTGTGCGTGTCAGCACCGACTCGCCACTGGAGTTTACTCCTTATGTTCGATTGTATTGGAATGTATCAAGTAGGTAGGGGGTAAATATACACATCTCTTATGATAGTGAAAACATATATATATATATATATATATATATATATATATACTTTTATTCCCATTTATTTGATTTCTATTAATTGTTTATCAACTAGAATGACATCACCCCTAACTGAAATTTATATGTATTGAAAAGGTTTGAAAACTATATTATAATGACATTTTTCCTTTGCAATAATCTCATCCCTCTAATATTAATAAACATTCAATTCATATTCAAATGTATAGATAATATTACAGATACTTGTATCCACAGAACTTGTAACATTATATGTATCTAAAGGGAAGAAGCTCATATCAGTACTTAAGGAAAAATTGCCTTAGTACTGCTTCAATTTAAGAAGTTATTAATATATATTTTTCACATTTAATAATTTAATAAATTTTGTAACATCTTTTTTCTCAAAAATTATTATGTCAATAATAAAAATTGCGTCTCTTAATATTGAGATGATGCCGATCAAGATACGGAGTCGATAGTATGTTTGTTACCATATTTATTCAAATCGTAATTACTTTATAGTTCGAGTTATATGTTACTTGGCAAAGACTTGTCTCCTCGTGACCTTAGACTTTACTCTAAAACTACCTTACTTGTTTTCAAAGGCATTTCTACTATCTACGAATGGTTAATTACGGTTCAATTAGCAAAACTTTGTCCCCAACTGACTTATGATCTACGATGAATCTCATCCTCTATGAATGTCTTCAAAGTTAATCTGAAAATACTTACCTCTTCTTCTTTATAGCCCTTCCTTTTTTCATTCCAATTGATGTCAAGTTAGTTTTGTATTTTTTTATTTTATTTTCCTTTCCTCCAATTGTTTATACGTTTATTAAATTGTTATTGTTTTTTTTGCTCTCTTATCATATTTACATTAATTTAACTCTTTCATTTTGGTAATTAAGGAAGTAAACAAAACTCCCAAATACGGTTTTTTCTTAATTTCCTTTGACGTTTACCTACGACATAATAACATTTTAAAATTGTGATTAAAATTTTAATCAGTGAAGGCAAAACGAAATTGTAACTAAATTAGCCAGCTATTATTTTTTATAAAACGAACGGTGAATAAAATCTCAGAACATGTTTTAACACGATGTTATTTCTTTAAAAGCGTACATCAATAATATCCATACTTATGCAATTAAGGTCCCAACTTGAGGATTTATTTAAAATTTATAATCTTGAAATTAAAATGAAAAATAAATTCGTATTTGTATTAAATATTTTCGAATTAAGCCATATTTTGGACTAAGAAGCATAAGAGCTGTCCTAGCCAGATAAAACAAGTATATCTAAGATCCAGATTCATTTATAACAAAATACTGAGTATTTACCTTCTTTTATGAAAACATAAAATAAACCATAAAATTATATTAATAAGTGCATTAATATTTAATTAGTTAGTTTAACCCTACCGTTGAACATATCTGGGTTTAATAAAATTAGTTACTATTTATTTCAATCACAATTACAAATGTGTCAATTGCATATGAATCTATACTTAAGTTTTCTACCAATATTTTCACAAATGAGATCTAAATGAACTATATAATATGTATAGTGTTCTTTAACACCATTCTATTCAGAGTCATGTAAAAAGAAAATATTTAACGTGATGGAAAATATAAGTCGTATCCGCAAAGATTTTTTAATTGACCATTGAAATGATATTTTGCTTACTGCTTAGATAAAATAAAACTATAGTTGATGTATCTAAATTAGTTAAAGATTATCAGAGAGTTTAAGCAGGTCGTTTAAGTGTACTTTTTTTATATTTCTAACATTTGGTTTTGTAAAAATGAAAACCAGCATAATTAAATAGATGCCTAAACGTAGTTGGAATATACTAGTATTAAGATGATGGCTCATTTATGTTTTAGGAGTAACAGGTGGTTTTATGATTATGTATTCACCAATTTTCCACCCAATTTCGATAATTTTTCCGAAAGTTGAATCACCATAATAATATTGATTTTATCTTTAGCGTTTAGTTCAGTTTAGAGCCTTAATTTCAAACCCATTAAAAAATTTTAAAAATATGCGCCTCACCTATATAAACTTACGGATAAAGTGAAATTTATATTAATAATTTAGAATAAATTATAAAATAAGGCTTATTCATAATTAGTGAATTTTACCGTAAGCAAAACTAAATGCACGACTAAAGATGCACAAATCGGGGGCGATCTATCGATTCATCGACAGATTAGCGTTTGCGTAAACTGTAAGATATTTTTGATCACAATGTTTGTGACACTCAGACTGCTGTACCGCTTTTACATTTTGTTGATAACAATACTTAATAATATATGCATATTCGTGTAACATTTTTAATATTTCTTTATTTCAGTTGATTATGTGCGCGGAATATATGAAACTTTCAGAGCAAATTTTCTTCGGAATGTCATAATTTACGTTATGTTTATTCATTGTGAGACTCATAGGAATTGAGGGACCGAATTATGTGTAACTACTATCTCCATAGGACCAGTGTTCGTTTCTGCTAAATTAATGGCTATGTACTGATACATAATACTTAATTATTGTTATTTATTAATTTAATATATGTGCATAGTTGCATAGTCGAAACAAGCGCATTGAAATTTTGTACATATGCATTAAATTATGTGTTAAAATTTACTTCATCATAATTTTGTGTATGTAAATATCGTAAATCATTGTATTGTTAATAACCAAAAAGGTGTTTAAGAAAAACCTTATGATTTTCTTATGCTTAAAATTAAAAAAAAATATTTGTTCGATCACGATTTTTACGTGTAATTAATTTTATGAAGAAACATTTAAGTTGGCTTATCTATTACAAAAAAAACTGTAAAACTTTGTTGTTCAAATGTCTTAAAATCCTCGAAGAGCTTTTCAAAGAAGTAAAAGTATTCGTTCTGTATTTATTTCTTGATTTCTTTTGCTTCGATTTCAGAAAAAGTTACTCACTCTTACTTGCTGATTTTAGTTACGTATTTCTCGAAGAAACGTTCAATACGTTCTTAAGAAAACACGGATGAAAAAGTGCTCCTAAAGGTAAAAAAGTAACTGTGTTATTTATGGATACAAATGACCTTTATTTGTCTTCCAAACTTTTTATCGAGAGGACGAAATTTAGTTTGTCTAGATATCTTGAAATGTTGGTTTTCGTGAATTACACTCCATTGCTATTTATTTTTTTCATCAAGCTCAATTTATAGTACACATTTCTTTTGGAATAGCTTATTGTTCAACATCACAGGAATTACGGTACGAAATTTTTATTCCCTTTTATTCTTACCTATAGAATTTTTATTGTTTAAAGTGTATAGCTCTAAACGAGTGAAATAGATAAAATCGCTAATGGGTGACATTACTCGTACCTAAAGGACATTTTGTGCCTAATTTTCATTGCATTACTAATATTTCTAGGCTTCATTTTCAAAGAGAATATCATTTATGCGTTATTTCAAGCGATTGGAATATTTTTAGATTGTTGAACTAAGTTCGGTAACTATAAATGTTTATCGAGTTCACAAGTTTCATAAAACTAACATTCCATTACAGGATTCATTTAATTAGAATGCCAATAATTATTACGAAAATCAAGACATCTGACATCATAATTGAACCTGGAAGATTAATGTAATTATTAATATAATTTTATGGTTTATTTCATGTTATCATAAAAGTAAGGAAATACTCAGTAGTTTATTATAAATGAATCTCGATTTTAAATATACTTGTCTTGTCTCACTATGACAGCTCGTATATCAAGTTCAAAACATGGCCTAATACGAAAATATTTCATACAAACACGATTTTAGTTTTCATTTCAATTTCAAAATTATACATTTTAAATAAAGCCTTAAGACGGGACCTTGATTGAATAAGTGTGAATATTAGTGACGTACGCTTTTAAAGAAATAAGATCATGGCATGGGTTAAAATATGTTCTGAAATTTTATTCAGTGTACATTTTATAAAAAATAATAATTTGCCATTTAAGTTACATTGAAAGAATTGGAATGAAAAAAGCAAGGACTATAAACAAGAAGAAGTAAGTCTTTTCAGCCGATCTTTGAGGACATTCATAGACGATGCGATTCATCGGGGATCACAAGTCAGTTGGAAACAAAGTTTTGCTAATTGAACCGTAATTAATCATTTATAAGTAGAGATGCCTTTGTGAACAAGCTAATTTTAGAGCAAAGTCCAAGGTCAAGAGGAGACAAGTTTTTTCTAAGTAACATATAACTACGTATACTACACACAAAATTATACTGTGGCATAATTTATTTAAGTGTTAATCAGTAAAATTACAGATGTGGCGTATGCTTAATCAATTTGAGACAGCATATACATTTAAGGAAAATAAATTCCGATTTTAATCAGTAGAATTTGTATGTTTTCTACCATTCTATTAAAGTTTTTTAAACGGAAAATTTCCTTCCATATCAATTATATAATTATTGTCAGATTTTGGCTCATGTATTTGTTTTAAGCCTTTAACAATTAACGTGCAGGATCCTCAGTAGCCTTTTAATATATTCGACTAACGATTTCCCCTTGAGCCCTTCTCATCCTCCAGGATGACTATTAAATTAGTACTCAAGATACAAAGAAGACGATATCTTATCAATGAAGTTTCATGATTTTTTGTTAAATTAAATTATCATTTTTGTAAAATTTCATTACGAATCTACGTGAACAAAAGTATGTTTTACACATGTATGCTCCAGTATAAAAATTAATTTGTAATCAATAATAAAGCAATAAGAAAAGCCGAATTCCTTACTATAATATCTGTTAAATGACTTTTTTTAAAAATAAATCGAGTCATTCAATTGCAACTAATACCATAACGTACGTTACTCTAACCGGATATCCATTAAAATTAATTGAGATAATAAGATATTTTTTGGAGTTTACTCCTTAAGAATCAATTTTCATGTATAGGGCCCAGTATGAAATTTTATGAGTAGTAAAATTAGAAGTTCAGAGGATATGAAGTTCAGCGCGTTAATTATGTGTTATGAGCTAATTTTAGGCACACCTTTAATTTAATTATTTTCTGAGAGGTGTTAACGTCATTTGTTTTAGCTGAAAGTATTGCGTTTAACGAAGGTAGTAAAATTAATATAAGAAAAAGAATCTACACGGTAACAGAAAAATGGCTATTGCTGCAAATATTTGGCTCTTAAAAAGATTTAATTGAAAATAAACTCACCGACGGAGCACACGTGAAGATGAAAGAAATACCGACACACATATATAATGCTAGTGGTATTATTAATGAAAGGATAAATACAGTCAAATTTTAACGTTTATAATGAAAATATAATTTATTGATTTATTTACTGAAAGGGTCACAAAACAAGTTACAGTCAAGTAAATGTAGAATAATAAAACAGAGTATAAAACTAGACTATAACTCTAATTACGTGTGCACAAAATGGTTAAAGTATTTATGTATACGTGGTTATGGTTAAAGTATTTATGGTAATGGTTAAAGTATTTATGTTGAGAAATAATATCGTTATGCAATCGGCACATTCTAATTATGAGGTTATGAAAAAAAGACATTATTATTATAAACTTTTGGCACTAATAATCTCTATAATGGTATACGAGATCTGAGTCGAGTGTTGAGGTTGAGCAGAGAGAGGAGATAGGGACAATCAACATGTGAATGTATGAATTTATATAAATATAATAAATCAACGCTTTTTTTCCGTAGAACTAATGACGACAAATTAAATCTCTGTAGTGGGATTTTATAGGATCTCTACTCTCGTCAAGGATGAAGTCAGATCAATATAGAATTCATTTGTTTGCACAAATTTAATTTCTTTTTTTTAATAATGTGCTAAGAAACATGGACTTTATTTATTGATGTAGATAAAAGGAAGTCAACTTTGCCGAAGTTGATTTAATATAAAAGCCAAGCAAAGAACAATGCCAACTCTCGGCAAGGGAAATGTAGCAGCGGATGCCCACCGGTGGTGGAGACACGGTCAGTGACATCCAAATTAATCCGTCGTTTCCTTAATAACGCCAGGACGAATTGTGGAAGTCCCATCAAACGATTCTGCCCAACAATTCAATCAAAGTAAACAACGCTAATTTCGATAAGTATACAATTAGAAACTAATTAATATAGTAAGGGGGCCCGACAATTTTTAGATGGATTTGTTTGAAGTGAACTTTATGCGAATTTATATTTAATGGTGGATAAGCAGTATTACAAAGGAAAGTAGATCGCAATTTAATCACCTTTAAAATTTCAAATTCTAAAATTAATTTGAGGACCTTTCGATTGGACTTTTATTTTATTACTAGTAATGTGCTAAAATGTGTTGAAATTTAAAATTTGTAAATTTGCAATATTGACCTTGAATTAATTAGAGTAAATTATCTATTTATCCACTTTAGTGTATATAATTTATATATATGGTGAACTTATTAGTACGAGCGCAGTCTCTTACAGCCAACTGTAACACCAATCCAGCCCCGCTCGACGAATGGCCGGGAATCAAACTTAGGCCCCTGCCGTGAGCCGCGTCGTCAAAGGCTGTATACCTTGTAATCACACCATGATAACGGCAATTATCTACAAATCCATCTGAACAACAATCGGCGAGTAGAAATAAAGTTTTTGCTGGTGCCGCGGGAACTTTGCCAACATCACGTTCGAGGCAATGTTCCTGCCTATCATCCTAGGGATGAGGTGCAGGAAACCACGTTGACGTGGACACGAATGTACGAATACGCAAGAGACGCATTAGCAGCCAACATTCGAATATCCGGCTCACTATCAGCTGACGTCAGTTGCTTTAAATGAAAGAATTAAAAAGAAATTGCCTTTAAAAGAAGAATTTAAAATAATTGAAGATCGCATGAAATCCGCAAGAATTTTTTTTTAAGTCAAGCTCCAAAAGCAAAGGCTCGTGCTGAAGTGGCAGAGAGGGAATTTAAAAATAAATGAAATGTGTTTTCAGAATATTAATTTTTTACTTACACATTTTTATTCTATTTTGCGTTTTTAAATATTATTTTTTTCTTATTTAGTTTTCATTTCTTACGCAACCTATTTACATCTTTTTTGCACTATTTTCATTTTCATTAAAGTTTTTGTAAATTTTCCTTCTGATTTAAATTTTCAGTTAAATTTTCAATAATAAATCATATAGTCATCATTTTGTTTTGTATAGAAATGCAGTGTAACAATTTTTTAAAACATTTAAAAGCTAAATGTTAAAGGTTATATTTTTGATCTTACACAAAAATCGTGGGAATTATTTACCAATTGTTAAAGTCGCATTTACATTGTCAAACTTTTTTTAAGAATGATATACAAGTACACATTACAATTTGATAGGAGATTGGTAAAACAAATCTTCAGTGAAGTGGTGTATTAACCAATGAAATATGATTTTCATATTGAAACCCTGAGAAAGAATATCCTACGTAGTTAGCTAGTCCAAACTAATTTAATGCACATTTTTGTTTTAGTTATGGGCAAATTCAATAATAGAATTTTTACTTATTGTAGCTTCTGTCATCATTTGTACTCGAATTCAACTCGAATACAATATGTTTTTAGAAATGTTTGTTAAATAATCAAATATGAAGAATAAATATGTATTGATAACTACCTAAATTAAAGCAGTCACTGGTTTATATCACCTAGTCCAAATTACTTGAATACATATTTTAACATTCTGGCTATACGTAAAGTGCCATCGGGTGTAAACTAATTTTAATGCACATTTTAATATTCTGCCTATAGGTAAAGAGAATCATGTCGCTGAACCTGAATGGTTGAATTTCAGTAATTGATTTTTTTTATTTCCAATTTAGTATACGAAAAAACTTATCAAAATACAGTACATATTTTTGTAAGAATTTATGAAATTATCAAATGTGAAAAATAAATATAAATAACCTAAATTAAAGCACTATTAAGAAAATTTATCCCTTATTTCCGAAGATACATATAATGATACAAGTGCTGTGGATACAACAATCTGTAGTATTATATGTACATTTGAAAATGAATTGTTTGTTTATTTGTTAGAGGGATGAGATTATTACAAAGGAAAAAGATTACAAGTAATACAGTAAATAATACAGCAAAACTTACTTAAAGAAAAGTGTCAAAAGGATCATTCGTATTGTGTTGACAGAATGGTTTATCAGAATTTACAAATAAATAATAGATAAGATATGTAAAGAGAAGTATTATCAGAAATATGTTATACTTATAGACGAATTGTCAGTCGGGGATAATGTGATGTTGCAAATAATCGATTACTCAAGTAATTGAAATACAGAAAACAAATATAATTGATTTATAAGCAATTTGACTAGATCGTTGCTATAAATCTTAAGAGCCTTTATTTTTAAAATTTTTTTCATTTAATTAATAAGCAGCAACATAATTACTAGGGTTTATTTTATACACAACCATTATAAATAATACGAAACAGTTAACAAGTTGGATTCAGAACATTTAATGTAATTTTAGAATGGTCCACTACAGGGCTATATGTATTTAACTAAGCTAGCTGAGCTAACAATCTCTTCAAATAATCATTTAGGCGCGTATATATACATATATATATATATATATATATATATATATATATATATACATATATATATACGCCTTAATAAATATTTAAAGAAGTCCTTTGCTCTACACTTACTTAAATAGAGTGTAACGATAATAAGCTAAGTAGACAATAATCATGTTAAATGGAGCGATTAAATTAAATGTAATTATCTACTTTGTCCGGGCTAACTCGGGGCAGACAGAAATTAAAAAATTAAATAAATATGGCCCTCTAGTGGAAAATTCTGAAATTACATGTAAATGTTCTGAAATTGCGACTTGTTATTAAATATTTCGTATTATAACTTTTTCTGCGAAAATTAGGAATACGAAAAAACATCGATATATTATCGTCCTATTGGTGAAACTTGACACTATTTGTAATATGAGAAAATAGATCGCATCATTCATTTCTTTTATTCCACTGAAGACAATCAATTTATCGCTAATTCACGTTTAGATTCCAAATCCAAATGAAACGTTTAGTCAGAATATTATCCTTAAGTAATTCCAAAAAGAAGCGGTGAAGTTTAGTATTAGATTTGTTTCATATTTAATTTTTTTCTGTTACCTTCATTTAAACAAAAATTTGGATTAATTAAATTATTTTTTTATATTAAAACAGAAAAAAAGTATGTTGCAGTACTCTGATAGGACTTAATACAGGCAGTAACGAAAATAAATAAATTAAGGATAGTGACCTGCAAAATATATACATAATAGAATATTAAAGAAAAGTATCGATATCTTGGTGTATCCATACTTTTCTATCAAGAACACTAAAAGTATGGTATCGATAATTTTGATTCGATAACGTGTCTATAACGAGAAGAGCCAAAATATATTAATGCATACACTTCCTTGAGTTTTACCAAAGCGAATATGAGCGTTAAATAAACCTTTCATTCCATTATCCCTTCGCCAATAGGATTTCATCCGCCCATTTTCTTTGTTTTTCCGTTTTGTATTTGTGTTTTCGGAATCTAACGCCTCCCGCGTATCGCGCATCGTTTAGCTTTTCCCTCTAGTACTTTCATGGGAAATGTGTTCTCCGTCGTGCGAAGTCGTACTGAGACAAAAGGCCTCTCTCATATTTTGTGTGCAGTGCCGATGCCGGCGGCTTAAAGGCGGTGTTAGTACAGACAGAGTAGAGGGGTGGTAGTAATAATGTATTGTTGGAGATCATACAATAGGTTGTAAGTCCTATTATATCAGCGAAATAGAATTTACTTTGATAATGTATGTGGAAAGTTTGTCGAAGTAATTGGACTTATTATATTGTTTGCGAATATGCAGTCGTAAATTTCGATAAGTAATATACTTACTTTCTTATTTCATTTGTATAAGCATTACGTAAATGAGTTATTTATGTATGTCAAACACGTGTATTCGCTGTGATATAATCACATGAACTAAAGTTAATAAAACTTAGTTCCTTTTGACATGGTTCCACTTTAAGGTGATATGGCAGTATGAATTAAAATATTTTGTGCGCATTTTTATGTAAAAATTGTAAATGAATGTCAGTTCACTGAATAGTATAAATGTATGGTTATACATTGCTTCTCTCACGATTGGCATACGCCAGAAATACGCTGGAATATAAACAAAACGAACAATCTAAATTAATATTAAGTTCTCGGTTCTTGACTCATATACGTCTAGTATTAGAAAAGCTTAGCACAATTAAAAAAAGAGTCAAATAAACTAGTGATATCCTACATCCGTAAAGTAGATATATTACCTATATCCGCTAAGTAGACACTTAGCGGATATAGGTAATATGTATAGGTAATATATTACCTGCACATATCTGGTTAAATAGCCAATCGCAAGGTTTTAATTAATATTTCATCATTAATCATTTTATAGTTTAGAAAATCTTAATTTTTAAAGAGGATTAAATATGGGTATAATGAAAAATCAAAGCTTGAATTATTGAATATATTTGGCGTTAATTTTGTAGAAATTCATTATTCACAATTAAATGAAACTACGTGATGTAGTATTATTTCTACTTTCTTTAATTTCTTTACCACGACCTAGGTTTCGTTGTATTACAACATCTTCAGGTGGGATATTAGCAAAGATTAACTCCTAGTAATAACCAACAGCATTTATATGTTTCAAACACAATAGCGGAAGCCTGGTTTGTGCGGATTTAATATATAATATACGGACTAATATATATTACAAATAAATACAAAAGGTAATAAACTTAATATCCTAGAAACATTAGAAATAAACAGACATAAAAAGATACCAAGGTTAATATATTAAATGAACAACTATATATAATATCATCACCCATTCTTAATATCTTCTAGATATAATATAAATATACAACATTGACACTACAGTACCCTGAAAATTGTTTCAGCACTAATACACATATAAATATAAGTATATATAATAAAAACAAAAAATTGAAAGAAATAAATAAATAAATATATGAATACAAAAAACCGGAGATATGCAGAATTAGTGTATTACCTTGTCCTTTCTTTCAAATACCCTTGTTTTTGTATAAATGTATTAACGATAATAACTTCCATTTAATTTTGTCACATACACCGTAAAGTTTCCATTGTATAATCTCACATAATAACAACAATTGAATTTATTACCCTCACTAAAATACTGGTATAGTGTATAACTCTGGGTAATATAATAAAACCTACACTGCGCCCCTGCAATAAACTCACTAACATAAGCAATGGAAAAATCCGCACAAACCAGGCTTCCGCTATTGTGTTTGAAACATATAAATGCTGTTGGTTGTTTCTAAGAGTTAATCTTTGCTAATATCCCACCTGAAGATGTAATACCACGAAACCTAGGTCGTGGTAAAGAAATTAAAGAAAATAGAAATAATACTAAATCACGTAGTTTCATTTAATTGTGAAAAATCAAAGCATCAACACGCCTTCTCATTTTAAGTTCCAAAATAGTTTCCATAGAAACATGGCCATATCTTTCCATTTCGCTAAATAAAAAATTCAACCCGTTAGGAATACTACCGGTTTGCAAGTGTATTAAATGTATCCTATATACATTACTAACGAGAAAATTTCTGCCTAATCACAAGCTAAATTTGTCTTTATGGGGAAGGTGTTTTACCTGGAATAAAGGAAGTATTTTATATAAATCATTATAAATATTGAAATTCTATTAAATCAGGTAACAGCTTCGTTGTCTTAACTCTGAAATTTTATGTGAAGTTATATGCGTGATATTTAAATATAAATTCTAATTATGTTATTATTACGCAACTAATCATCCTTTCTTAACTTTTTAAAATTTACTCCTTAAGAATCGATTTTCATACATAACGTCCGGTATGAAGTGTTATCAAGAGTGAAATCATAAGGCCAGGGCGCATGAAGTTAAAAATGCGCTAAAAAAAGTATAAAACTAAATTAAATCGCGATTAAGTAAGTATAGGTTAATATGAATTATCAGATTATGTCTCCGATGGTTCAATCGACGGATATTAAATTAATATTCACTAATCGAGTTTGGAAAATCAAAGATTAACCGATCAGAGATTTATGTTTTGATTCAATACTTTCGTCTGCGCAGTATGTACTGCGCTTCAATCGTTAGCTAATTTCGGGCACATCTTAACATATCGAATTATTTGTTGACAGTTATAAGTACACATCCTGTACTAAAGTTGTAAGCGTAGTTTCATTTTGGCTGAAAGTAGCGCATTTAACAACAAAGTAATAAAATAAATACAAGGAAAAGGAAGCATTAGAAGAAAAAGACACCATTGGATGTCCAGCGGTGGAGGAGATGCGATTAGCGACATCAACATTGGTTCTGTCATTTCCTTAATAGCGCCGAGGCTAATTATAAAAATTTCATCAAACCATTCTGCCCAGCAATTGAATCGAGGTAAATAGTGAAAATTTCAATGCGTGTATAATTAATATTCTATTTACATTGTTTTTTAACGACCGATTAATATGTAAAGGAGCACAGCAAGTTTCTAGCTTGATTTATTTGAAGAGAACTTTATTAAAATTCACATTCAATGCTGAAGAAGCAGTATTACAAACGAACGTAGTTTGTATTTAATGACTTAACATTTCAAATTGTAAAATTCATTTAAGAACCTTTCATTCGGATTTTTATTTTATTTTCTTTCTAAATATATGCGAAAATATGTTGAAATTTAAAATTTGTATATTATCCATATTCATGAACTGACATTAAATTAATTAGACTCAATTATATATAGATTCGTCTGAGCAACAACTGACCAGTAGAAGTAAAGTTTTCGCTGAAGCCGCAGAAACTTTGCCAAAATCATCCAAGGCAAAGGAGGATGTACCTGCTGGTCAGACTAAGGTTGAGGTATAGGAAACATTGTTGGACATGGACAGGAATGTACCAATACGCAAGAGATCCACCAGCAGCCTGCATTCGGATATCCGACTCACTTTCAATCAACGTCAGTTGCTTCAGACGGAAGAATTAGAGAAAAATTACACGAGGAATGAAGTGGAGTAGAGCAACGAAGAGAATACGAGCTCCACAAAATCTGCAAGGAAATTTTGTTAAGTCAAGCTCGAGAAGCTAAGGCTCGTGTTTAACTTGAGGAGAGGGAATGGAAGAACAAATGAAATACGTTTTTGCTTTATTAATTTTTTTACTTACATTCTTCTTCTATTTTGTGTTTGTAAATATTATTCTTTTCGTATTTCGTTTTAATTTTTATGTACCTATTTTTATACTTTTTGTTGTATCTTATTTTCATTACTTTTATTTGTATAATTTTTATGTTTCATGTTACGTTTTATTTTCTCTTTTTTAAATTTCACAACAGACAGAATTTTCAGTAATAAATTATATAGTCATTATTGTGTTGTATGTAGAAAGGCAGTTTAGCATGTCGATTAAAATATTTAAAAGATAAAAAATATTTATATTTATATTTGTATTGTTTAACAAAAATTGTGGTAATTAACGAACTGTTAAAGTCGCATTTATGTTGTTAAGTTTTATTAATAAGGGTCTACAAATATACATTATAATTCGGTAAAATATTGATAAAACAAATTTTTAATGAAATGATACATTAAGCAATGAAAGAGAATTTTCATATTGAAACATTGTGAAAGAATGGCTTATATTATCTATTCCAAATGAACATAATGCACTTTTTTTTAGTTATGAGCAAATTAAGCCATAATCGCATTGTATTTCAATAACATCATTTTTACTTAATATAGTTTCTGTGATCAATTATACTCGAATCCAAATTCAGAATTCAATTTATCAGAACAAAATATGTTTTCCAAGTATTTGTTAAATTACCAAATATGAAGAATAAATATGTAGTAATAACTTCTTGAATTAAAGCAGACGCTAGCTTATATGACGTTTTCCTCATGGAATACACGTTTTCTGGCGATAGGTAAATTAAACCATCTCATGCGAACTAATTTAACGCAAATTTTAATATTCTAGCTATGGGTAAAGCGAATCATGTTGCTAGTAAAATTGAATTTCAATGGTAGAATTTTTGAACTCTAATTTAGAATACTAATAAATAACTTCTCAAACACGGTATATGTTTTTGAAGAATATATTAAATCGCGTGAAAAATAAATAAGTATTAAAAACATCCTAAATTAAAGCAGTGTTAAGGCAATCAATCCTTGATTTCTAATTGGTGCTACTTTCCTATAGATACATACAAGGATACGAATTTTGTGGATACGAGTGTCTGTAGTATTACCAATACATTAAAAAATAAATTCTATGTTTATTAATGTTAGAGGAATAAGATTATTGGAGTTTACCCTTTAAGAATAGATTTGCATAAATGACGCCAGGTATGAAGTTTTATGGCGAGTCAAATTAGAAGTTCAGAGCATCAAAACATCATAAATAAATCACAACAATCTGATGGTTGAGCAGTTAACCACCGCGGGAAACTGAAGGGTTCCGATATAGTTCGGTCCTAGAGGGTAGTATAAAAAACAGGTGACGATTGCGTGAACGCAGGAGATTGTCAGTTATGAGGAATGAAAGTTAATTATCAACTCAATATTAACTTAAAAATATTAACTCAATAATTCATGGCTTAGAATATTTCCTTTTAATAACTGGTAGATAAATTTCATTAGTGTAGTATCTCTTCTGAGTTGCAAGGAATGGAAACCTACACATACCCAAGAGGAAATTGGTTGTCGAAGGAACGTCTTTTGCACACGTTCAATCATCAAACTGTACTTGAGTTTGTGTAGGCTCTCAATAATGAAGCCGGATTCTAATCGCCTCTGCGTCAGTGACGTACAGCAGACTAAATGATAATATAGATCAAGAGCCTTTTAAATTATTTAACACGAAGCCAAGTTTCCGAAATGATTGTTTTGCTACATTCGCCATGTTCCCACGAAATATCAATCGCGAATCAAATCTGACTCCTAATCAACGACCTTATGCAGACGATGCAGTGGGATTTCGTATCCCACTGCATCGTCATCATTTCGGGAATTCGTATTTGATGGGAGCGTACGCTCGAGTGTAACTCACTATTGAAAATTTTCTTGCATTAAGCCGTGAGCCGTTTCCTACACTCCACTCAATGGCTGCGCTGTTGTACCATTATAACCATTCACCGTCTGCTGCATCCTTGATAACAGTAAAAAGTTTGATATTGTCCGCGAATAACAAAAAACGCGCAGTTTTTATCGCCCATCCAATATCGTTTATCAGAATCGTGAAAAGTAGAGACTCGACATTCAAACCTTGGCTCACCTCCGATCGTGTAAAATAAGTCTTGGATGTAAAGGTGCCCATTTGTACGTATAGATTTCTATCCGCAATATACGAAGAAAAAAATCGTAAAAATAGAACGGAAAACCTTGTTTTACCAGGCGATTAAACAAGATTTATATATAAACGTTATATACATGATTTTCTGGTAGTCAAAATATGCAACATCCTTAGTCAAAATGATAGGCAAAATAGTCAAGGAGACATAAAAGTTTCGTGAACACCGAACATCCGAATCAAAACCCATGCTACCCTTGCTGCTTATTAAATCTATATTTTATTTAAATTCTTAACCACGACCCAAGTTGCGTTGTATGACAACATGTTCAGGTAGACAATTTGAAGATATTCCTAGATTAGATGTTCAATTTGAAAAGATTTATTCAAATTGCCCACCTGAACATGTCATACAACAAACTTAGGTCGTGATTAAGAATTTAAATAAAATAGATATGACACTACATCACGTAGTTTCATTTCCTAATTAATAAAAATTTAATGGTAATGTATTTCTACAAACTTCACATCAAATATATTCAATTTTCAATTTGATTATGTTACCTTGGTAGCCCATTTATATGTTTTCATAAATTGGAGGTGAATTGATAGTATACTAGGATTATTATCGAGAAGAGCGCTGGAGTGTGTATAGCTGAAGAAGCGAGTATTTGGGTCAGGAACGCAAAGAATTCCATAATGCGATTACGGATGAAATTTAGGCTTCGGAATTACTGACATCGCCCACACGTCGGTGGTTTTATGGCTTCTTGTTGTGGCGGTAGGTATGTATTAGGCCGGTTTATATTTTTTGGGTTTATCTAGAAAATTGACAACGATATTGGAAAATAATGTGAATATCACGTAGCTAAGGAGATTTACGAGTATAAACTTTTTAAAAAAACCGTTTACAAAATGGACAAATGAAAAAAAAGTGAATGTAAAAACATTTTGGGATTGGCCTGTGTAGTAATAAATACCATGGAAATATTAAATTAAGCTAAATACAAAATATTAAAAAATTAATGTATTTTTGAGAAATTCTTTATACTTTTACACCTATAAAAATATATTAGGCTACGTATTTTCATTGTGAAAAAATACAGTAAAATTTACAAATTGTTTATTTAATACAGTATGACGCCGTCACCCAGGGACTTTAATGTTCAGCGGTCGTCAGTGAGAGCTCAAAAAACGAGTGCAATGACCTTAATACTGATTAAAAGAAATTCCAGTTAATATAATTAAGATATTCCAGTTAATATAATTCACCACAAGGCACTTATATTAATGGCATCTACCCTTCGCATTGAAAAGTGACCCGGGTAACACCAATACTTTAATGTTTAGCTGTCGCCAGTGAGAGCTCAAAAAATGAGTGCAAGGACTTTAAAACTGATTAAAAGAAATTTTCAAGAGTTTCCAGTTAATATAATTCACCACAAGATAATTATATTAATGGCATCTACCCTTCAAATTGGAAAGTGACCCGGGTAACATCAATACGTAGTCAGATGTGTATAATTTCAGACCGATTGTTATTCTCTCTGCCACGGCTAAATTGTTTGACTTTGTTCTATATCACAACATATATTCGAGCTACATAAGGCAACATGGGTTTTGATAAGGATATTCGGTGTTCACGAAACTTTTATATCTCCTTGACTATTTTGCCTATCATACTGACCTAGGATTTCAAGCAGATATTGCATATTTTGACTACTACTAAACTTTCGATCGTGCATATAATGATATCTTGTTAAATGCCTTATGACTTAAATTATGGCGAGGCAGGGTTTTCCGTTCCACCATCGGGGATGAGCCATGGTTTGAAAATCGGGCCTCTACTTTTCACGATTCTGGTAAACGATATTGGTGGCGCGATAAAAACTGCGCGTTGTTTGTTATCTGCGGACAACATGAAACTTTTTAATGTCGTCATGGATGCAGTAGACAGCGAACGGTTACAACATGACAGCAACGCCGTCGTTGAGTGGAATGTAGAAAGCGGCGTACGGCTTAATACAAGAAAATATTCTTTATTGAGTTACATCCGAGCAGACGCTCCTATCAAATACGAACATACGGTCAGGGGAATCCCACTGCATCGTCTGTATAAGATCGTTGATCTGGGAGTCAGATTTGATTCGCGATTGACGTTTTATGGGAATATGGCGGATGTAGCAAAAAAATCGTTTCGGAAACTTGACTTTGTATTAAATAATTAAAAAAACTCTCAATCTATATCATCATTTAGTCATACACTTCACTGATGCAGAGCCGATTAGAATCCGGCTCCATTACTCAGAGCCCACATGAAGCCAAATACACCTTGATGATTGAACATGTGCAAAAGATGTTCCTTCGATAACTGAATATGAGACAGTGTGATAACTTCCCCTTTCTATTTCCTATCAATTTCCTCTTGGGTACGTGTAGGTTTCCATTCCTTGCAATTCAGAGGAGATATTGCACTAATTAAATTTATCTTCCAATTATTAAAAGGAAAAATTCTATGCCCTATATTATTCAGTAAACTTTCATTCTTCACGGCTGACACTTTCCTGCGTTCACGCAACCATCACCTTCTTTTACACTACCCTTCAAAACCGAACTATATCCGAACTCTTCAGTTTCCTGCCGTGTTCAACTGTTCAACCATCTTATTGCCGTCGCACAAGAGTGTGATTTATTTATGATGAATGAAAGTAAAGTTGTCGAAATGTTTCGTCATTATCATTTGTATTTCTCATGCATTTTTTATTCATGTTTGATCTAAAAGTTTATACTTAATTAAACCATTTATTTCTTATCGTTGCAAATAGGTTACCAGTAATGTAACGATAAATATTTGTAAATAAATAAATAAAATTAAAGTTTAACATTGGATAAAAACAATTTTTTTATTCTGGAATATTATGAAAAGCAAGCATAAATTATGATCTATAAGAAACATGTTTTCATAATGAAATATTTAATGATCGTATTAAAAACGAGTGAAGCCACGCACAGTAGCGGGTGGTGCGGCTCGTTGTAATTCTTATTAATCGACGTAAAAATAATATCGATAACGTTGAAACTTTATTTTCAGTATGCGTATAAAAAAATTTTACTTCCTAAAATTATGATCGACCATCATTGATTATCTTCATAGACGATCTGAAAATGCACGCTTCTTGGATCTCGGTGAATAATTTAATAAATTAAAACAGCCTCAAAATTTATGTTCGATATATCATTGAACACACAAAATATGTTCAGTTGCCAGCTTAAATAGGTACTCCTGCAGTAGATTGTCAAAGTTATACTCTACCCGTCGTTATCGTCGCCTGCAAACAGCGGTGGTCGTGGGATAAGGTCACTCTCCCCATCTTCAGGTATCGTGTCTCTTCATGCCGTGCATGTAGTAAACGATGCAAGTAACAGAAATCAGGAATAGAAAGAATATGAACACTATGCCCAACACGATTATTGAATTTACTAAGAGAAGTCGCTACCGTGGAAACCTTTACATGGATTCATTACAGAAGTATACGGTGGTATGTATACTTGAATGCGCTAATGGCGGATATTATCTGTTCATGGTTCCTTGTTTGGTCTACAATTGAGTCTCATTATATTAATATAATATTGTAAACAGCCCCGGCACAAAATATCTGTAAAGGAGTAAATAACGAATTATAAAAAAACCTTTCCAAAAAAATACGCAACTTCTTATATTTTAATGCCTATATAATATACTTATGAAAAAAAGGAAAGAAAACATGACTAAACTAATCAGGTATGGTGATAAAACATTGATGATAGATTACATAAATTAAAACTTTGAGATATAAATTAGTATTTAAGAATGAAGTGAAAGATGAAAACGGTGAATAATTAACGGAAATAAATTCTTGCTAATATGTAGATGTTCTAATACAACGAAACCCAAGTCGTGGTAAAGAACTTAAAGAAAGTAGAAATAATACTAATCCAATTATTTGGCCTCCATGTGAGGTCCTTACTTTAGAAAAAGGAGAAAAAGTATATATAATTTATTTACCTTAAAAATAATGGCTACTGTCTTTGTATGTATTCATTTTTTATTTTTTTTGGGTGACTGGATACAACTTTCCCCAAGTTAGAATTGCACCTCGCCCTGCATTTATTTAAAATGTTAACTATACTGTTAACATTTGGTTATTACCAATTCAGTTTTGGATTATATATGTATGTTACATTGCCAACCCATCAGTGTTGACATTATGTACGAACACGACGACATTCATTATTTCCTGTTATATGTATGATAATATATAGGCACGTACACACGTACCCATATCCATTTGCATTTTCCAATTAGAGTTCAAAGTTTCCAAGGACTTTCGCTTAATTTATTTAACTTGATATGGGATCCCCCTATCGACGTTTTCTGCTGTTCGATTCGCGACATTAAAGTTAAGAGCGTGAAATATCTGGATAGATCTTGGTCGACTCATCATTTTCAACATATTTAATTTATGTTTGCATTCTTTCTTTATCTTTAGCCATGTTGTACAACATCAGTGCAGGCCTTCTCCATCCTATAATACTACCCTCAATTTTGTGTTTTTTCCAACCATTTCACTTAAGATGTTCTTTTCATATCGTAAAAACGTATGTTGGGCCTTCCTTGTGGGCGCTTCCCGTCCCATGGTCTACATTCCACACGCATTTTACAATACAAATCCTGCTGTCTGATGACGTGGCCAGTCAATTGCCGCTTAGGCTTTGCAATATGTTTTATAACGTCAGCGACCGTGCTCTTGAGCGTGACTCCTACTAGTTTCCTAAGCGTGACTCATGCTAGTTTCTTTTCTATTGAAATATAATCCACTGTGAGCTTGGTGAACATTTCTGTTGTAAACATCCAGCTTTCAGCTCCATATCTAAGTGCTGATAAGACACACTGGTCTTGTATGCGAGCTTTCTATTCAACCATAATTTTCATTTTGAACATGAATTCAATTTTGCTAATCATATGCCCCGGTCCATTTCTTTAGTTTTGTTTCCTATCCCCATAATAACCTCACAACAAAGATATACGTACTTCTATAGTCTTATTTTAACTCTTTGATTTATATTTATTTTCATCATACTTTGTAAAGAGTTTAATAATAATTTTTTTTCCAAGTTTATTTCCAATCCAATCCGTCAAGAAACATCGTTTTCTTCTTATGTCATGACTTAGAGATCGCTCAGACCGTTTCATAATATGACAGTGTCGCCAGCGAATCTTAGACTGCTCAATATATTTTCTTTTATGTTAAGACCACTATTTCCACAAATCAATATTATAAATACAGCCTCTAACACTTGTGTAAATGATTTCGGAGGGAGGGTATATTTTTGTCTCACTCCCCTCTTTACTCTCATTGATTTTGTTTCTTGCGTTTTGATTTTTGATAAATGTCCTCTATATCTTGCGATCACCTTGATGTCTTTCTCAAGATGATTTTGTGGTTTTCTTTACATGTTTTGGAATAAGTCTGTGTAGCTTTTTCCTCATTTTAACATTAATCAAGCGATAATTTTGGATTTTACGAGCGTTTCTGAGTAAATATAACCAAAATATGATTTCCAAATTTCAATACGCTACTTTATATCAAGGATAATGACAAACAATGTCGTTATTTATTATCCACCTTTATCTTATGAATTTATACAAAATTTATTTTATTTATCTATTTAGCTATCTCTGTGAAAAAGAATATATAAAAAGTATTTTCGTTAATACGAAAGAATTATGTAATAATAATATAAAAAATAAATTCCGCCCAAGTAGCAACTTCGTGATCACATTTAAGATAAAATAGTTTATTTCTACATAGAATACCTCTTAGGCTAGAATTTACTGAATTAGATGGTCTTGCGCTAAATGCTTGTAGCTACTTACCAGTGAAAATATAAAAATATCAGTCCTGCAATACGGCAACTAGCACCGAAAACTCTCATTGGCCTTTAACCAAAATATCAGCACCTCATATGCTGGCACTAGGGAATCTACGATCGTCCGCTTCGCCAACCAAAACATAAGAAACTCACAAGTTCTAGCTAAGAAATTCAGCGCAGAATGTTCCCAGCAACTCACTCAAAAGCGTGTTCGAAAGTCTTGCTCTGAACGTGCGCAGAGGCTTGCTACATAGAGACAAGGGTCATGAACATTTATAGCGAGTAATGGAACATTAGTCATTGGTGGCAGTTCTACATTCAATTAAACCCCAAATTTGAATTACTTTCAGCAAAAAAATGTATAAAAGGGGCAAATAAATAAAATATACTCTAAATGTGTATACTAAAGAAAGATATAAGCTTTTATTGTCATTTAGCGGAAAACAAATACACGAAAGCCACTCTATGCCTACTTTCAAGATTTTAATCTTGGGCCGATGTACCATCTGATTGGCAGCACGCTATGAAAAAATTCAATTAATTTCTCATTTTAATCACTGATGGCCTGTAATGGATATATGGGGCAATAGACATTGATTGAATAACATAGATGTGCTGTTAAAGGGAAACAAGTTGTTTATTTGTTAGAATCCACTGCTCTCTAAAATCATTAGCTAGATTTCAAAAATTCTTTTCGAATTAGGGATGTGCTCCTTACTGTCAGGAAAATTAAAGGGAATGTATATATGTATATATATATATATATATATATATATATATATATATATAGTGAAGAGAGTCGGGTTTATTTATTTAATGATCATTCTGAGCAAAGTACGTATTGTTTAAATATATAATATAAAGTACTAATTTTATGAATATTTCAGTTACGCCCGGCAATTTCACTTACGTAGAATCATCTTAATTATAAATCTAATTACTTTTAAATCAAATATTCCAAAATTCTGTTGAAAATTTGTCCCGTTTTCTTAAAGTTCACGTTCTAACGTTATTAAGTTCGTCGAATACCCAGGAGGATCAATCAATAGATAAACCGGTTTTTCTATCTGTATCATGCAAACAACTACTCCTATATTTTATTTAACCACTTTTTGCTTACGAAATACAGTATGTGTTTTTTTAACACAAAAAGAACTTTTGAAACATGATATCTTATTTCAGAGACTGGCGCGAGCGAACAAAGAAAGCTAATAAATTTTTTTCTTTGTATGTTCGTAAATATGAGGCCAGTATGAGCTTAAGAACCTAAGAGGCTCATACTTGCCTCCACTTTTCTTAACTATTGTTTTACTTTTGCTTTCTTGATTAATTTTGCATATTGTGTATTTATTACGTATCACGTGTTATTTTATTACATTAACTTTTTTTTAAAACCGAGTTAATAAAAAAAAGAGTGTGAATGAGTTATAATTAGCTTCATACATTATTTTTTATAGTGATGATACTAGAATTCTTTGCTGGTAAAACTTGTTTAAGTTTTCGACATCATTTTTGATAACATCGGAAGATCTCTACTTTGATTGTATAGAGACTGAGATTAGATATACTAGTGACAGAGCTAGTTTTAAATGACAAATTGCAGTAAAATCTATACGCTTTTTTACCTGCGTATTTTTAAGATAATGTAAGATAGCATAAACGTCCGTTTAGTTAAAAATTTAGCCTTTATACCAGGAAATACATATTTATGTACAAAATTTCATTGAAATAAATTAGGGTGTGTAGCCGAGAAATAAATACAAATAAATAAACAAACAACGTTTCCCTATTGACGTATTTGTATGGATAAAAATTGATAGCTAAACAGTTTTCCGAGCATAATATGTAAGAGTTTTATAGCAGATAACTTAGTCAAGTTTTTCAAGAAATTACGCAACTTACAAATGAAGAATAAAAATACATTATACAATAACAACCTTCAAATAATGTTGCTAATAAGTTAATTTCTCGAAAACTTGTAAAGACGTAATTTATTTAAAACTACGCTATAAATTTCGCGTCACTTTTCATAAATGATTAATTATCATTCATTAGTCTTTTTGCGGTCAGTGTACTCTGCTCGTCCTGAGTCAAGTCATTTATCATTTCGTTCAATTTACCACTTCTGTCACTTTGCCACTTAACAATTTTTCACCCCGCCATGGCAATTTTCATTTTGTCAATTTATTATCAAGTTTGTAATGTAGCTAGGTTGTAGATATTGAGTGAAAAATTGTTTCCTTCAAATATGAATAAAAATAAAAGAAGATTTAAATGATGTTACACCGTTTAGTAAAATAAAATGTCAAAAATCTTTCAATAACCCTTACAAAAGTTCATCATTTAATATAAATGGTATTGAATTATTCCAATTAAATAACCAATTATCATTGAAATATCGACTTCGAAAGAAGGCCTATTTTTCTTTATTATATTAAAATAATTCTCGCCAACCTAAATACTGATCGTTGTATAACAAAACTTCTGAAAAAAATAAACAGTGTATCGAGATATTTTGGACCACAGAAAATAAATAAACACTAAACAACTAACATATATTTTGTTTTTGAAAAGGTGTATGAAATCCTATAGCATTCAAATATTTTAAGGTGAAATAAAAAACAGAGCTAACTATCAAGCATTTAAGTTAATTTAGGTGGACGATAGAATTGGCGATTATATTATTTTTTATTGTAATTATTAATTTTGATAGTCCACATGTTTAACTCAATATTACAAAAGTGAACGAAAAAACAAAATCTAGTAAAACCTCATTAAAACATAATTCCAAATGCAATTTTCTCCACTGTAATGTGTCATAACCGATAATAAAATTTACTACGTTTAATTATTCATAGTTATATTATACATCTAAGAATATAATACCATCAAAAGTTCATTATATAAAATATGACATTAAGAAGTCTCATAATATTTAATAGGTGAAATTTGTGATAACTTTTTGGTTATGACTCACATATGAGTCAAAAGCCAAGACCTTAATATTAATTTGGATTTTTTGCTTTACTTACAGTCTCTCTCTAACATATGCCAACCTCGAGGGATTTGCGATGAAGAGCCATGTTTTCACTCTATGTTACATATTGTTATATAATTCTATGTCACATATTTCATTCTGTGTTATTTTAATCTCATAGTATTAATCACATGGTCTCTTTTTGGAATCTAGCGTCACTTAATAAATTGCCATTCATTATTAGTTTAAATTACCCATAGTGATTACAAATAAGGCAAAAAACAACGAAAAAAGTAGTAATAATTTTCCATACAAATAATACTACCATGCGATTACTACTAGAATATATCCAAACAAACAAAATAACATTTGCACCAGATGAAGTGCACTGGTATCGGCTGGAGACATGGAGTGGAAAAACAATGGAATATTAAGTGTAACCATATTATCCCGAATTACCCTACTTCTCTCCTTAAAATAATTAATATAAATCTTCTAAATATCTTGCTCTCTAATTACGACTTTTAAAAAGTGTGCAGACAAAATAACAAAGAACTCTTAAGTATAACGTTATTAACTTAAGAGTCGATGTCTGTCATATTAACCCATATATGCCCAACGATACAAAAACGACCCCAAAGTTATATCTACGTTCGTGTGCCGACCCTATGCACAATTAAAGAAAAAAGTAACGCCATCTACCGATGATTAGATAAATTATCTTGAATTGACATTCGCTATGTTCTTAAATAAGCGGTTTTTTATGGATTACTGTCACAAGTTGACACTTGTTGCCAATTGAGAAAACAGAATGATTTCGCGAACAAAAATGTAAGTATTCTTTGTTTTAATGTTTTGATCACATTTAAACTACTTTATTTGTGAAGAATATTAGTGTTTGCAACTATGCAAAACAAAAGTGATAGTTTGAAGAAAGTTGATAGTTTGAAGTATTCAAAGGAACGTGATTCTTTTTAGGGCGAAAACGACCCTTTGGGCATATAAGGTCTGTTTTGTTGATTACAAATACATTGTTTGTACTAAAGATTTTCTCAATGGGAATGCAACAAATGTTTAAATATTGTATTTTTATCCAAGCATAAGTAGTAATTATATAGGCATGATACATTATGTTAATCTCTTTGAAGGTCTCGTGATCGTTGAGTGCTGAAAACACACGAGATAGTTGAAGCTTTGGAAGAAATACTGGTCGAGGAGGCTGACAGTATAGATGTGTTCATCGAACCACCAAATGACTGTAGAATATCTGACGGCGACTCCGGAGATGAAGATTGCTTTGACATAGATCGCATGAATCGGCCCCAACTTTTAGCTTCAACAGAATTAGTGTTGCGAAAGTCAGGTGATGCGGACCAAGGCGACGACATAGACGAATCAGGTGACATCTCTCATCTACAACCTGCATCTGCTTCGGGTAAGTCAAAGGCAAACTCTGGCTTGAACGAAGGTGCCATTGCCAGACAGTTGCCCTCATATGGCGCCGATGAAATAACTGATCCACAATCTTCATCATCTTCGGGTAGATTACGTCGCAAATCATCAAAAACAAGCGTTGACTTGAACTCAAATACCATTGCCGTCGAGACGACCTCTTCTGGCACCCGAAGTACTCGCAGCCGTGTTACGACTTTAAAGAGACCGCGTAAATGGTTGAAACGCGATTTGCTTCAAAATCAAGAAGAATGGTCACCACCTCTAAAACAGCGATTCTATAGATTTCTTTGAACTGTTTTTTAATGAGACGATTGTACGTCATATAGTAAGGCATTCTGTTATTTACGCTGTAAGTCAACACCACAACACAAATTTTACCCTGTCTGGCGATGATATCTATTGCTTTTTAGGAATTTTGATTCTTAGTGGCTATGTTCCTCTGCCTAGACGCAAAATGTTCTGGGAAAGTAATGATGATACCAAAAATATACTGGTGTGTAATGCTATGCGCCGCAATAGACTCGAAGAAATATTTAAGTACTTGCATGTTGCTGACAATGAAAACTTGCCTTAAGGGGACAAAATGGCTAAGGTTCGACCATTGTTTGACCACATGAATAAACAGTTTCTGAAGTATGCACCCATAAAAAAAAATGTAAGCATCGATGAGTCTACGATACCGTACTTTGGGCGTCATGGTTGCAAAGAGCATATACACGGGAAGCCGATACGTTTCCGATTTAAAGCATAGGTTGCAGCTACTCGCCTAGGGTATTGTTTGTATGTTGATCTGTACGAAGGTAAATCACAAAACCGTGAAACCAGTCTTGGTGGTTTACCCTGATGTCCAGTTTTGACAACTTCTTTACTTCACCGACACTGCTGTCTGTTATACAAGAAAAAGGCGTCAACGTGACTGGGACTGCTCGTCAAAATAGAATAGACAAATGTCCATTGATGGATGTTAAGGCATGCAAGAAACAGCCACGCGGCTTTTATGATTATAGACTGGATACTCGCGACAAAATTTGTGCCGTGCGTTGTCATGACAATAGCATTGTGATATTACTGTCTAATGAGTTTGGAGTTCATCCCATCCAGAAAGCCCGCAGATACTCTGTAGCTGCAAAGAAAAAAGTAAATATTGATCAACCAAACGTTGTGCACCAGTACAACAGATTTATGGGAAGCGTGGACCGCTTGGATGCCAATGTTGGAGTCTACCGCATTGCTATTAAAGGAAAGAAATGGTATATGCCTATTCTGCTGTGGCTGGTGGACGTTGCTGTAAATAATGGAACTTTATTAGTTTAATCTTATGGGTGCACGGTTGACACATTAGAGTTTAGACGAGCCATTGCTCGATCTTTGATAGTTAAATACGGGACTGTCAGAAAAGCGGCAGGACCACAACCGAGGATTAACAGCCATGTTCCCACATCGATGAGGAAATATTCCGCACAGCATCTGATTACTACCAGCCAGAACAGAAGACGATGTGCCTTATGTAAGAACAAAACTGTGAAGATGTCCTGCAAGTGCCAGGTTTATCTTCATGATAAATGTTTCATTGATTTTCATGACAAGTATTAATAATTATAATGTTATCCTTATGAGACTCTCTGTTACATTACAAGTTGATTTGAAAATAAACAAACTACAAATAATGTAAATATTGTATTTATTTTATTAATTTTCTTTTACCATAATATATCGAACTCAGCTTATTAGCCCAAAGGGTCATTGACGACCCATCAAAAAAAACAACCTTCCTCATACAGAATCTCAAAAGCAGATATGCGACATGTAATCAAAACTATTAAAGGCCAATATATGTAAATTTCACAAAAACCGCGATCAAAAAAAGTTCTGGGCATATATGGGTTAAAAGATACGATTGAAATAAAATATAATTATTCTTTTATCTATACAAACCCGGAACAGGCAGAAATTGAAAAAGAATATCGCCATCTATTGGAAAATTATGAAACTTTTCATGTATTTAAATCACAAGTTGTTGGTATTTTTATATTATTGGTTGGCTTTTTTATATTATTTGTATAGATTGTCTCTAAAAGAAACACCCCTCGCTTTGTGGTACTGTTTATTATTTAACTAACAGAAGTATTCAAAATAAAGCGGTCTTAAAATCTATAGCAATATTTCAGCAAAATTTCGTCTAAATCCATTAATCGCTTAAGGAAACTGTAGGAAGCAGACATACAAAGCGAGAGAAAAAAGCGGATTTTTTTTCGCCAATGGACAATTCGTCAACAAACATAATATCTGATAATATTTCTATGATGTCCCGTTTACAATTCATTTGTGAATGCTAATTAAGAAAATCTGTTTGTATAATATAAATAATAATTTGGGCACGTTTGTTTAAATAACTTACAAGAAATAAATGGAAATATACCCAAGTAAAACAGTAATTTCACAATTCGTTTTTTCTGAATTGTAAAGAAAATGTTTTTAAGATATGAATTTACACATCAATGTATTTTATGTGACATATAGAAAAAGAAGAAAGACACAGATTCCCATACGTGATCTTCAATTAAATATTTTAAATAAATTTATTCGAATACAATGAGACATGTTTTTTCCACTATTTGTTTGTGCCACTGGTGTAGTTCTGAAACTCGGTAGCCAATTCCATTTAAACATGTAGATAATCTACGTGACAGATAAGGATCCAATTTTTTGTGACTATAAGTTAGATCTTAGTGTATAACTTCTAAGTGTTTTCAATTCGGTAATATTGTGATCACTCCGAATAGGAGCAAACCAACCAAAGTATTACAATAAAAATATATTTATTGCATCACCTAAAAGTGTAAAATTATAAAACACACCATAAATCCTTAAATTTTATTCTAAAAGCCTTTGCTTCTTTAAACCTTTTCTCTTACAAACGTTACTTTCTTTATACGACCTTTTGGTATATTATAATAAAGACAAAATATCATACTTCTTTTTTGTATTTAGCCTAACTAGATTCAGCTTTTAGGAAGAGTGTTCCAAACATCTATTATAGAAGTCATTTTTGAGAAAAATATATTTGAAACTTACTACTAAAGGTGCCAGAGTATGACTTCAAGTACACAGTAGCGTTTGCGCATTCAAATATTATTGATACAAATACAATACATCACTTATTGGTTTGCATTTCGGAATTACTTAAATGGAACCCAGATTAGTAATTAGCCAAAGTTCTTTGGGATACGTACTTTTCCGATCCGCGAGAACTAAACGTATATAAGTGCGTCAATCTATTATGAATCACAAAGCAAGTAATTGTTCATTTGATATCGAGCATGCTGAATCGTCATCCATGACGTAATTTAATTCTGCCAATGAAGTTTCCACTACGCGTATCAAATCAAGAACCATGACAAGCACATGAACGGATGCAAGAGGTTAATTACCGTGAGTCCTATCCGTCTATTCACGTTTTCATTCCGATATCGACGTTTTGAATATCGCTTTCAACTAAAAATATAGCCGTGGGTTGAGCAATATTGATTAAATTTTGAATGTACGATTCTCGACAAAATAGATGAAAATCTTCCTATTTTTGACGTTTTTATATATTACAACAATAGAGAGATATGTATTAAAGCATTACTACGGTAGATATTTTAGGTCTTAATTCTCGTAAAAAATTTATTATTTTAAAATTTATAATAAAATGTTTGGTAATATTTTAGAATTATTTTCCACATTCAGCAAGATAGCCTACTGCTTTCACACATACCTGAGAACAATAGATTTTCTATAAATTGGAAAATTTGTGTTTTTTATGTTCTACTCAATAGACTGAGATGAAAGGAACTTCTACCTTATAAGTTACTTTTATATGTATGTAAATAGAATAAACTATTTTATAGAAAATTCTTTCGTTACCGGTTATTGCCAAACAAATGAGCAAAAGTTGCAAAGTGGTACATTGCTAAGAACTTACCGTTTGGAACATGCATAAAATTGGGTCTCATATTGGTCTACAACTCTTTAAATTTTTGGATGTACGATAACCAAAAATTTTTATTTTAAGTTTCCAGGTAATGTTAACACCCAGAATATTCATATATTTATTAAATAGATGATTGAAATATTAGAGGATAGAAGGACACCTCGTATATGATTTTAGAGCTTAATACTTTGCAAACAGAGCAAAATAACTATATAACCTACGTTTTATATTTAATAACCCACCACTCGAAAGGGAGGACAAGAAAAAAGGTCCGTACATTACATGTATGTAGAAAGGGACAAAATTATTTTGTTTGACAATTAAATGAAACTACGTGATGTAGTATTATTTCTACTTTCTTTAAGTTCTTTTCCACGACCTAGGTTTCATTGTATTACAACATCTTCAGGTGGGCTATTAGCAAAGAGCCCACCTGAAGATGTAATAAAAGGAAACCTAGGTCGTGGTAAAGAACTAAAAGAAAGTAGAAATAATACTACATCACGTAGTTTCATTTAATTGTGAATAATAAATTTCTACAAAATGAATGCCAAAAATATTCAATATTATTGTTTTTGTTACTATGATATATCTAATTAAGATTGTTTCCCTATCTGAAGTTTCTGGTTGCAAATTTTTTTACATACAGGTCTAAAAGAGCAGGGAATTTGAGGCCGTGAAATATACTGTTTTTCACGAAGGCAGTGAACAAATTCCTAATTTGAATGTTCCTTATTTGACTAGGGCAAACAAAGTTAGCTAATTTTTTTGTTACTCTTAACCGATTATAGTCACATATTTTTGTGATATCATATATTAAATAGAAAACCAACCAAGTCCGAGTTTGACTCATGAATTCGTTTGAAGTGAAATTCGTTTATTTTTTGTGAGTCGTTACTAATATGGATTTCCTATTTCAATATATACTTAAAAATAACTAAGCGGGGATATTATATTATCGTGAATATAACAGAAATTATTGCGATCTAGAATTATTGCTCTAGTTATTCTACAATTTTTGTGTGGGATTATAAAAACGTTATTTTTTCCTTATTCAGATAGAGTTGGAAAATTTTGGTGAAGATATTTAAAACCTTCTTCTTTACTCAGCGCCTTTACAAATTGTTTCAACATTGCCAGTTTTATGTGTAAAGGGGCTAGCAATTTTTTTCCCGGGGGACCAAATTTTTGCTCACAATGCTGGAACCAACAATGGTTCCAGAAACTCGTTCGGTTTTCAGTGGCTACCTTTTTTTCGTCCAATGTTGTCCACTGTCTCGACTATCTCACTCGCAGAGAAAGCAAGGGTATTTTGTGTAGTCCAAGAAGGTTATTTATAGAGCAGCATACTCATAACTTTCAGATCTCCACAGACCATCCAACCATGTTATACGTACTTTATTTTATTCAACACATTTTTCAAATTATTCTAGTATTCTCTCAAATGTATAGGGTGGGCGACTGGTAGAGGACCACTTTCAAGCTTCGCTTTGGTGAGTCTATGAACAATCTTTATTCGTTCACTTCATATTTGATAATAAAATTTTCACTAAGCCAGGAATGTCTTTGCAACCCACTAGATCACGATCTTTAACAAAATGTGGTACAAAGTCTTTCTCTCTATTGCGATACCAAGAAAATGAGGTGCACAGAGCAAGCATATTCTTTTCCGATAGTCTTGATCCGAGGAGCACAGCTGCATCTTTTGGCAGGCTTAGATCTCTCGTTAAGACGTTACGTTCTCGTTAATTGTAACCGTGAAAATAACTGTGTTCCATAACTGTGTTCGCTCAAATTGAGCTTTAGGTTGAGATACCTCTTCGACTTCACTACTCATGTCCTTAGTTTGCACTGATTCAAAATATGGAGGCGATGGCGGCGTAACATTCGGGTCTCCATGCACCGCGTCACTAACCGATTTCATGGTTGGATATACCTAGTCCTTTTTTGTTCTAGATTCTTGGCCAGTAGTCTTGCAACAGCAAAAGTAATAGTCTTTGATGTGACTCTGAGATTCTCTCCGTAACATAGGGGATTGTAAATCGAAGGTATTGTTCTGCCCTTTCACCAATTTGGAAATTCACGAATGCATGTCGCACAAACTTTATGTGGTGTTGGTTAACGATTGCTAAACCAAAATACATGTTATAAATATTACTTATGAATTCGGTAATGTTATGCTACTGTTTTGTCAGGATAAACTGTCCACAAATATAAGAAAAATTGTCCGGTGAATTTAAACACTTTCGCGATGACTTTTTTTAAGTTAGCGTTACGAATTGCACGGTGGTTCCGATTTTGTAAAAACAATGATATTGCTATTTATACAAAAATCTGTTAATCAATCCTTATTAACCCTCTTCTAACGATTTAAGTTAATTACGGTCAAATGAGGTCTTTAGCAAATGACCTAAAAATCCACCATTTTTCCAATAATAAGAGTGTGTCACTTAGTTAATTAGGTTATATTTAACTAACTATTTATCAGAACTTATTCATTGTTATCTACCTCATCCATTCAGTGTGTTGTTTGTTTAATAAGAAACAATTAAAATAAAATATCATTTCTTGACCAGGACTAAGTACTTTTGGCAAAAAAACTATGCTAAATAACTAAAAATCCTGATGTGATGGAATTTTTTCAGCATTTTCTCCATAATCAGCACCCCAAAGTCTATCAAATCTGAAAGGGAAAAACCATTGTAGATATATTATAATTATACAATATCTTAAGAAAGAAAATAATTGAATGTTAGTTATAGCGTGATGATTAATATTATTAATCACTAAAAATTCTAAAACGAAAAATCCTTTAAAAACCGACTACAAAAAAGTACGTTCTTAAAAGTAAAAATAAATTAACTCAAAAGAGGTAACTACTTATTACCAATACATAACTAACTTATCTATTTTTGAAGTCGGTGCCAGCACAGTCGATCAATATAAACAAATTTAAAATATTATGCCATAAATATGCCTTTTATGGCTCTTTTTCATATTAGAAGTTAAGGTTTTAAATTCGTATTATAAATTAAATTAAACTATAAATTATTTAACTTGTTCGACAGGGCTGGCACCGGCATCATAAATAAATAACTTAGTTTTTCCATTTAAGATATGGAATCCTACAGAATAAAGGTACATTAAATAATTTACTTTAACTAATTTACCTCCTTGGCTCTTTGTACGCTTCAAAATTAAGTGCCATTCGTTTACGTAAAACGACAGTAAAATTACAAAAATCTTTACTATTCTTAATTAATACCACGTTATGTTAATTGTTTCAGCGCAGTTAATTAGAAATACAATTATACTATAATTAATGTTCCTTAATTTATATAATGTTTCATAACTCTACTCGATGTATAGCAAATAAACTTTCATAATAAAACTTTATTTGGGCGCTTTATAAATCAATATTCATGAACTGTTAACTGAATAATGTAGACTTACAACTCCCCATATTAATATTGGCTTAAATAGTATAAGTACCCTAAATTGCGATAATAACCCCTTTTAAAATTATGATATCAATTCATATATCTAGGAAAAATATTTTAAGTCTGAATTTAATCGATACAAAGGAACAAAATTAAACTTTTTTTTTGTTGCATAGAATTTTATGCCTGTTGTTTACTAATTTGAGGTCGCTGATCTACCTCATTTTTTTTTCAGCAGCTCTAGTTTTTGAGATACAGCTTTCAGATATATTTTTGTACTAGTCCAATTTAAATTTAAAATCAACCGAGCTGTTTTCTAAAAAAGTGTTTTGTGCAACAATGTCCACGTCAAGAAACATCTGTAAAAACATGCGAACTCTTTCTGTAACATCTGTGGTGAATATACATTCAAAAATTGTCGAATAAGTGTATCGGACTTCATAAAACGGGTGTATTTTTATTACTTTGGATTCCCTTTGGACACCCGTGACAAGTACTGGGTCCCTCATACGGTATGTGAAACATGTACAGAGTCTCTGAGATTATGGGCGAATAAGAAAAGACCCCATTGTAAGTATCAAACACCAATGTTGTGGCGAGAACCCACCAATCATTTAGACGATCGTTATTTTTGTGTGGTTGGTATAAACAGGATTAACAAAAGTACCCGGTCGAAATGGTTTTACCCTAACTTGTTATCTGTTACTCCGGCGATAACAAAAATTTCATACTATCGTAACCGAGAAGCAGAATTGCTTTCATTCTTTTCTGAAGATGACGATTTTGTTTTTTGTTCTAATGTTCCTGGTTTATTGAAAGTAATGGGAGCAGTATAACCCAAATGGATGGCGTTTATTTATTGATTCGTCTAAACGTAGCCTGAAATGTGTACTTATGCATAACGGAAATAAGCTGGGTTCAATACCGATTGCATATTCAACTACAGTCAAAGAAGATTATGCTACTGTAGCTGCTGTTATGAGTAGAATCAAATACAATGAACACAAGTGGTTGATATGTGTAGATCTAAAAATGGTTAATTGTCTTCTTGGACAACAAGGCGGCTATGCAAAATATCCCTGTTTTATTTGTCTGTGGGACAGCAGAGCTAAGCCCGAGCACTGGGTTAGAAAAGATTAGCCTTCCAGGCAAGCTATGGTTCCGGGGAAACTGAATGTGATAAATGAACACCTTGTGCCCAGGGATCGCATAATACTGCCACCGTTACATATCAAACTAGGGCTTATGAAACAATTTGTCAAAGCTCTGGACAAGAATGGTGATTGTTTTAAATACATCTCTAAAAAGTTCTCTAATTTGAGTACAAAGAAACTTAAAGCCGGAATTTTTGATGGTCCACAAATAAGAAGGTTGATGAAGGATGAAAACTTTAATAGTTACGTGACCGATATTGAAAAAAATGCCTGGAATGAATTCATTTGGATTGCCCAAAATTTTCTGGGAAATAAAAAGGATGAAAACTATGCGGAGCATATTGAGATGATGTTATCACACTTCCAGCAGCTTGGTTGCAATATGAGTATCAAGGTACACTACCTCCATAGCCATTTGGACCGTTTCCCTGAAAATCTTGGTGATCTAAGCAAAGAACAAGGGGAACGGTTCCATCAAGACATTCTAACTATGGAGGACTGGAATGTTCACATGATGGTGGACTATTGCTGGAGCATTAAAAACAGCCCTTGTGAATCAAGTCAAGCAAGAAAATCTTATAAAAGGAAATTTTTTTAGAAGTAGTAGTTGTTTTCCTAATGGTTTACCTAATAAAAAATATATTTTTCTTAAAAAAAGCGTTTTAATTATATATCAAAAACTAAAGCTGATACAAACAATCTGACTTCATATAAAAAATCAGCACCACGGGAAAATATAATATTAGTCATAATATTTCAAGCAACAAAAACGCTGTTTCCTTGTATTTATCTAGTTACATTAATATGATCCTACTGTGACCACTTGTTTTACTATTTTGTTAATTTAAATTTATGTACGTTTCTTCTGCCGTGTTTCATTCATTTTAAGTGTTTAACAGTTCTAGATTAGATACGTATCTTTAACATTCTCCATTTTATTATTCTCAACTATTATTTTATTGTTTTTTCGCACTTATTTATCATTAATTTTCGTATTGAAAATTTTTTTTAAGATATTTGAGACTAAAAAATGTTTCATTATCAAATATATACAATAATTATTAAGTATCTATGCTCTCTAATTTTCTGAGAATAATTCTTTATTTTAAAGAAAGGAAGTTCAATTTGCCATAAACCTTGGCTCTAATTGTTTTTATTGGCCATTGAATGATAAAATTAACAAAACTGATATAACCACTAAATAAGTATTGTAACTGCAGTTAATGTACGATTATTTGACCTTGTTTTAACGTAACGTTAAAGTAATTAACTTGTTATTTTATTTCCATATTGAGCAATACTGTCATTAGTAATACATATTTTGTTTATACCGCAGTGCTGAAAGTTAAAGATTTCTCTTCTATGATAAAATGGCTTCATGCATTCCAACCTGAACTGATATAAATCGTTGGAGAATAAACGGCCCAATAAAACTTAATTTCTTGCTTATATTTTATTACCTGCCCACCCCAGTTTTCTCGGACAAAAAGGGTACATGACTATATTTTTTTTTAATCGCTTTTAATATAGTGACTGTTTACGGTTAGCGATTTCGCAAAAATGTTTAAATATGCATTTATTTATTTCTATCTTAGACCTTAAGTACAAATACCCCTATACACGTTATGAACTGAATTTTAAAAGAAATTTTCTTAATGGATACTTAGAAGCTAAAGGAAAATTATCCGCCAAATTTCAAGTTTGTAGCCTCCATTGTTTATATTGAGGGTGTTAGTGAGTGTTTTTTGGTTTTCGCACACACACACACACACACACACACACACATATATATATATATATATATATATGTGTGTGTGTGTATGTATATATAAATATACATATATATATTTTTATATATGTATATATACATATATATACATATATATACATATATATATATATACATATATATAAGGAATGCATAATAAATGGTATGTTATTCTAAATAATAATTAATCTTACTTCACAACATTTAATTTCAAGAATTATAAAAAATTATATTAATAATTATGAACGTCGGGTTCACGGCTAAACAAATGCCTACCTAATTTATTACACGCTAAAACAAATGCCTACCTAAGCAGTGTAATAACCTCTTTATACGTTTACTATAGAAATTAAAACTCATACTTAGAGGAAATTATACTCTCTGATATATACATTATAAACCGTTTAATATTATGATCATCAGAAAATATAGTCTCAGGGATATACATTCTAAACGGTCATAATTACTTCTGAAAATACTAAAGGTGACCACTTGCATAAAGATTTGCATGATTATTGAAGATGTCTTTCCAAACAGGCCTTTCTTAGATGATCAGCGCCCATACTACTGTCATTAACATAAAGATGAAACGTACCATCCACTTGGTCACTGGGTATATGAGACGATTCTCATGTAATCGCTGCCGGCCCTCAGCAACATTGTTCCATAATATTACCTCCAACAATACAGCAACTCTACCTCTGTCGCCTTTAGCATACTCCTAGAGAAATTTAGAATTTCAACCAGATATTTGAGTTACGCATTAACAAGGATCTGAACACACTTAAGACTGCAAGGCTGAAGTCCTGGACCTCACCCGCAATTCTGGCCTACTGAATATCATTGAAGCGTGGTAAGAGTAATGATCATTCCATGCCGAACCACCCAGCCTGAGCTGAACCCGAGCGCTCTCGCCTTAAATTTAAAAATCCTTGCCATGTCTAGTTTGCGGTCAACCACTTAATACCAAAAATGGTCACTGCATTCACTTATAGAAGGAATGATGCTAGATCAAAGCTGAGACATGTGAACGCAGATATCTTGAGCAGACGGTACAACACATCATTCTAAAGCGCCCTCTTATAAAATACATGGAGCAAGCGGAAGCATACAAAACTTTAACAAGCAAAGCTTTGGAATTCTAAGAAACTATAAATTTAAGTTGCAAGCAGTTTATTTTTGCAAGCAGTTTATTTTTTTCAAACCAACAAAAATTTTAATGTTACTTATGCTGCATTATCATTATATTTTCTAGTCATGCAATTTTTTTATTTCCTCGTGATTTGATTAAATATTTAGACGTTTACTTGTTTCATACAGCATTTCAGTAACCATCATTATTTTTTTTAAATTGCGGTATATTTACTCAAATGAAGCTCTGAATAAAGTATTAATCATAACATACCAATTCCATAAAAACGATTCAAATTTTTAAAAGTATTTTTAGAAAAAAAATCAAAATTATTATTTTACTATTTTATTCCTATTAAAATAAATTACAATTTTTTTCCATTCATTTTTTTATCCTAACTTTCTGTATGAATAATCTTTACTAACGCGTTGAAAATTGACCGTTATATTTGTAATAATGTCGCTCTCATTTTTCAAAGCTGCTCACTTATGACAAAACATTACCCGTTCCGTCTTTTCCCCAACCATACTGTTATACCGCTTAAAAAGGTGTAAATCAAGTCGTTCCATAATCCGTTTCCCTTTTCATCTAGTTTTCCGCGAACACAATATTGCTTTCAAAGCTTAACCACATTTCGCCCGCATTTTCACGTCGGCAGCCCGCAGTTATCCTGGACATCTTTGCTGCGATTACGAGCGCACATTTTCTTTATTATACGCCGGACACTGCGACGCAGGTTAGCAAGGGTAGGAAGCGCTGATGTGGTGGATTATCCACTGTAACCTTTGTTGACGTTCGGTCTTTTTGTTTACGGTCATTAAATATATAAATGTGCTGTCTTATTAATATTTTCGAATTAATTTTGTGTATATTCTAAGTAGAGTGCAAATAATGTATTTTAATATGCCGTTGAGTATGAACATTTCGCGTCCATTAATCACTGTTAATTTTTTTTTAAATAACATGATAATTTTACAAAGATATATCTTTACAATCCCATAACTAGTGATAAAAATAATAGGGATGCTTTAAATTCTCATTTCTTCACTCCTCGTCTCTTCAAATTTTCCAAATATTAGCGAGTGATTGTGAATTGCCTTCCATCAAACATTTATAATGAAAGCAAAGAATAAATCGTCAATGTAATAAGTGGTAAACAAAGAGAAAATACGTAACTAAAATTACAAAACCAAGTGATGTTTTTTATATAACAATGAAGTTGTTCCCATACCGAATAAACCAAAATGTAGCAATAGGTAATCGTAGAAATGTGTAATAAAAACGAACATATGCAGGTTTGATTTTATTCCATTCTGTATATAGGTCGCAACAAAGTATGTATCCATTATTCACACAGGCAATTTTGTTCATCAAACTGAGTAGAAAATATTAAGGAAGTGTGAGAAATTTCTAAACCATTTCTAAAAAGTACTGTTAAAATGGTAATCATTCAAAAAAAAACATCGTAAAACACACTCAGTTTTATGAATAAAATCACTTGTTCGAATAACAAAACGTTCATTACTATGTCTGGTTATTTTAAGTAAGTATATATCGCTCAATTCTAATATTTATTCTTCAATATTGGGTGCAATCATTGCAACCAAGAAGAAGCAATGTAGTACATATAAAATACACAATCGTCAATCATTTGACCTATAAACGGAGATAAGGTTCCTAGTAGATACCAGCTAATAAAAGTTTGTGTGAAGTTAATTAGTTTTACAAATTTTAATCTTAGCTTTAAAATAAAAAGTACCATTACAAATCTTGAAAATGCCGGCTGGCACCATACATTATTATTAAATCCTTCCCCACTCCTTTTCTCTTTCTGGATTCGCTGAAAAATTCTATTACAGAATTATATTAAGAAGCTAACGAAATCAAATTTTATATTCCGTATCCTCCTGAAAATAGTACACGATCAGTATCATATGAGAATATCAGAATATTCTATGACATATGAGTATTATAAGACAATATTCGAAAAGTAACGAAATCAAGTTTCGTAACTGCAATTCTTCTAAAAATAATATACGATCAATACCGTATTAGAATGCTTAAACAGTACAAATATGTGCTGTCACACAATAAAGAATAAAAGTTTGTTTTTGTGATAAGTACATGTAGACACAAGAAATTATCAACCCGTCTACTTGATTCCTACATAAGTATACTCATTTTTATTTAATTTTATATTAATAAGGCGATGTCCAGAAACTAACGCATTCATGTTGCATAATCCCGATTCTCCTATAAATGAAAGACAATTAATAGCACAATCCACAGACAAAATGAAGAGCAAAGTCAATACTTGTGGAAGCTTTATTTGAAACAATACGTGAAACAGATTTTAAATTCCGAGAATAACCAAACATCTTCCTTGGTAACATCGGATTTTCAAATATTTATTTATGTTAAATTGATGCAAATATTATCAATGGATCACTAAAATTAATATTATCAATGGATCACTAAAATGACTTGATTTAGTAAAATGTTTTATTAACAATCTTTACAATTTGCCGACCTTAAGAACGAAACAACGAAACCTGGGTCAGGGTTAAGAATTTAAATAAAGTGGAAATAATACTACATCACGCAGTTTAATTTAGTTGTGAATAAAAATTAAGTAACCATAGTACTACCTCGAAGCGATAAGGAATATGTCATTTATTAATCACTATATAAATATTTGTTTACAATTCCAGATATAGCATTTATTAACCCTACTTTAATTGTTCTGTTGAATACTCGAATATGGATATTTGTTTTCTTGTTCAGTAAATGATTTAATGAGTAAAGACATATTCAGAAAGCTTCTGCTTCATTTTTTTATTTTTATCTTTGTTTTTTAATTGCATAATTTCTCATCTCAAGACGAAAAACCGTTCTCTCATAAAATCATTCACGTATCAGTGTGTTCTTGTCCCATAACCTTTTTTTATATAAACCATTCCACATAGAAACTTGAAACTTGAGATAGCAATAAAACATATTAACTGGAATATATCCCAGTCTCTCATAAATATGTATTGGGGGAAACAAATGAATTCGTTCAAAAGGGGTAGTATTTAAAGGGGTCATTTATAATAGTCTCAAAAACAGTCACAGTCATAGTTTTTGAAATATTCGCTATAATATGTCCCTTCTACTTAATTATATTATGTATTATTAAATATTTATTGCACTAGAATGGACTGTATCAGTGATAAATTGTGCTAAATAATATAATTTCACTTCAAACGAGATATAGAAACCTTGATACACGAACTGCACTCGCACTTGGTCGCTTTGCTTATATTTCCTACTTGCTTAACGTCTTAAGATATAAATTATAAATATCTTTATGTATATATTTCTTCTGACCCTGTGTATGTGACTGATCTCCTCCTAAACGGCTGGGGTGATTTTTATGAAATTGTGTGTGTATATGCGTGATTAAGTTGGTTTAGATTCACAATTTGATCTGGTAGGTAGCGCTGCGATCGCGGTTTAGAAATTTGTTTTTAATTTTTAACGTCGAGCGAAGACGCGGCCACAGTTAATAATCTATGTTTGATTGTGTGATAAGTTTTTGATCACAAGTTCAAAACTTTTATTTAATATATTTGGTGTTTATTTTGCAGAAATTCATTATTCACAAATAAACTCTACAATATTTGCTATTAGTCCACCTGAAGATATTGTAATACAACGAAACCTAAGTCGTGGTAAAGAACTTAAAGAAAGTAGAAAAAATACTACTAGTTCCATTTAATTATATTCAAAACTTTTTTGAATAGATTGTCGAAAGTTTTAAAGCAACTTTTATAAAGTAAAAATAGACAGAAGTTTGCATGGGTAAAGACAGTTAACGCCAAGACTTCATGTATATTGCATCGGAGAAAATGTATATAAATTGACGGCAGGTACGCACACTTCTACTTCCCGCGTTAATATGTATGAACAACTATTTATATGAAAACTAACGTCAATAAATTAAATAAATTATAAACGGACAATGAAAAGTCGGTACATCGTAATCACATATGTAAACTTGAGTGGTTTAGTCCATGGTAAATTGGGTTGAGTACCTAAATCAGGAAGGTAATGAGGAGCCGTTTGTGAAATACCAAGTAGGTTTTTCACTAGAAGTTAATCCTGGAGGGATATACTCTTATGCTAAATGCAGGGTATAACTATTAGCAATTAAATTTACTATAACAAACTAAGTAGTTAACGCGACAGAGTTTACTTTCTTCTTGATAACACTAGGCCAAAGACTGCAAAATATCCATTTAAAATTACAAGATCTGATTTGGCTTCTGGTAGTACATCCATCTCATTAATCTAACATTACAAAATTTGATGATAACTTATTGAGACCTATATGCAGTCCTTCAGAAAATAAAAAAAATCAATATATATTGAATTTAAATAACCAGGTTTTATAGGCAGTCTACTGTCATACTCATCGATAAAAATGGTGCATATGCATATCGGTTTCTTTGTAATGTTACGAACATTACAAAGAAACCGTTCCAAAGACACATTTAAATAACTGCTTTAAGAATTAATCTTGTTTAAAAATGTTTTAGTCAAAAGAGTAAATAATTACGAAATACAAAATAACAAAACTTATGATATCAATGGTAAGTATAATGATGATATGTTACATAGATGAATACCCGTGTAGGAAAAGGTAAATATACCCGTGCAGGATATAACAATCAACAATCTAACGACAGACTAAGAGTGGAATCACTTTTGAATATCCTAAACATTGATTCTAAAACAATCTCGACAATAAATTCCTCGTAACACCTGTTTAACTAACAGTAGCACACGTCGAGATGTAATCAATATCGACAAAGACACGATAATATCAGTCGTCCATGGTGATATGAAAATGTCTGTCGCTATCGTGATGAAAATACGAATAAGCAAACGGGACTCACGGAAACTCTCATCCAACATCTGTACTCACGACCGTTAATGTACTCAATTCGAGTGACGTGTGTAAGAGTAGATAACGAGTCGTAATACGTTACCTTGGTACTTTTATAATAAAATGAACTTTTTGTAATAGTAAATTTGCATATAATGAATTAACTTGAAGTTAACAGCATACCATTTAAACTTATTTAGAACTGGATCTTCATTTGGATACAATTCTATATATATATATATATATATATATATATATATATATATATATATATATATATATATATATATATACGTATATATTATGGTGAATATCTCAAAATGTATGTCTACTGATACGTATAGATTTCCAACAATTTATTGACCTTCCAAAAGATAACTCCCGTTAGACCCTTTTTAAAATTTCCGCATAAATATTTTTGAATATGTTACTGAAATTTACGAGGGTTAAGCTTTGATAATGATAATGGTTTTGATAATGATAAACTACAATTTTTTATAGAAGCTGTTTCTGCGAAAAAACGATAGATTGGCATATGAACATGTGAGTGGTTATAAGGCTGCTGTTTGTTTAAGGGTACGGGTTCCAAAAAAATAAAACAACAATTCGTTAGTGTTATTTAAGGGGTTTATATATAATTCATTATTGTTATTTAAAGGGTTTATATATAATTCATTATTGTTATTTAAGGAGTTTAAATATAATTCGTTATTGTTATTTAAGGGGTTTATATATAATTCGTTATTGTTATTTAAAGGGTTTATATATAATTCGTTATTGTTATTTAAGGGGTTTGTATACAAAATGTAAAATTTTACCGCGGATATAATTTATGTTTTTTAATATTACTGCTCTTAATATATACGTAAATTAACCAACGGAAGAAGAGCGTCATAAACCGAATACTGTGAACTTGTTAGATTTATTTGCAGGATCCACTTCAGCAAAGATGTCCCATTTCCAAAAAATAATATAAAAAAATTAAATTAATAAATAGACTAAATTTTCTAAAATATATCAGCAGTGTATGTCTTTATATAAAATAAACATACAGTTACATGCAAGTTTCTTTTTAATGGGAACAAGAGTACATCAATTTCATATAAATAAATACTTGAATTCTCCAGTCCTTTCAATGGTAATATTTCATGTATTGTTCTTTATGAAGCTTCCACAGACATTAATTTTACTCTTTATTTAGTGTGCGATCAAAGTATCCGATGTTATACATACATCCATAATTTTTTCTGTGGTTTATATTATTGATTGTATATTATTTTTAAGAAGATTAATACTATGAATTGATTCCAATAGCTTCCAAATATCTAATATGTCGTAGCATTTTAAAACATTCTCACACACTATGCGCTGGCCTTTTTAAGATGTGTAATTTTTTCTGTATATTTAATTTCATTTTCAAAATTATAATACTCACTGCTCGTATATTTTTAATTTTTTATCCAACTCCTAGAAGAAAATAAATTTGAATTGTGTTTTATGTACGTAATTAAAATGCATAGAAAGTAAAAGAAAATGTATCTTTTATCGTTATATTCATCAAACAGAGTATACAATTTTTGGACACCATATAACAATTCTAATCCAGAAAAACTTGCGTCTTTTTTAATAAAAATTACTTCTGATATATTCAGTTTTATTACATACTGTATAGATATATACAAAAACTGTCGATTAATATAATGATCTTTCACAGAAATTACAAATATGTTCTTTGTTACATATTACAACATGTCGCAAATTTAAACAATATGTAAAAATAATAGATAAATTGGCCTAAAACGATATTAATGTTTATCTGTATATTAATCGACAGGTTTTTGTATATATGTTTACAGTATGAAGTAAATAACGTATCTGTAATTTCTGTGAACGATCTGTACATTAGTCGACAGATTTTTTATATATGTATGCATACATATATTAAAAACCTGTCGATTCATTCCGTCCATCCGTGATGCTCTGACTCATTCCGTCCGTGACTCATTCCTTTCGTATATTAATCGACAGGTTTTTTATTTATGTATACATATATGTATACATATATAAAAAACCTGTAGATTAATATACAGATCGTTCACTGAAATTACAGATACGTTATTCGCTACATACTCTAAACATATATACAAAAACCTCTAGATCAATATACAGATCGACATTAATGTCATTTAACGCTCATTTAACTATTAATTTTTTATCCACAAACTGCAAAATGTATAATGAATCTCTTAAAATCAGTTGGAAAATTACCAAATAACAAAAACAAACAGGTAAATTTTAATACTTACTTATTTTCTTTTAAATATATACAGCGTATATGAGAAAAGCATATCAGTACAAACATATTTAAAGATTTGCCATGATAATCGTTCATGAAAGACAAACAAAATAATTTTTTATTGCCTTTATTACGCATAGAAACATTATTAAATAGTTCGGTACGTAACGAAAAAAAGTATGTGCATTAGAACCAGTTGGTATAAAGCCTCGTCATCGTCGCTTACCCTGTGTGAAGAAATAACGCTTATCAACATAAATAAATAGATGAAGTAACCTGACCCCTATAATTTGTTAATTATAAACTGAGCCTTGCTCAAAGCGCTTTGACTGAGTAATAATTTGAGCCAATTCATAATTTCAGTTTAATTGGATCAATCTGAGCACTGATTCATTCCATCCACACTCGGTAGCCTTCGAGATTTATGAGCCATCAACCCTTCACAATCCCTAACCCGGGAACAGTTTAGAAATCAAGCCCGTTTTGATTGCTGACTGTGTAAGTGAACTATAAAATGTAAACGACAAATAAACAACTTTACTGTAATAGACCATGGGATGCATGCTGGTTTTAAATTATAATATTACAAGAAATGCACCCTCACGATAATACGTTCAGTGAGGAGAGGAAAAAAAATTGACAGGCCTTAAATAAAATGTTAAATTTGAAGAGTTTTATTAGACCATAGTAAAAAGTTTAGGCGAATGGTTTCTATTTTTTGAAATCCAAACTATCAAATCTAATTAAGACGTAAATTTTGAATTCTAACATTTCGTACATTGCAAAATGTAATCTTTTTCAATTATATATAATACTAAACGAGCCTGCAGCTTCGTTCGCGTGGATTTCGGGATAAGAAAATGATTAAGAATTCTTTTCGTTTGTGTATTTTTTTCCCTCCGAACTCTCTCATAACAAAATTTGCTAAAACACTAATAGTGTTGGCAGTGCCGGTACCGTAATATTAAATAAGTGAGTGAGTTATTAAATATTATCATATCCAGTAGGTTATGTGTGATCAAAGAAAAAATTAACGGATGGAGAAACAGACAGATAAAAATTCTGAAAACAGCTTTTCTGGATTCTATGCGCTAAATTAATTACACTTTCTGAAATATTATCCACGAACAGAATCGACACTTATAGTTCTATCACACGACTCTTATAGTTTTATTATATGCATAAATTAGAAGGTAGAATTAATTTATTATAAATAGTTAGGTCACGATATGTGTATTTTTTTTAAATTTAATTGCAACATTTTCCTTTTTCAGATTAAAACCAATCTAACGTTGGTAACGTTAAAATGTTGTGTGTAAATAACGTATTTGGAATGATTAGTTAAAAAGTCTACTGTCATATTAAGTCGACAGATTATTATAATTGACAAAAGAATTTTAAGCGTGTTTCAAAGAAAAAGACAACTTAGTTGCGCATAACACAAATACATGGACACTACAAGTTTGTTTAAATGCATAGACCAATGGCTTTATATTTCTAATAAAAAAATAAGCACAAACTAGTTTTTCATAAAAGTTAATTTCGTAGAAATTCATTATTCACAATTAAATGTAACTACGTGATGTAGTATAATTTCTACTTTCTTTAATTTCTTTACCACGACCTAGGTTTCGTTGTATTACAACATCTTCAGGTGGGATATTAGCAAGAAAGTGGGATATTAGCAAGAACCTTTGGTAATATCCCACCTGAAGATGTTGTAATACAACGAAACCTAGGTCGTGGTAAAGAAATTAAAGAAAGTAGAAATAATACTACATCACGTAGTTTCATTTAATTGTGGACCAAGTTTTAAATTAATATTTCGTTACTGACAGCAATTTGACAATTTCCTAGGTATAACTTAATGCTCCTTTATTACAACTTCATCATTCACCTTCATGGTGTCACCACCGGCATACAAAGCCAAAATTTGCTTATAAATTTATACCAACTAACTTTATTCGTAAAATTAGCAATTTGCCTAACCTAAATACTTTCTGCACGATGGAACGTACGTAAATCCAATTTTTTACCTTCTGGTATCGAGAAGTTTTGTAATCGTTATTATAGGTGAGAATTGTCTCGTCCAAAATTTTGTTATTAATCACATAATTATTTTTAGGATTCTATATTTAATGAGTTTAAAGTTTATTTCTGTCACTCCACTTGCACTTCGTCCCCACACACACACACACACAGAGACACACACAAACACACATACACACACACACATATATATACATATATCGAGTATTACTTTAACTTAAAATTAAAAAGCTTGTTTTGAATGTAATATAACTTAATTAGTTATGCCACGCTATTTGGCCCGTTTTATTAGAATTAGTTTATTTATGCTACTCTGCTGTCTGCGGTCACTAAATATCTTCCCTGCAGTCGCTCATCGACATCGGTCATTGTGGTCGGGAATATATCGGTTTGAACACTCGTAGGATCAGTTAAAATCCAGTCTGACTTTGAAATATTTAATCAGTGTTCTTCACTTCTGTCGTGTTGTTTATCTCTGATCTACCTTTATAAATCATAGCATAGATATTTAATACATTACCTATAATGTTCCTCAAAATATAGGCTCCATAACATAAAAATAATTTTGAAAGAGAATTTATTCCTCCAAAGGCGAAAAAGTAAACAAAGCGAACAAACGGACTTTCCTGCTTCATATCTTGATGGACATATTAAAGGGACTTTTATAGTTGTTTAAGTAAAGTAAGTTTCAAGTAGAATATAATCATAAGTTCTACATTTTTTTTTGTTATAACTTTCCTCTATGATATATAAATAAGTAAACGTTACCCGTTTACACGCATCGTGTTTTCTAAAATAAAAAAGTTGCTTTACAAAAGTATGAATGACGTAAATAAGAAACCCTCGTGACGCAAATCCAAACCGTACATGTTCATTTTTTTGAGTTACATGGTCAATATCTATTTATAATTACATCATATCCACGTTTATGCCCATCCGTCTATCACATTCTCCTTATTTCCACAGATTTAGAACTATGTGCATGAAATTACCTCCCTCCTTCTTCTTCATAATTTTAATAAAATTAAACAAACTCTAAACAAAGTTTAATAGAATTGAATAATAGTATTCAAATAAAATTACTTCGAGTAAATCCCATCAGCAATATCAGAATATATGTATAACTACGAAACCCTACTTTAAACATATCCCAACTCTCACTTGACCCGTGTTTTATTTAATCTTTGCTGAATATTAATTTTATACAGCCTACGAAGTATACAATCTTTAAATATTAATCGAGATATTCAAGGGAAATTTAACGATAACGTGAATATTTTCGAAAATATTTTTATTACTCTAAATTTATTCTTCCTTCAAACCATTACAGAGAAATTTACAGAATCAAAGAGATTAATAAAACTAAGAAATATTATGGATTTATATAAATGTTATTGAAAATGTTCCGTTAAGGTGATTCTTAGTTCATTAGAAATTTTATTACAGATCGTTTGACAAAAGTTTGTAACGAAAAGCGGGAATTTAATAAACAACGGAATATTTCACAGTATGTCAACATGCGCAAAGAATTGAATAAAATTTGATTTACTTATATTCTCATTAAAAATTTAGCAATAAAAAACTTTTTTGTATGTTTTTATAGAATTTAAACAATGTCTTCTCCACTTATCGACGTGACAGTTCAGAACTTCACTAAAATTGAGATGCTTACAAACTTATAGCGCTACCAAAAAGAAGAAGAGAAGTGGCAGATTTCAATGTTTGAAAAATTGTAAAAAAAAACTACACCTCTAATACAAAGTAGGTTTATTTTAACTTTTGTAACAACAAATGCGGATTTCATTTTTTAAAAACCACGTTTTCCAAATGGCGGCCATCGAGTCTGACACACTCTTCGAGTCTGGCACGCATGTTTTCAAAAACGCGTTTGCAGACGAAGTCAGTAGGATACGACTTCGTCTCGAATATTTTCTTTAAGTTGTGTCACAGGGCTCGGTTTTGTTTTGTAAACAACGGATTTTAAGTATCCCCATAAGAAAAAGTCACATGGGCTTAAATCGGGTGACCTAGGTGGCCACGGTACGGTACCGTTTCGGGATATGTTTTTTCTGGAAATAACTGCCGCACTGTATTCATGGACACATTAGTAGTGTGAGCTGTGGCCCCATCCTGCTAGAACCATGTGTTTTGGTTAAAGGATGGACTATTCTGTAGTTCTACTCCGAAAAAGTCATTTAACATCTGGGCATATCTCTCCGAATTCACAGTTACAGTTCGGCCATGTTGATTTTCAAAGAAATAAGGCCCTATGATTGCAGATGCAGACATAGCATACCAGACTGTTACTTTAGGCTTATGTAAAGGCTCTTGATGCATTTGTCTTGGGTCGTTGACATCCCAAGCAAACGTTCTGCTTATTCACATATCCTCCAATGTGAAAGTGAGCTTCGTCACTAAATAATATGTTGTCCATCCGGGTAGCAGAACGAAATCTCAACAACATCACCTCCGCGTAAGTTTTTCTTAATTCAAAGTCAGAATCGTGTAAATCTTGAACAATTTGAATTTTATATGGATGGAACTTGAGCTTTTTTTGCGTTATTACCCGTAAAGTTGATTTCAGAATTCCCAATATCGATGAACGTGTACGCAGTAATAAACGTGAATTTTCAACGACAGAAACCATAATACGCTCGACATTTTCATCCGTGGCTACCAATGGTGTAGTTCCTGGCCTGGGCCTATTTAATGTTGATCCTGTAGCTCTGAACCTTGCTACCCATGACTGAATGAGGTTGATCGATGGTCCATCACGTATTCTACGAATACTGTAACGATTATTAAATCGACGGCGTGCTACAGACAGCGAAAATCCACTCGAAATGTATGCCTCGACGGCAAAAGTACGATGCTCTCCACTCCACTGTTCCATGGCTACTAAAACATCCAATAAAACTTAATTTCTTGCCTATATTTTATTATCAGCCCGTCCCAGTTTTCTCGGACAAAAAGGACAAGATGACTATATTTTTTTTAATCGCTTTTAATATAGTGACTATTAGCGATTTTGCAAAAACGTTTAAATATGCATTTATTTATTTCTATCTTAGAGTTTAAATAAAAATATTCCACCCCTATATACAAGCTATGAACTGAATTTTAAAAGAAATGTTCTTAATGGATACCTAGAAGCTAAAGGAAAAATATGTGCCAAATTTCAAGTTTGTAGCCTCCATTGTTTATATTGAGGGTGTTAGTGAGTGGTTTTTGGTATTCACACACACACACACTACCACATATATATATATATATATATATATATATATATATATATATATATTTATATTTATATTTATATTTATATTTATATTTATATTTATATTTATATTTATATTTATATTTATATTTATATTTATATTTATATTTATATTTATATTTATATTTATATTTATATTTATATTTATATTTATATTTATATTTATATTTATATTTATTTTATCCAACACATTTTTCAAATTGTCCTAGCTTTCCCTCAAATATATAGAGTGGGCGACTGGCAGTGAAACATATTTATTGCCATTATGCAAAACGACCATTTTTAAACTTTGCTTTGATGAGTCCATAAACAATCTCTATCCGTTTACTTCATATTTGTTATTAAATATTTTCACTAAGCCAGGAATTTCTTTGCAGCACACTAGATCACGATCTTCGGCAAAATGTGGTTCAAAGTCTTCTATATCTCTATTGCGATAGGAAGAAAGTGAGGTGCACAGCAAGCATATATTCTTTTCCAATAGTCTTGATCCGAGAAGTAGAGCCACATCTCTTGGCAGGCTTAGATCTCTCGTTAAGTCGTTCAATTCTAACTGTGAAAATAATTGTGTTCCACTTGCACTTCGCTCAAATTGAGCTTTAGGTTGAGATACCTCTTCGACTTCACTGCTCGTGCCTTCAGTTTGCACTGATTCATAATATGGAGGTGATGGCGGCGCAACATTCGGGTCGCCATGCACCACGTATGTAACCGATTGCATGGTTGGGTGTACCAAGTCCTTTTTTCTTTTAGATTCGTAGCCTTTAGTCTTGTAACAGGAAAAATAGTAGCCTTCGCTGTGATTCTGAAATTCTCTCCATAAAAGAGGTGATTGTAAATAAAAGGTATTGTTCTGCCCTTTGACCACTTTATGTGGGGCCCGCTGTTTCTCTTGATTAACGATTGCTAGACCAAAATACATGTCATAAATGTTACTTATGAATTCGGGAATGTTATGCTACTGTTTTGTAAGGATAAACTACCCACAAATATAAAAAATTTTGTCCGGTGAGTTTAAACACTTTTGCGATGACATCTTTTAAGTGAGCGTTACGAATTGCGGGGAAGTACCGATTTTGTGTAAACTATGATATTGCTATTTATACAAAAATCGACCCTCATTAACCCTCTTCTAACGATTTAAGTTAATTACGATTAAGTGAGGTCTTTAGAAAATGACCTAAAAGTCCACCTTTTTTCCAATAATAAGGTTATGTTACTTAGCTAATTAGATTATATTTAACTATTTATTATTACTTATTCATTGTTGTCTACTGCAACCATTCAGTTTGTTGTTTGTTCAATAAGAAACAATTAAAATAGAATATCAGTTCTTTAGTAGGTAGGTCTAGTTACTTTTGGCAAAAAAAACTATGCTAAATAACTAAAAATCCGGCTGTGACGGAATTTTTTCAAAATTTTTCCCGTAATGAGCACCCCAAAATCTATCAAATCTGAAATTTTATTGTAGATCTGTTATAATTCCATTGTAGATATGTTATAATTATACAATATTTTAAGAAAGAAAATAATTGAATGTCGGTTATAGCGTGATAATTAATATTATTAATCACTGAAAATTCTAAAACAAAATATCCTTTAAAAAACCGACTACAAAAAAAGTAGGTACTAAAAAGTAAAAAAAAAAATAACTCAAAATAGGTAACTACTTATTACCAGTAAATAACTAACTCATTTATTTTTGAAGTCGGTGCCAGCACAGTCGACCAATATAAACAAATGTAAAATTTTATGCCATAAATACGCCTTTTATGGCTCTTTTTCATATTGTAAGTACGTTAGAAGTTAACGTTATAAATTTGTTTTAAATTGTTTAACTTGGTCGATAGCGCTGGCACCGACTTCAAAAATAAATAACTTAGTTATTCCATTTAAGATACGGACCTCTACAAAACAATGTTACATTAAATAATTTACTTTAACTAATTTACATCACTGGCTCTTTGTATGCTTCAAAATTAAGTGTCATTCGTTTACGTCAAACGAGAGTAAAATTACAAAAATCTTTATTAATCTTAATTAATACCACGTTATATTAATTGTTCCAGCGCAATTAATTAAAAATATAATTATACCGTAATAAATGTTCCTTAGTTTATATATTGTTCCATAACTCTGTTCGATGTATTGCAAATAAACTTTCATTATAAAACTTTATTTGGGCGCTTTATAAATCAATATTCATGAACTGTGATACTGAATAATATAGATTTAATAATATAGAGACAACTCTTCATATTAATATTGGCTTAAATATTATAAATAGCCTAAATTACGAATAATAATTCCTTTTAAAATTAAGATATCAATTTATACATCTAGGAAAAATATTTTAAGTTTCTGAATTTAATCGATTATTTATCTAGTTATATTAACGTGATCGAACTACACTTGTTTTAAAATTTTGTTAATTTAAATTTAATTACGTTTCTTCTGTCGTGTTTCATTAATTTTCAGCGTTTAATAGTTGTAGATTAGATATGTATCTTCAATTTGACATTCTCCATTTTATTATTCTCAACTATTATTTTATTGTTTTTTCGCACTTATTTATCAGAGTTGCATTTTTTTTATATTTGAGGCTAGCAAATATTGCATTATCAATTATATACAGCAATTATTAAGTATTTATGCTAACTAATTTTTTGGGAGTAATTCCTTATTTTAAAGAAAGGAATTTCAATTTGCCATAAACCTTGACTCTAAATGTTATTATTGGCCATTGAAGGAAAAAATAACAAAACTGCTATAACAACTAAATCAATATTGTAACTGCAGTTAATGAACGATTACTTGATCTTGTTTTAATGTAACTTTAAAGTAATTAACTTGTTATTTTAATTCCATATTGAGCAATACTCTTATTAGCAATTTAAATTTTGTTTATAGATCAGTCCTGAAAGTTAAAGATTTCTCTTCAGTGTAATAAACGCCCCAATAAAACTCAAATTCTCGCCTATATTTTATTAACTGCCCGTCCAAGCAAGTTTTCTCGAACTAAAAGGACAAGATGACTACATTTTTTTTAATTGCTTTTAATATAGTGACTATTTACGGTTAGCGATTTTGCAAAAACGTTTAAATATGCATTTCTTTATTTCTTCTTATTGAATGCCTAGAAGCTAAAGGTAAAATATGTGCCAAATTTCAAGTTTAATATATATATATATATATATATATATATACATATATATATATATATATATATATGTATATATATATATATATATAAGGAATGCATAATAAGTGTTATGTTGTTCTAAATAATAATAATCTTACTTCACAACATTTAATTTTAAGAATTATAAAAAATTATAATAACAATTTTGAACGTGAGGTTCACGGCTTATTACACGCTAAAATAAATGCTTACCTAAGCAGTGTAATAACCTCTTTATACGTTTACTATGGAAATGAAAACTCAAACTTAAAGGAAATTATACTCTCTGATATATACATCATAAACTGTTTAATATTATGATTATTGGAAACTATAGTCTAAGGCATATACATTCTAGGCGGTCATGGTTACTTCTGAAGTTTCTAAAGGTGACCACTTGCATAAAGATTTGCATGATTATTGAAGAAGTCTTTCCAAACAGGCTTTCTTAAATGATCAACGCCCACACTACTATCATTAACATACATATAAACCATACCATGCACTTGGTCACTGGGTATATGAGACCAATTCCCATGTACTCACTGCCGGCCCACAGCAACATTGTTCCATCACATTACCTTCAACAACACAGCAATCCTACCTACGTCGCCTTTAGCATATTCCTAGGGAAAATTAGAATTTCCACCAGAGACCTGAGTTACACAAGTATCTGAACACACTTAGGACTGCAAGGCTGAAATCCTGTAACTCACCCGCACTTCTGAACATTACTGAAACGTGGTAAGAGGAATGGCCTACTGAACATTACTGAAACGTGGAAAGAGGAATGGCCATTCCATGCCAAACCACCCAGCCTGAGCTGAAACCGAGCGCTCTGGCCTTAGATCTAAAAATTCTTGTCACGTCTAGTTTGCCGTTAACCACTTAAGACCAAAAATGGTCATTGCATTCACTTATAGAAGAAATGAAGCCAGATCAAAGCTGAGACATGTGAACACAGATATCCTAAGCAGACAGTACAACACATTATTCTAAAGCGCCCTCTTATAAAATACATGGAGCAAGCGGGAAATTTCAAAACCTTAACAAGCAAAGCTTTGGAATACTAAGGAACAATGAATTTAAGTTGTAAGAAGATTATTTTTTTGTATGCCACATAGTAAATATTTAAGTGGTACTAGTACATGGCACAAACGAAAACCAACAAAAATTTTGATGTTACTTATGCCGCATTATAATTATATTTTCTATTCATGTAATTTTTTTTTTCCTCGTGATTTGATTAAATATTTAGATGTTTACTTATTTTATGCAGCATTATTGCAGTAACCATCATCATTTTTTTTAAATTGCGGTATGTTTACCCGAACGAAACTCTGAATAATTTACTAATTATAACATATTAATTACTTAAAAACTATTCAAATTTTTAAAAGCATTTTTAGTAAAAAAATCAAAATTTTACTATTAAAAGAAATAACAACGATTTGTTTCCATTCATTTTTTTTATCCTAACTTTCTGTATAAATAAACTTTACTAATGCCTTGGAAATTGACCGTTTTATCTGTAATAATGCCCCTTTTGTTTTTCAAAGCTATTCACTTATGACAAAATATTACCCGTCCCAACTTTTCCCCAACCGTACTATTATACCGCTTAAAAAGGTGTAAATCAAGTCCTTCCATAATCCGTTTCCCTTTTCACCTAGTTTTCCGCGAACACAATATTCCTTTCAAAGCTTAACCACATTTTGCCCGTATTTTCACGTCGGCAGCCCGTAGTTATTCTGGTCATCTTTGCTGCGATTACGAGCGCACATTTTCTTTATTACACCGGACACTGCGACCCAAGTTAGCAAGGGTAGTAAGCGCTGATGTGGTGGATTATCCACTGTAACCTTTGTTGATAGTCGGTCTTTTGTGTTTACTGTCATTAAATATATAAATGTGCTATCTTGTAAATATTTTCGAATTAATTTTGTGTACTTTCTAATAAGTAGAAGTAGATTTCAAATACGGCATTGAGTACGAAAATTTCAAGTGCATTAACTTCTGTTAATTTTTTTTATACATAACACGATAATTTTACAAGGATATATCTTTACAATCCCATAACTAGTAATAAAAATGATACGGATGCTACAAATTATTATTTCTTCACTCCTCGTCTCTTTAAATTGTCCATATATTAGCGAGTAATTGTGAATTGCTATCCATCAAACAGTTATAACGAAACCAAAGAATAAATCGTCATTGTAATAAGTGGTAAATAAGGAGAAAATACGTAATTAAAATTACAAAACCAGGTGATGTCTTTTTTTATTACAATGATTTGGAAGTTGTACCCTTAACGAATAAACCAAAATGTCAGCAATAAAGAAATAAAGTTTGTTCTACAGATAAGTAATCGTAGAAATGTGTAATAAAAACGACCCTGCGAATGTTCGTTAACACAACGCAACAAAGAATGTGTCCATTATTCAGACAGGATTTTGTACATCAAACTGAGACTGAAAATATTAAGTAAGTTTTAGAAATTTCTCAACAATTTCTAAAAAAATACTGTTAAAATGCAATTATTCAACGAAAAAACATTACAGTTTTCAATAGAAAAACTCGTAAAATACACTCAGTTTTATGCATAAAATAATTTGTTTGAATAATAAACACGTTCATTACTATGTCTTTGTAATTTAAGTAAGTATATGTCGCTCAATTGTAATATTTATTTTTCAATATTGTGTGCAATCATTGCAACTAACAAGAATCAGCATATAACATGCACAATCGGCAACCATCTGAGTTATCAAACAAGATTCTAGTAGATACCATCGAATAAAATTTTGTGTGCAGTTAATTAGTTTTACAAACTTTAATCTTAGATTTAAAATAAAAAGTACGATTACAAACCTTGAAAACACCGCCTGGCACCATACATTATTATTAAATCCTTCCCCACTCCTTTTCTCTTTCTCATCGTGTGGATTCGCTGGAAAATTCTACGTCCTATTATAAAATGATATTAAGAAGGTGACGAAATCAAATTTCATATTTCGGATCCTCCTGAAAATTTGATACGATCAGTACCATATGGGAATATCAGAATATTCTATGACATACGAGTATTATAAGACAATATTCGAAAAGTAACGAAATCAAGTTTCGTAATTGCAATTCTTCTAATAATAATATACGATCAATACCGTATTATAATGCTTAAACAGTACAAGTATGTGCTGTCACACAATAAAGAATAAAAGTTTGTTTTTGAGATAAGTAAATGTAGAAATAAGAAATTATCAACCCTTCTACTTGATTCCTACATAAGTATACTGATTTTTATTTAATTTCATATTAATAAGGCGATGTCCAGAAACTAGCGAATTCATGTTGCATAATCCCGATTCTCCTATAAATAAAACACAATCCACAGACAAAAGAGCAAAGTCAATACTTGTGGAAGCTTTATGTGAAACAATACGTGTAACAGATATTAAATTCCGTGAATCACCATACATCTTCCTTAGTAATTTACATCGGATTTTCAAATATTTATTTATGTTAAATTGATGCATATTATCAACGGATCATTAAAATGACTTGATTCAGTAAAATGTTTTATTAACAATCTTTACAATTTGCCAACCTGAAGATGTCAAATAATGAAACCTGGGCCAGGGTTAAGAATTTGAATAAAGTATAAATAATACTACATCACGCAGTTTAATTTCGTTGTGAATAAAAATTAAGTAACCATAGTACTGCCTCGAAACAATAAGGAATATTTCATTTATTAATCGCTATATAAATACTTGTTTATAATTCCAGATGAAGCATTTATTAACCCTACTTTAATTGTTCTTTTGAATACTCGAATATGGATTATCTTGTTCAGTAAATGATTTAATGCGTTAAGACATGTTCAGAAAGCTTTTGGTTCATTTTTTAACTTTCATCTTCCTTGTTATTTTTATCGTTTCATGTCTCAAGAAAAAAACCGATCACTCAAAAAATCATTCACGTATCAGTGCGTCCGTGTACCATAGCCTTTATATCCCAGTCTCTCAAAAATACGTATTGGAGGAAATAAATTAATTCGTTCAAAAGGGATAGTATTGAAAGGTGTCATTTATAATGGTCTCAAAAACAGTTTCATTATTTTAGACAGTATATATTCAGAGACTAAAAAATGTCCTACACCTTTTCCATTTTTACCAAACTAGTGAACTTAAAATAATGAAAAAACTGAGTTTTTAGAATCCTGTGGAGAAGTAAAAATAAATTATAACTAGTGACTAACTGTAGTGAAATTCTGGATGTCATAGTTTTTTGAGATATTCGCTATAATATATATGTCCCTTCTACTTAATTATATTATGTATTATTAAATATTTATTGCACTAGAATGGACTATATCAGTGATAAATTGTGCTAAATAATATAATTTCACTTCAAACGAGATACAGAAACCTTGATGCACGAACTACACTCGCACTTGGTCGCTTTTCTTATATTTCCTACTTGCTTAACGTCTTAAGATATAAACTATAAATATCTTTATGTATATATTTCTTCTATCCGTGTATATGTGACTGAACTCCTCCTAAAAGGCTCGCGGGATTTTTATGAAATTGTGTGTGTGTATGCGTGATTAAAGTTGGTTTAGATTCACAATTTGATCTGGTAGGCAACGCTGCGATCGCGGTTTAGAAATTTGTTTTTAATTTTTGACGTCGGGCGAAGCCGCGGCCACAGGTAATAATCTATATATTTGATTGTGTGATAAGTTTTTGATATTTGGCATTTATTTTGTAGAAATTTATTATTCACAATTAAACGCTACAATATTTTCTAATAGTCCACCTGAAGATTGTAATACAACGAAACCTAGGTCGTGGTAAAGAACTTAAAAAAAGTAGAAATAATACTACTAGTTCCATTTAATTGTGTTCAAAACTTTTTTGAATAGATTGTCGAAAGTTTTAAAGCAACTTTTATAAAGTAAAAATAGGCAGAAGTTTGCATGGGTAAAGACAGTTATCGTCAAGACTTCATGTATATTGCATCGAAGAAAATGTATATAAATCGACGGCAGGTACGCACATTTCTACTTCCCGCATTAATATTTATGAACAACTATTTATATGAAAACTAATGTCGATTAATTAAGTAAATTATAAACAATGAAAAGTCGGCACATCGCAATCACATATGTGAACTCGAGTGGCTTAGTGCAGGAAAAACTGGGTTTAGTACCCAAATCAGAAAAGTAATGAGGAGCTGTTTGTGGAATACCAAACCGGGTTTTCCCTTGAAGCTAATCCTGGAGGGATATACTTGTATGGTAACCGCAAGAATTAACTATTAGCAATTAAATTTACAACCTAACAAACTAAGTAGTTAACGCGACAGAGTTTACTTTCTTCTTGATAACGCTTGGCCAAAGACGGCAAAATATCCTTTAAGAATTACGAGACCTGATTTCGCTTCTGGTAGTACACCCATCTCATTAATCTAATATTGCAAAATTTGATGATCACTTATTGAGACCTATATCCAGTCCTTCAGAAAATAAAAAAATCAATATATGTTGAATTTAAATAACCAGGTTTTATAGGCAGTCTACTGTCATACTCATCGATAAAAATTGTGCATATGCATATCGGTTTCTTTGTAACGTTACGAACATTACAAAGAAACCATTCCAAAGAGACCTTTAAATAACTGCTTTAAGAATTAATCTTGTTTAAAAATGTTTTAGTCAAAAGAGTAAATAATTACGAAATACAAAATAACAAAACTTATGATATCAATGGTAAGTATAATGATGATATGTTACATAGATGAATACCCGTGTAGGAAAAGGTAAATATACCCGTGTAGGATATAACAATCAATAATCTAACGACAGACTAATAGTGGAATCACTTTTGAATATCCCAAATATTGATTCTAAAACGGTCTGGACAATAAATTCCTCATAACACCTGTTTAACTAACAGCAGCAAACGTCATAATGTAATCAATATCGACAAAGACACGATAATATCAGTCGTTCATGGTGATATTAAAATATCTGTCGGTATCGTGATGAAAATGAGAATAAGCAAACGGGACTCACGGAAACTCTCATCCAAAATCTGTACTCACGACCGTTAATGTACTCACTTCCAGTGACGTGTGTAAGAGTAGATAACGTGCCGTAATACGTTACATTGGTACTTTTATAAAATAATGAACTTTTTGTAATAGTAAATATGCATATAATGAATTAACTTGAAGTTGACAGCGTACCATTTAAACTTATTTAGAACTGGATCTTCATTTGGCCGTTAGACTGATTCCATTTTCTTTTATTTAATTGAAAATAGGAAATAAAATCAGCCTGAAAGTTTAGTTAATAGAGTTACATGTGAAATAATGTCTTATATTACCCATAAATACGGAAGACGATTGAAATTGACGTCTTTCTTCTTGTCAAATATAGGTTTCTTAGGGAATCGATAACCTTTTAATGGCAATCAGGTCAATGATTAATATCTATTGAATTGGGAGTTATACTTTTGACGCGATACATGTAAAACTTTAACGATATTTTTATTTTGCTTCATTTATTTCATTTAAAAAGATTAGATGTGATAAAAATGTCGATGTTTAATAATACAATTATATATATATATATATATATATATCAAAATGTATGTCTGCTGACATACATATAGATTTCCAACAACTTTTTGACCTTCCGAACGATATCACCCGTTAGACCCTGTTTAAAATTACCGCATAAATATTTTTGAATACAAGTTACTGAAATTTACGAGGGTTAAACTTTGATAATGATAATGATAATGGCTTTGATAATGATAAACCACTATTTTCTATAGAAGCTGTCGTGTGAAAAAACCATAGATTGGCATACAAACATGTGAGTGGTTATAAGGGTGCTGTTTGTTTAAGGGTGCGGGTTCCAAAAAAATAAAACAACAATTCGTTAGTGTTATTTAAGGGGTTTAAATATAGTTCGTTATTGTTATTTAAAGGGTTTATATATAATTCGTTATTGTTATTTAAAGAGTTTATATATAATTCGTTATTGTTATTTAAGGGGTTTGCATACAAAATGTAAAATTTTACCACGGATAGTAATCCATGTTTTTTAATATTACTGCTGTTAATATATACGTAAATTAAGCAACGGAAGAAGAGCGTCATAAACCGAATACTGTGAACTTGTTAAATTTATTTGCAGGATCCACTTCAGCAAAGATGTCCCATTTCCAAAAAAAAATATTAAAAAAATTAAATTAATAAATAGACTAAATTTTCTAAAATACATCAGCAGTGTATGTCTTTATATAAAAGAAACATACAGTTACATGCAAGTTTATTTTTAATGGGAGCGAGAGTACATCAATTTCATATAAATAAATACTTGAATTCTCCAGTCCTTTCAATGGTAATATTTCATGTATTGTTCTGCATGAAGCTTCCACAGACAATAATTTTACTCTTTATTTAAAGTACGATCCAAGTATCCGATGTTATACTCACATCTATAATTTTTTCTGTGGTTTATATTATTGATTGTATATTATTTTTAAGAAGATCAATGCTATGAATTGATTCCAATAGCTTCCAAATATCTAATATGTCGTAGCATTTTAAACCATTCTCACACACTATGCGCTGGCCTTTTTAAGATGTGTAATTTTTTCTGTATATTTAATTTAATTTTCAAAATTATAATACTCACTAACTGCTTGCATATTTTTAATTTTTTATCCAACTCCGTTGCAAACTGCAGCTTATGAATTACATTGAACGCATTTTTATAGAAGAAAATAAATTTTAATTGTGTTTTATGTACGTAATTAAAATGTATAGAAAGTAAAAGAAAATATATCTTTTATCGTTATATTCATCAAACAGAGTAAACAATTTTTGGAAACCATATAAAAATTCTAATCCAGAAAAACTTGCGTGTTTTTTAATAAAAAATACTTCTTATATATTCACTTTTATTACATACTGTACAGATATATACAAAACATGTCGATTTATATAATGATCTTTTACAGAAATTACAAATATGTTCTTTGCCACATATTACAACATGTCGCAAATTTAAACAATATATAAAAATAATAGATAAATTGGCCTAAAACGACATTAATGTTTATCTGTATATTAATCGACAGGTTTTTGTATATATGTTTGCAGTGTGAAGTAAATAACGTATCTGTAATTTCTGGGAACGATCTGTACATTAATCGAGAGAGTATGCATACACATATTAAAAACCTGTCGATTCATTCTGTCCATCCGTGATGCTCTGACTCATTCCGTCCGTGACTCATTCCTTTCGTATATTAATCGACAGGTTTTTTATTTATATATACATACATATATAAGAAACCTGTAGATTAATGTACAGATCGTTCACAGAAATTACAGATGCGTTATTTGCTACATACTCTAAACATATATACAAAAACCTGTAGATGAATATACAGATCGACATTAATGCCATTTAACGCCCATTTAACTATTAATTTTTTATACACAAACTGCAAAATGTATAATGAATCTCTTAAAGGCAGTTGGAAAATTACCAAATAACAAAAACAAAGAAATAAATTTTATGTATTACTTATTTTCTTTTAAGTATATATAGCTTATATGAGAAAAGCATATCAGTACTAATAGCATATCAGTACATATAGCTTATATGAGAAAAGCATATCAGTACAAACATATTTAAAGATTTGCCTTGATAATCATTCATAAAAACAAGCAAAATACGTTTTTATTGCCTTCGTTACGCATCGAAGCATTATTAATAGTTCAGTAGGTAACGAAAAATATTATTTGCATTAGAACCAGTTGGTATAAAGCCTCATCATCATCGCTTATCTCGTATGAAGAAATAACGCTTATCAACATAAATAAATAGATGAAGTAACCTGACCCTTTAATTTAATATAAACTAAGTCTTGCTCAAAGCGCTTAAACTAAGTAATAATTTGTGCTAATTCATAATTTCAGTTTAATTGAATCAATTTGAGTTCTGACTCATTCCGTCCACACTCGGTAGCCTTCGAGATTTATGAGCCATCAACCCTTCACAATCCCTAACCCGGGAACAATTTAGAAATGAAGCCCGTTTTGATTGCTGACTGGGTAAGTGAACAATAAAATGTAAACGACAAATAAACAACTTTACTGTAATAGACCATGGGATGCATACTGGTTTTAAATCATAATATTACAAGAAATGCACCCTCACGATAATACGTTCAGTGAGGAGAGGAAAAAAAATTGACAGGCCTTAAAAAAATGTTAAATTTGAAAGGAGTTATATTAGACCATAGTAAAATTTTAGGCGAATGGTTTCTATTTTTTGAAATCCATACTGTCAAATCTAATTAAGACGTAAATTTTGAATTCTAACATTTCATACATTGTGAAATATAATCCTTTTCAATTATATATGATACTAACCGTGCCTGCAGCTTCGTTCGCGTGGATTTCGGGATAAGAAAATTATTAAGAATTCTTTTCGTTTTTGTATTTTTTTCCCTCCGAACTCTCTCATCACAAAATTTGCTAAAACACTAATAGTGTTGGCAGTGCTAGTACCGTAATATTAAATAAGTGAGTGAGTTATTAAATATTATCATATCCAGTAGGTTATGTGTGATCAAAGAAAACAATTAACGGATGGAGAAACAGACAGATAATAATTCTAAAAACAGCTTTTCTGGATTCTATGCGCTAAATTAATTACACTTTCTGAAATATTATCCACGAACAGAATCGACACTTATAGTTCTATCACACGACTCTTATAGTTCTATTATATGCATAAATTAGAAGGTAGAATTCATTTATTATAAATAGTTAGGTCACGATATGTGTATTTTTTTTAAATTTAATTGCAGCATTTTCCTTTGTCAGTTTAAAATCAATCTAACATAGGTAACGTTAAAATTTTGTGTGTAAATAACATATTTGGAATGATTAGTTAAAAAGTCTACTGTCATATTAAGTCGACAGATTATTATAATTGACAAAAGAATGTTAAGCGTGTTTCAAAAAAAACAGACAACTTAGTTGCGCATAACACAAATTCATGGACACTACAAGTTTGTTTAGATGTGTAGACCAATGGCTTTATATTTCTAATAAAAAAATAATAACAAACTAGTTTTTCATAAAAGTGAAAATAAAACAAACTAATAAAATAATAAAACCTTAGAATGGCTGTTCCAATGATAACACATGCAAAAAATTACCTCCAAATTAAGGGAAAATACTTGAATACTATATTGAAATACTCCAAAGTGAATTTTGTAGAATTTTCTATCGTTTTTGCTATACTTTGGAATTCATATGTAGATTTAGTTAATAAAAATCGGTTATTTTCTATTTGAACATACTTACGCACGGTATAACCAGGAAGTATTAAAAATATTTAAGATAAATAAAGCTTTAGAAGTAGAAATACATTTTTACGCTGAAGTCGAAGTTCAGAGAATAAAATAGTTGAGTGGTGTACACAAGGACGCACAGCAATTAAAATGTGAAACGCGTCGTATATGCTCATATTAATCCATATTTAGTATATCATGTACTATTTCCCGGGAATAGTTACATTTACTACCGTTCTCTATACCTTAAATATTCTCTTAAACACCAAGTTTTAAATATTGAATATATTTGGCGGTAATTTTGTAGAAATTCATTATTCACAATTAAATGAAACTACGTGATGTAGTATTATTTCTACTTTCTTTAATTTCTTTACCTAGGTTTCGTTGTATTACAACATCTTCAGGTGGGATATTAGCAAGGAAGTGGGATATTAGCAAGAATCTTTGCTAATATCCCACCTGAAGATGTTGTAATACAACAAAACCTAGATCGTGGTAAAGAAATTAAAGAAAGTAGAAATAATACTACATCACGTAGTTTCATTTAATTGTGGACCAAGTTTTAAATTAATATTTCGTTACTGACAGCAATTTCACAATTTCCTAGGTATAACTTAACTCTCCCTTATTACAACTTCATCATTCACTTTCATGGTGTCACCACCGGCATACAAAGCTAAAATTTACTTATAAATTTATACCAACTAACGTTATTTGTAAAATTAGCAATTTACCTAACCTAAAAACTTTCTGCACGATGGAACGTACGTAAATCCAATTTTTTATCTTCTGGTATCGAAAAGTTTTGTAATCGTTATTATAGGTGAGAATTGTTCCGTCCAAAATTTTATTATTAATCTACAATGCGCACATAATTATTTTTAACATTCTATATTTAACGAGTTTAAAGTTTATTTCTGTCACTACACTTGCACTTCGTCCACACACACACACACACACACACACACATAGAGACACACACAAACACACACACACACACATATATACATATATCGAGTATTACTTTAACTTAAAATTAAAAAGCTTGTTTTGAATGTTATATAACTTAATTAGTTATGCCACGCTATTTGGCCAGTTTTATTAGAATTAGTTTATTTATGCTGCTCTGCTGTCTGCGGTCACTAAATATCTTTCCTGCAGTCGGTCATCGACATCGGTCATTATGGTCGGGAATATATCGGTTTGAACACTCGTAGGATCAGTTAAAATCCAGTCTGACCACCTTGAAATATTTAATCAGTGTTCTTCACTTCTGTCGTATTGTTTATCTCTGATCTACCTCTATAAATCATAGCGTAGGTATGTAATACATTACCCATAATGTTCCTCAAAATATAGGCTCCATAACATAAAAATAATTTTGAAAGAGAATTTATTCCTCCAGAGGCGAAAAAGTAAACAAAGCGAACAAACGGACTTTCCTACTTCATATCTTCGTAGACATATTAAATGGATTCTTATAGTTGTTTAAGTAGAGTAAGTTTCAAGTAGAATATAATCATAAGTTCTACATTTTTTTTTGTTATGACTTTCCTCTATGATATATAAATAAATAAACGTTACCCTTGTACACGCGCCGTGTTTTCTAAAATAAAAAAGTTGCTTTTCAAAAATGTATGAATGACGTAAATAAGAAACCCTCGTGACGCAAATCCAAACCGCACATGTTCACTTTTTTGGGTTCCGTGGTCAATATCTATTCATAATTACGTCACATCCGCGTTCATGCCCGTCCGTCTATCACATTCTCCTTATTATCCCCAGATTTAGAACTACGTGCATGAAATTAACTCCCCCTTCTTCTTCATAATTTTAATAAAATTAAACAAACTCTAAATCAATTTTAATAGAGTTGAAAAATAATATTCAAATAAAATTATTTCGATTAAATTCCATCAGCAATATCGGAATATATGTATAACTACAAAACCCTACTTTAATCATAGCCCGATTCTCACTTGACCCGTGTTTTATTTAATATTTGCTGAATATTAATTTTATACAGCCTGCGAAGTACATTACCATTAAATAATCCTTGAGATATTCAAGCGAAATTTGACGATAACGTGACAAAGAAAAATTTTAAAATATTTTCGAAAATAAAATATTTTCGTACTCTATACTTATTTTTTATTACTCTATACTTATTCTTCCTTCAAACCATTACAGAGAAATTTACGGATTCAAAGAGATTAATAAAATTAAGAAATATTATGGCTTTATATAAATGTTATTGAAAATATTCAGCAACAATATAAAATGCGCCAATATTCAATCGTAGGAGACTGCCTGCGGAAACTTATTTACTTTTACATCAGAACTTTTTCGCCTCATCTGTCGTCTAAGTCTCAGATATTACATAATGATTATGTTTAGCCCGCTTTATATAAAATATGAAGTAAGCGTATTAAATTCCCGAATAATGTGTCATTTTTAAAAGTTTTTATTCAACTTGCTTTGTCATTTATCTGCCTACTACATATGCAATAATCACTGCTTTGTAATAGATATTTCACCCACTAACCGATGTTGTAGATACTTGAAATATGGTACACGTACTCGTTTTCGGTTACAAAAAATGATGACGAAGTCAAGATTTGGTGATGGAAGGGGAAAGTGGGCAAAAGATTTCTTTAAATGGTAGATCTATCGAATTTGGACTCGATTTACTTATTTTGCTACGTTCTTTATAATTCTTAATTTTAAGTTTATTTGAAATTATAGTTCTGTACAATATTTTTTCCGTTAAACATTTATAAAACTGGATTTAAAGTTTATCTGTAAACATTTATCTGAAAAGCGGAATTTATGTGAGAAAAATTAAATGAAAAAAAATTGCGCTATAGGCATTAGTAAACTTAATTTAAAAAAAACTCTCATTTTTATACAGAGATATGTTCGCATCTGCAACGTATTATTTGTTTGAAAAATAAAAACCACAGGAACAGTGATTATCCTTGAGGGACATTAGATTTTAGTTCGTGTTGTGACAATCGAGAACTCAGTTTAATGAAAGTGCAGCTGAATGCCATAAAAATGTAAGTTGAAATTTATTATAAAGAAAAAACACTAAAGAAAAAGCAACTACATAATTAAATGAAACTACGTGATGTAGTATTATTTCTACTATCTTTAATTTCTTTACCATGACCTAGGTTTCGTTGTATTACAACATCTTCAGGTGGGATATTAGCAAAGATAATCTTTGCTAATATCCCACCTGAAGATGTTGTAATAGAACGAAACCTAGGTCGTGGTAAAGAAATTAAAGATAGTAGAAATAATACTACATCACGTAGTTTCATTTAATTGTGAATAATGAATTTCTACAAAATTAACGCCAAATATATTCAATATTTAAAAAGCAACTAGTTTATGATGCAAAATGTGTTACGCTACATCACATTCATTATTTTTTTTTTAAACCTGTAGCCAAGTGAATATTTAATACATAATAATTAATTTTAAATTAGGTAAGTTGATAATTGAAAACCAAACTACTGCGTAAATGCGCAAAGCCTTGAATAAAATTTTATATGTTTATATTTTCATTAAAAATTTGGCGATAAAAAATGTTTCTTTTAAATTTTTTATAGAATAAGCAATATCTTCTCTACTTATCGACGTGACAGTTCAGAGCTTCACTAAAATTGAGATGCTTACAAACTTTTAACGCTACCGAAGGGAAATCAAAGTTTTCTGCATATATATCCGCGCAGAATCGAAACCGAAATTTTGTAAGTTATGACATTGTTGTGTGATAATAAAAACATTTTCTTAAACTACTTCAATAGAAACTTGTCATTCTAATTTTCAAAGTTTGCCCCATGTCTCTGAAAACAATTAAAAAGTAAACGCTAAGTTCGGTTAATCTCACATAAAAAATTAAATAAACCTCTTAATAATTGGATAGAAAAAAATACCCTCAGACATTGAATATTCTTACAATATATACATCCTCTGTAACGTCCATATCCTGTAGACACATTTCGTCTTTAACTTTGCAACAAAAGACACAGTCTCAGTATTGTATTTTTCCTCCCCTCTAGCTTACATCCCACGCGTGAGACTTTTCAATTTACCCTCCCTAGCACTTTCATACAAAACGCATTCGTCACCGTCCTGAGTCGACATCAAACAAAAGATACCTCTCATATTTTTATTTGTCATACCAAGACGGTGACTCAAGTACTATATTAATAGCAATGGAGAACAGTCATAATATTATATCTCTGGATATCGCGCAATATATTATAAGTACTGTTAGATTCTATTGGACAATTGGAAAGGAAATAAGTTCTATATTATTATTTAAGGTGGTCTCTTAGATTATCTCTTAGATTATTAATTGTATTATATTCATTAATAGGAAAGGGAAAATTCGTTTAAGGACCTGGGATTTTAACTTCTATACATTGATTATTCGTTATTAATTGAAGGCCACAATGAAAAGGCTTGTGGATTACAGAAAATGTAAATGACATCTATCGAGCCACATTACTATGTACTTCATTTTGAAACTTTCTTTTTCTGAAATATGGAATTGAATATGATTAAACGCTCTAAATATTGTTAACCAAAGTATAATGTAGGCTTTCTACGAGTAGATTCTTAATTGTTATATTCCATTTTATTCTGAAATTAGAAATATCACTGTATTGGCATTAAAAATCGAGTCAAGTTTCGAACGGACATTGCACTCGCGGCGTAATTAACACCTCGGGTTATAGTCATCACTAAAATTAATTACGTTAACAAAATATGTATCCAGGAAACTTCATTTATTTTTAAAATATCACTTTTGATAAGGGGTGATATCCTAATATAATCTAGGAATAGTATATTAAAATGTCCAATATTCACCTACATTAAATATTGTAAACCTATTAATGTGAATCAAATATTTCGACAAATATTCATAATCTGCTTTTCTAAATATTAAATTAACAAGGATAAAGATAAAAGAGTTCTGATATTAAAGATCATTTTGAAGAAATACAAAAATGAAGAAATACAGAAATACAAAGCTGGAAATTATAATAATGCCGTGAAAATGAAGTACGAAATCTCCCATATTCAGTAGTTATGTCGCATATCAGTGACTTATATCTATATTAGAGCTATATATAAACATTAACTTCCACAATTTTTTTTAAACTATATTAGAATATCAATTTAGGTTATGTTTAATTACATTTATACTAATATAATTGTGCATAGCCCTGAAGCAATAATAATAATAATAATTACAATAATCTGCTGATACATCAGAAAATTTCAAAATAGTAATTAATACTTTGTCAACAGTTTAAAAACGACAAATATCATTTACTAACTGACCTCAGGCTGCGATTGGTTGGTTGAAGTGCGTATAAGAGATTTTTGCGAACGGTGCTTATATATATTGCAGATGTAACATAATTACTTCCTTCTTCTTCTCCTTTGTCAGAACTAAAGGCTGTCCCAATCTGCTCTCATCCAGCCAGTACGACTTGCTGCAAGGTTTCTCCACCTGATGATTCCCAAAATTATTAAGTCTGTCTCTACACTGTCCAACCACCTTTTATGTGGGCTTCCTCTTTTCCTGTACTTTCTATCTTGGCGAAAGTCAGTTTTTTAACTGGGTTCAGATCTTTCCCTCGAAAAACTTGTCCCAACCATCATATTCTGTAGGAATTTATTACTCTCAAAATATTTGCTTGCCCATATTTAGTATAAATTTAATTCACAATTAAATGAAACTACGTGATTTAGTATTCTTTCTACTTTCTTTAATTTCTTTACCACGACCTAGGTTTCGTTGTATTACAATATCCCACCTGAAGTTGATGTAATACAACGAAACCTAGGTCGTGGTAAAGAAATTAAAGAAAGTAGAAATAATACTACATCACGTAGTTTCATTTAATTGTGAATAATGAATTTCTACAAAATTAACGTCAAATATATTCAATATAAATTTTATTGTTATATAAGCTTCTCCAGACATTATTTTCTTTGACCGCTCCAAAAATTAATCGAAAGATCTTTCTTTCAAAGATGAGTAGCCTGTTCTCTTCTGCTTTATTGATTGCCTCGGTTTCCCTACCATACAAAATGATAGGTCTGATGAGAGTTTTATGTAGATTGATTTTTGTATCAACATAATTTTTGATTTGAGTTGTCTTTTTAGACCATATATACATCTGTTTTCCATGAAAAGCCAGTTCCCAATTTCAACTTTTATCCCATTTTTACTGGTAATGATTATGCCCAGATACTTAAACTAAGTGATTAGTTCAAAGGTGTTATTCTCAATGTGGAGCAACTGCACATCATGCGCTCTAGAGCTTACTGCAAAAAATTTTGTTTTTTCTTCGATTATTGCTAAGCCAATATCTCTAGCAGCAGTTTCAAGGGCAATAAACGTCTTCATAACATCTTTTTTGGTTTGCCCAACTATATCAATTTCGTTACTTTCTTAGATTTATGAAAGTCCTTTAAAGGAACAGGGAAAGAGACTTTCACTGTGGGCCACAAAATGATACCTTTTATCACTTCACTAAATAAAATACAAATAATTGCAAATATAAATAATTCTTGTACTAGTCTATCTGTTATTCTCGCATCTACAAACAGACGAATAAAAGGAGAGATAGACGTTTAATTTTTAATTTTTCCACTCTCCGTTTACTCTATCACCCCTTTTAAAGTGTAGATGTGTTATCCCTGTAAAATATTATCATTGGCATCGCCAGGAATTTTACCGTGAGCTAGTGCGGAGGCCAATTTTACCTTTATGGCTAATTCTCTTTTATGTTTTTTTTCGAAGTAGTTTTAAGTTGCAACCCTTTTATACAAAATTCTCAAAAAAATAGTTTCGGAATATTTTTAGCTTGTTTTTTAAAATAAAATTTCAAAAAAATCATTCGCCTACACAAAACCTTAAATATTTTTGATCTGTAACGCGGTTTAATATGCTTTATTACTATGCTAACTATTATTTTTCCATTTATATAAGTTTCTGTAAAAAACTACTGTGACTCACAGGTCGACTTACATGTGATTTACGTGTGACTTTGCGTGGGTTTCAGTATTTCCTTTTAGATGCTATGGAAGGAAAACAAAAGAAAATATTGTAAATATTATTCTCTGAAATAATCTGGGATCACATACATTACATCTTTGGCATCTGGTGAAAAAAAAATGTCTGTAACATTATAAAAATTAATAGTTTACTCTGACAGTTTTCCAGATAGAAATAATTTCTTCAATTTCATCTTTTAAATTCCGTCTACAGAAACAAAGCCGCAAGAAATAAGCCTCAGACGTAAAATTAAATGCGGCTGTGTAATATAATTAAATGTAATAATATTATTTAAATTAGATATGATAAGTATATTCTAATCTCAAAGGTACATGGACAATATTTATCTAATAAGATATGAACTTTTGAAATTTCCCTCTGTATTAAGAGCTAAGTAATTTTAAAATAGTGTTTTTTCGAGTTATTTATTATTCCAAGAAATTTTATTTGTTCCTGACATTTTTATTTTTTTTAAATTATACTTCTTTAGGCGTTTTATGAGAAACTTATGATATGCGCACATGTTGCAACAAAAAAGTACGGGATGAAGTTGGTCACAATGCACGCGCACGATGCAACAAAATTCGACAGTATGAAGTTCGTCACGATGTGCGGGCACGACGCGACAAAAATCGACACGATGAAGTTGCTCGCTATACGTGTATTTACAGGTGTGTAGTAACTGATACTATATTAAAGATAGTTAATAAAATATATTTTAAGTGTTTTTTCTCTAAATGAGGTTAAGTTTCAGTATGAATTTCTATGCATTATAAATGTCAAAATATTACTTTTTTATTTATTGGATATTCAAAATTGATAAAATATAATAAATTTTAATCGTATTCATTTATTTTCATTATTCATTAAACTTTATTCAGATTGTTTTAGTAAATTGAACACCGCATTAAATACACATGTTTATGTTAAATTAAATGCCAAGTACTCATTTAAATTTCTAAAATAAATAAATTTAATTTAATTAATTTAAAAAAAATATTGTATGATAGAAAACTGTAAAATTAAAAATTAATGACAGTAATAATATTGTAATAACAATAATAATGGTTATTATTATCACTGCTATTATTTAATAACTAAATGATGATGACTCTAATGCTAGATGAAAGATCAAATATTTTAATACTCTGTATGAGAAAATAAACAATTATTTTTAAAATCTTGTTATTTGATTGAATTTAGATTTTACCAACCGTATTTATAATAACGCTCCAGTCCTTTTGCTATTGTATCTCCATTAATTATTCGTAGGCTAATAAAGTTAGTCTCGTATTACGCTTAAGAAGTATAACTTATAACGTGCATACATAGTAAATGCACATTTTTTTTAACAGGAAGCAATCATATTCTATCACTCTTCATACAATTTTTTACCTTTGGGTAAGAAATTGTATGAACAGTAAAAAAAAATGAAAATGTCATATTTATGATTTTCGGTACATGAGCGTAGCTACCATGTTTTTGTTGTTGGCAACTGAACTTATTATTATTTTAGTAAATAAAAAAATATTGAATTTTTCCTCAGTCATGCCAATATTGTATTTTTATAAACAAATTGTGAAAATATGTACTGACGCAAACAAGGAATGAAAGTAACTTTTTTTTAAAAGAGTATCATATTATTTAACGTGTTCTTCATGCGATTCATAATTTAATGATATAAATATAATTACAATAAAACAAACGAAAACGACACAAATAAAATTTTACTTGATCTAGAATTTCCATATCAATGGAGCTAAAGAAATATTTTGAAGGTATGCTACGAAGAAGAAAAATGATCCCCAAAATCTCTGCATATACCTCAAAAACTTGTGTTGCTGCATATAAAATACTCTATAATTTTAGGAACTACGAAAGGAATTTGTGCTTGGAAATAAGTCAGTATGACTAACTCAGCTATGAAAGAGAATGTGTGATTTAGAAAATACGATGCTATATATTCAAAGAAACTACTAAAAGTCGTAAATATATTTCAGTTACGTACTCAATATGGCATACAATAACAAATAATATCGCTCTGAAGTTACTTCTAATGACATACAAGGTGCACTATTTGATTTAGTATTGTCGTGTACATTGTCTTGTATTACTAAAAAAATAAAATCATCGTTTACTGAAACCGAACTTTAAGTAAGAGTTATTTTAATCTCGAACTGACGGTTTATTACTGTGAAAAATGTATAATATATTTTGATGTGTGGTATAAATTTAATATTTGTTGAGTGGTATAAAGAACTGAATAAAGAAAAATTTAATACATTTTTTGGTTTAGAGACAGAATATTTGTGCGCAACTTTTGAAAAGAAAATATCACATGAGTACAAAAAATTAATTTCCCCACATTACTAAGTATTTAAAATATTAAATTAAATACAATTTGAAACCTGACGATCCGTAATATATTTAAGGTATACGAGTTGAAAATTTAAATTAATAATAGTTTAAAACTACGTGGTAATTGATTATAGTGCGCTTAATTTAATGAGATTAAAAATTCAAATATGGAAAGCCCTTTAAGTCGTCGACGAAAGACCAGCTTTATGGTTTTATTTTTTTTTCTAAAATGAGACAATACAGGATAAAAAATCTCTAAGCAGTTTTTTTTTCTGACTTGATCATGTTACTTTTTTACTGGCTCTATAGACATAACAGAAAAACGTGTTTAAAAATTGTATACGCAGTTTTTCATTAAAATAACTTTTCACAGCACACATTTACTAATTTCTTCCCGAAACAATATAGTGGTCAATCTATCGCTACGTTGTTCCCAACTTAGCAATTTTGTTCCCACGTTATTAAATTATTCTTTGCCGTACCTCTTATTTTTAATTTTTCTTTTCCTGATTCGGCGCGGGTGAACCCGCGAGAAAAGCTAGTATAAAATATTTATCAATGCCGAGATTTATAAAACTGAGAAAAAGAGCGTGTTTATAAATATGGTCCGCATTTGAACTTTTTTTCGTACCAAATCAGATAAATAAAATTTATAAATAATTTTCGACAAATAACAAATTCTATAGGTAAGAATAAAAGGGAATAAAAATTTTGTCCTGTAACGCCTACAATGTTGAACAGTAATCTATTCTAAAGGAAAGGTGTACTGTAATTTGAACTTGGTGACCAAAATAAAAATCAAAGTTGTATAATTCACAAAAAACAACTTTTCGGGACATCTAGAAAATCTAAATTTCTCCCTCTCGATAAAAAGTGTGAAAGACTAACACAGGTCATTTATAACCATAAATAAAAAAGTAATTTTTTTTTACCTTTCCGAACAATTTTTCATTATATTTAACACACATTGAACGTTTCCTCAAGAAATACTCCACTAAAAGTAAAATTAAAATGACAAAAAACGACAAATAAATGTGAGTAACTTTTTCTAAAATCAAAGCAAAAGAAATCAAGAAATAAATAAAATAAGGATATCTCTCACTTCTTTGAAAAGCTTTTCGTAAATAATGTATTTTAGAAGTTTAAGCAATAAAGCTTTTTATTACAGTTTTGTTATAATAGATAAAACAACTTGAACGTTTGTGCATTAATTGATTACACGTGAATTCTAATTTGAAATATATTTTTCAGTTTTAAGCATAAAATAATCATAAGGTTTATCTTAAACACATTTTTCGACAATACAAATATACACATTTATTTTAAGAATCACAAACAAACCCTGATCCTTTGGAGATAGCAGTCACAAGATAATTCGATTCCTCAATCACATGAGTAGCACAATAAATAAACACGGTATAAATTATGACATTCGGAAAAAAATTTGCTCTGTATACGTCATATATTCATTGTACATTAAGGCCATAATCATTTAAAATAAAGAAATTTTAACAATATTGAAATATAAATGAATTTATTTTTATACATGAAATATTTATATAACAGTAATAATAATTTCTCATATTGAAAGCTCGAAGCAACATTATATATCTGCAATAATTTTCCCTAATGAACCAAAGATACATTTATACAATAACATATTTTAGTTTCATTGTTTGGCTATTATTTGAATTTCATTTTAATAAACTTTTGTGTAAAATTGGATAATTTAGAAGCAAAAATGTTTAGGGATACGTTCCGTCACGTTAAAATTGTGTAATGCTTGAGAACACAAATATCTAACAAATCCAATCCGCGGTAGAACAGTCTGAGCGCCAAAAACAATATGGCCAAAAATGTCATACAGTTTACGCAAATGCTAATCTGTCGATGAATTGATAGATCGCCGCCGATTTGTGCATATTTAATTTTTCTTTTATTTTTGCTTACGATAAAATTAAAAAATTGTAAGTTAACATTATAATTTAAAGTAAAATGTTAACTAACGTGACCCAATGAGTAAATTTCACTTCATCCGTAAATTTATACAGTGAGGCTAACATTTTTTAAATTTTTTTAATGGGTTTGAAATGAAGGCCTTAAACAACTCAAAACTAAAGGTGAAAGCAGTATTATTATGGTGATCCAACTTTCGGAAAAATAACAAAATTAGGTAGAAAATTAGTGATTACATAATCATAAAAACCACATATTGCTGTTAAATCATAAAGGAGCTGTCAACTTAATACCGTATTCCAGCTCCGTTTATGTGTCTGTTTATTCATGCCGGTTTTCATTTTAACAAAAACAAATGCTAGAAATATAAAAAGATAGTACAGTTAACTTGGAACATTAAATAGTTTAGTTAAATAATCATAGTGATTGGAAATAATACAGTAATAGACAATTTTTCCATTAAGAAAAATGGTTTGTGTTTAATTCTAAAAGTTTTGTTTATTTTACTTTCATAATACAAATTATATCAAAGTTTTAGCAGAGTTTCAGTTTAATAGCTTAAAAGAAAAGTTCACTAGTTTTGCTGTGCAGAATTTTATACAAATATCAATAAAAAAATCTGACTACTAAATAAAAAGTCAATTAGTTCACAAGTTGCATGGGTAATAAAAACATATTTGAAGAAAAATGTCTTAAAATTCGATATTTTTAAAAGGATTCATTTTAAAATTGTAACTAAATTTTATAAATTTACATGAAAAATATACTAACCTTAAGTGTATCCTTATGGTTTTTTCAAAAATTCAGGGTAACTAATAAGGTAACTAATTTCGAAGTTTAAATAAAAATAATCCAAATTTCCAATTTTTCGCCACTAAATCGCTTCATACATTCATTATATCAAATGATGATACTAACTAAACCCACGAAAAAAATCCTTATAAGCCATCAGAAAATTCTTTTACAAAATTAATTAACGTTATTAAGTTCAGGTAACTATTCGCTAAATCGTTGCCATGATAGCACGTCTGCAATTTTCGTTATTAGAATGATTCGTCATATTATTCTGAACAAAAAAAAATGTACGCCGAAATTAGTTTCTCAAAAGAAAATTAAATATTTTATATTGTAGCAAAAAATATATGAACACAATAATTCGTATTAGTAAGTATTTAAATGATCTTGGAAGTAAAACATTAAAAAATATCAATTTTATATCCTGTAATTATATTAAATAATTAAATAAACTTCATACAAGTGATAGTAGCGCGCAACACAGTCATAGTTTTTATTATATGCTTCTGTATCAATTAGATTATCACTTAATTTTTATTAACAAGTAAATAAAGTCACGTGATGTAGTATTATATCTATTTAATTTAAATTCTTAACCACAATCTAGATTTCGTTGTATAACAACATCTTTAGATGGGCAGTTTGAAGAGATTTATTCAAATTGCCCACCTAATCTAAGAATCTCTTCAAATTGCCTACCCGAATACTCATACAGCGAAACATAAGTCGTAGTTAAAATAGATAGAATACTACATCACGTAGTTTCATTTACTTATTAACAAAAATTAAGTGATATTGAATTTGTACAAATTTAACGTGAAATATATTCCATTTTAATATTTGTTTTTTTATATTATCTTGTCAGCTCATTTACTTTTTTCATAAATTGTAAGTAAATTGATAGTACACCATCGACTACCTTACATCCATCATTATCATTCTGATTCAGATATAAAGTTTATATAGATACTCACAGCCAAATATTATCAAGTAGAGTGCGTGTGTAAGCCTAAGATGCGAATTATTGGGGCAGGAACGAAAGGAATTCCATAATGCGATTCTGGATGAAATTTAGGCTTCGGGATTACTGACATCGCCCACACGTCGGTGGTTTGATGGTCCTTGTTGTGACGGTAGGTAGGTTCGGCTTTATTTGGAAAATTGATGACGATATTCTTAAATAATGCGAATATCATACAGTAAGGGAAATTTACGTGTATAAACTGGGTTTACGCAACTGACAAATAAAAATTGGGGACTTTAAAAATATCTTGGTATTGACCTGTGTAGTAGCAAATACTAAAGAAATACTAAATTAAGCTAAATACAAAATATTAAAAAATTAATGTATTCTTGAAAAATTCAATATATTTTTATACCTGTAAAATATATCAGGCTACGTATGTTCATTGTGAAAAAATTACAGTAATATTTGCAAACAAATTTAGTAAAGTATGACACCTTAAATATTTTATAGGTACATAACTGAGTACTGAACTCTCGTGGCGGAAGTTCTTTTCATATTTTACAGGTCTTTTAAATATGAAAGGGGAGTTAGTTCAACTCTTTAGGCAAATTACTGGAAGTAAAAACTAAAAACTTTTTCATCTATTTGTAAATTCACTGAAAGTTATGATGCTTGCGTTCAGATTTAAATCCAATCTACCTTTGATTAAATCAAACGTTACACAGAGACTTGAATGTTTAGCGGTCGTCAGTGAGAGCTCAAAAGAAAGAAATTTTCAAGATTTTCCGCTTAATAGAATTCACCACATGACATTTATATTAATGGCATTTGTCCTCCACGTTGTAAAGTGACCCGGGTAATACCTATACTTACGGGTGACACGTAGTGAGATGTAAATAATTCCAGACTATTTGCTATTCTCTCTGAAACAGATAAATTATTTGACTTTGTTTTACATCACAGCATATATTCGAGCTACAGAAGTCAAATATGTGATGAGCAGCATGGGTTTCGATTTGGATGTTTAGTGTTCACGAAATTGTTATGTCTCCTTGATTATTTGGCCTATCATACTGACCTCGAATTTCTACTATCAGAAACTTTCGATCGTGTTTACAAAGATATCTTATTATATCGCCTTGGCGAAGTAGGGTTCTCCATTTCATTTTTATGATTTTTCTCTTCCTATCTTATGAATAGAAATCAATACGTACGAATCACCTTTACATCCGAGGCTTACTTTATACGATCGGGGGTGAGCCAGGGTTTGAATGTCGAGCTTCTGCTCTTCGCGATTCTGGTAAACGATGTTAGTTGCGCGATAAAAACTGCGATTCGTTTGTTATTCGTGGACAACGTGAAACTTGTTACTATTGGCAAGTATGCAGCAGATGGCGAATGGCTACAACATGACATCAGCGCCATCATTGAGTTCAGTGCAGAAAGTCGCTTACGGCTTAATGCAAGCAAATATTTGATAGTGAATTACAGCCGAGCAGACGCTCCTATAAAATACGAATATACGGTCAGAGGATCCCACTGCATCGTCTGTATAAGGTCGTTGATTTAGGAGTCAGATTTCATTCGCGATTAACATTTTGTGGGAAAATGGCGGATGTAGCAACAAATCATTTCGGAAATTTGGCTTCGTGAAAAATAATTCAAAGGACTCTCTCTATATAATTCTTTCTTTATAATCATTTAGTCTGCTGTACACTTCACTAATCCTGTATGCTGTACACTTCACTACCCGTAAAACCTTAAATTTGATTCTAAAAGCCTTCGCTTCTTAAACCTTTTATATAAGAACGTTACCTTCTTTATATGACCTTTTTATATATTATAATAAAGCCAAAATATCATATTTCTTTTTCATATATAGCTTAACTAGATTCAGCTTTTAGGAAGACTGTTCCAAACATCTATTTTAGTATCGTTTCCTCAATCATTTTTGAGAAACTTATATTTAAAACTTACCACGAAAGGTGCCAGAGTATGATTTCAAGTACACCGCAGCATTTGGGCATTCAAATATTAATGATACAAATACTATACGCTACTTATTAAATTGCATTACGGAATTACTTAAATGGAACCCAGATTAGTAATTAGCCAAAATTCTTTGGGATACAAAGTACGTTTCGCGGATCATAATTAGTTCTCCCCATCCGGGAGAACTAATTATGATCCGCGAAAATTAACGTATATAAGTGTGTCAATCTATCATGAATCACAAAGCAAGTTCATTTGATATCGAGCATGCTGAATCGTCATCCATGACATAATTTAATTCTGCCAATATAGTTTCCACTGCGCGGACCAAATCAAGAACCGTGACAGGCACATGAATGACCACGAGAGGTTAATAATTACCGTGAGTCCTATCCGTCTGTTCACGTTTTCATTCCGATATCGACGTTTTGAATATCGCCTTCATCTGAAAATATAGCCGTGCGTTGAACAATATTGATTAAATTTCGAATGTATGATTCTGGACAAAATAGATGAAAATCTTCCTATTTTCAACGTTTTTATATATTGCAATAATAGAGAGATATGTATCAAAGTATTACTACAGTTGATATTTTAGGTCTTAATTCTCGTAAAAAAGTCAATATTTTAAAATTTGTAATCAAACTTTTCTTAATATTTTAGAACTATTTTCTACATTCCTGCTGCTTTCACAGATAAATTTTCTATAAATTGAAAAATTTATATTCTGTACTACTCAACAAACTGACACGAAAGAAACTTCTACTTTATATGTTACTTTTTTATGTACGTAAATAGAATAAACTATTTTATAGAAAATTCTTTCGTTAGAGATTATTGCCAACCAAATGAGCAAAAGTTGCTTAGTGGTACATTGCTAAGAATTTACCATTTGCCTTTTGGAACATGCATAAAATTGGGTCTCATATTCGTCTACTTCTCTTTAAATTTTTGTAATCGCTAACCTTATTTTATGCACGCTAACCAAAAATAATTCAGATTTTAAGTTTTAAGGTAATGTTAACACCCAGAATTTTCACATATTTTTTTAAGTACGTGATTGAAATATTAGAGGATAGAAGGACACCTCGTATATGATTTTAGAGCTTAATAATTCGCAAACAGGGCAAAATGATTATATCACCTACATTTTATGTTTAATGACCTATTTAATGACCCACCACTCGAAGGGGAGAATGGGAAAAAAGGTACGTATATTACATGTATGTGAAAAGGGACAAAATTATTATATTTATTACTATGATATGCCTAATTAATATTGTTTCTCTATCTGAAATTTTTGGTTGTAAAACTTTTTACATTCAGGTCTAAAAGAACAAGGAATTTAAGGCTGTGAAACATAATGTTTTTCACGAACGCAGTGAAAAAATTGCTAACGTTCCTTGTTTGACTAGGGCACACGAAATTAACTGATTTGTTTTTGTTGCTCTTAATCGATAATAGACACATAGTTTTGTGATATCATATCGTAAATAGAAAACCAACCAAGTCCGAGTTTGATTCGTGAATTCGTTTGAAGTGAAATTCGTTTATTTTTCATGAATTGCTACTAATATGGATTTCCTAGTTCAATATATATTTAAAAATAAAAAAATAAGTAAGCGTGGACGTTATAGTATCGTGAATATATCAGAAATTATTAACATCTCAAATCGTTGCTCTAGTTATTCTTCAATTTTTGTGTGGGATTCAAAAAACCATATTTTTTCATAATCTTGGTACAGTACTTTTGAAAGCAACAGCAGAAGGACTTTTCGGAAATAAATGTATCAAATCGTCCTCCCGGTCTCTCCCTACGTCCCCAAAAAGTAAATTTACATTTGAGTGTCAGCTATTGAGATATGTTTAATATGCTTTATCCCTACACCAAATTTTAAATTTCTACCTCAAGCGGTTGCTGTGCGAGACGTATACAGGGGTAATCTTACAAGTATTCCATATGGACCGATTTCGACGAATCTTTTTTTATTTAAAAGAATATGCTCTAGGTGTAATCACATACAAATATGATGATTATAAGGTTCGGAAATGAACGATGGAACATATTAACGAGTGGCACTAAATCAACTATGGTTCAAGATATTTGCTAAGTGCAGTTGTTACTTTGCAAAATAACTACACCACCCACCAGATCAGGGTCTGACGATATGGAGATGAATAACGGGTCTCCTTAACGGATGTCATTAAATCAATCGTAATTAAAGATAAATGCTGTTAATATTTATTACTTTGCAAAATAACTAACCGTCGACCATGTCAGAATCTGAAGAAGCCATCTGGAACTCCTTACTCAGGTAGAGTTGAAAAATTTTGGTGCAGATATTTAGAACCTTCTTCTTCTTTATTCAGCGCCTTCACAAATTGTTTCATCATTCCCAATTTTATGTGTAATGTGATTTAAGTTAGTTACGGTTAAATGAGGTCTTTAGCAAAAAATCCATGACCTAAAAATCCACCTTTTTTCCAATAATAAGAGTGTGTCACTTAGTTAATTATGTTATATTTAACTATTTATTAGAACTTATTCATTGTTATCTACCTCAGCCATTCAGTGTGTTGTTTGATTAATAAGAAACAATTAAAATAAAATATCATTTCTTTACTAGGTAGTACTAAGTACTTTTGGCAAAAAAACTATGTTAGATAACTAAAAATCTTGATGTGATGAAATTTTTTCAGCATTTTCCCCGTAATCAGCAACCCAAAGTCTATCAAATCTAAAAGAGGAAAACCATTGTAGATCTATTATAATTATACGATATTTTAAAAAAGAAAATAATTGGATGTTAGTTATAGCGAGATGATTAATTTTATTAATCACTGAAAATTCTAAAACTAAATATCCTATAAAAACCGACTACAAAAAAGTACATACTAAAAAGTAAAAAAAATTAACACAAAAGAGGTACCTACTTATTATCAATAAATAACTAACTTACCTATTTTTGAAGTCGGTGCCAGCACAGCCGATCAATATAAACAAATTTAAAATATTATGCCATAAAGCTTTTATGCATAAAGCTTTTTAGCTGTTATGGCTCTTTTTCATATTAGAAGTTAAGGTTTTAAATTCGTATTATAAATTAAATTAAATTATAAATTATTTAACTTGTTCGACAGGGCTGGCACCGACTTTATAAATAAATAACTTAGTTTTTCTATTTAAGATATGGAACCCTACAAAAGGAAGGTACAATAAATAATTTACTTTAACTAATTTACCTCATTGGCCCTTCGTACACTTCAAAATTAAGTGCCATTCGTTTACGTCAAACGACAGTAAAATTACGAAAATCTTTACTATTCTTAATTAATACCACGTTATGTTAATTGTTTCAGCGCAGTTAATTAGAAATACAATTATATTATAATTAATGTTCCTTAATTTATATAATGTTACATAACTCTACTCGATGTATTGCAAATAAACTTTCATTATAAAACTTTATTTGGGCGCTTTACAAATCACTATTCATGAACTGTTAAACTGAATAATGTAGACTTCCAACTATATTGGCCTAAATATTATAAGTACCTTAAATTGCGAATTTTGCCTTTTAAATTTATGATATTAATTCATATATCTAGGAAAAATATTTTAAGTCTCTGAATTTAATCGATTATTTTACAATTTTGTTAATTTAAATTTATGTATGTTTCTTCTGTTGTGTTTCATTCATTTTCAGTGATGATCAGTTCAAGATTAGATACGTATCTTCAATTTAACATTCTCTATTTTATTATTCTCAACTATTATTTTATTGTTTTTTCGCACTTATTTATCACGGTTGCATTTTCGTCTTGATAATTTTTTTTAAGATATTTGAGATATTTTTCAAATATATACAGCAATTATTAAGTATCTATGCTCTCTAATTTTCTGAGAGTAATTTTTTATTTTAAAGAAAGGAATTTCAATTTGCCACAAACCTCGACTCTAATTGTTGTTATTGGCCATTGAACGATAAAATTAACAAAACTGATATAACCACTAAATAAGTTTTGTAACTGCAATTAATGTACGATTATTTGATCTTGTTTTAACGTAACCTTAAAGTAATTAACTTGTTATTTTATTTCCATATTAAGCAATACTGACATTAGTAATTCATATTTTGTTTATAGCGCAGTGCTGAACTGATTTAAATCGTTGAAGAATAAATGCCCCAATAAAACTTAATTTCTTGCCCATATTTTATTACCTGCCCATCGCAGTTTTCTCGGTTAAAAGGGTATATGACTACATTTTTTTAATCGCATTCAATAGAGTGACTATTTACGATTAACGATTTTGCAAAAACGTTTAAATATGCATTTATTTATTTTTATCTTAGAGTTTAAATACAAATATTCCACCCCTATACACGCTATGAACTGAATTTTAAAAGAAATGTTCTTAAAGAATACCTAGAAGCTAAAGGGTTTTCCTTTAGCTATGTGCCAAAGTGAATGGTTTTTGGTTTTCACACACACACACACACAGCTATATATATATATATATATATATATATATATATATATATATATATGTATATAAGCAATGCATAATAAATGGTATGTTATTCTAAATAATAATTAATCTTACTTCACAACATTTAATTTCAATAATTATAAAAAAATATATTAACAATTTTGAACGTCGGGTTCACGGCTTATTACACGCTAAAACAAATGCCTACCTAAGCAGTGTATTAACCTTTGTATACGTTTACTATGGAAATGAAAACTCATACTTAAAGGAAATTATACTCTCTGATATATACATTATAAACCGTTTACTATTATGATCATTAGAAACTATAGTCTTAGGAACTTTTCGGAAGTAAATATACTCCATATAACAGGTAAAATTTTAAAATTTTTTCAATTACGTAACGTATCAAACCATCCTCCGGGCCCCTCCCTACCCCACCACCAACCAAATTTACATTCAGTGTCAGCTATGGAGATATGATTAATATACTTTATCGCTATATCAAATTTTATATTTCGAACTCAAACGGTTGCTGTGAGAGACGGGCACGGGGGTAACTTACAAGTATTCCGTTTTTAACATACTTCAAAAAAGGAGGAGGTTCTCCACCCATCGGAATTCTTTTTTGGTATGTTCAGCAATAATTATTTGCTGTGTGGACCGATTTCTACGAATCTTTTTTTATCTAAAAGAATGTGCTATAGATGTAGTCACATACAAATATGATGATGATCTGATGATAAGGTACGGAAATGAACGATGGAACTCCTCATTCCCAATTTTATGTGTAAAGGGTCTAGCAAATCTTTTTCCGGGACTAAATTTTCTCCCCCAAGATTTTTGGTTCCAGAAAATAGTTCAGTTCTCGGTGGCCACTTTTTCGTCGTCCAATGTTGTCCTCTGTCTAGAATATCTCACTCACAGACAAAGCAGGGGTATTTTGTGTAGTCACCTTGTTTATAGAGCAACATACTTATAACTTTCAGATCTCCGCAGACCATCCAACCGCGTTGTACGTACTTTATTTCATCCAACACATTTTTCAAATTGTCCCAGCATTCCCTCAAATATATACAGTGGGCGACTGGCAGTGAAACATATTTATTGCCATTATGCAAAACGACCATTTTCAAACTTTGCTTTGATGAGTCCATGAACAATCTCTATCCATTTACTTCATATTTGTTATTAAATATTTTCACTAAGCCAGGAATTTCTTTGCAGCATACTAGATCACGATCTTCAGCAAAATGTGGTTCAAAGTCTTCTATATCTCTATTGCGATAGCAAGAAAGTGAGGTGCACAGAGCAAGCATATATTCTTTTCCAATAGTCTTGATCCGAGAAGTAGAGCCACATCTTTTGGCAGGCTTAGATCTCTCGTTAAGTCGTTCAATTCTAACTGTGAAAATAATTATGTTCCACTTGCACTTCGCTCAAATTGAGCTTTAGGTTGAGATACCTCTTCCACATCACTGCTCGTGCCTTCAGTTTGCACTGATTCATAATATGGACGTGATGGCGGCGCAACATTCGGGTCGCCATGTACCACGTATGTAACCGATTGCATGGTTGGGTGTACCAAGTCCTTTTTTGTTTTAGATTCGTAGCCTCTAGTCTTGTAACAGCAAAAATAGTAACCTTCGATATGATTCTGAAATTTTCTCCATAAAATAGGCGATTGTAAATAAAAGGTATTGTTCTGCCTTTTGACCACTTTCGAAATTCACGAACGCATGTCGCACAAACTTTATGTGGGGCCCGCTGTTTATCTTGATTAGCGATTGCTAGACCAAAATACATGTTATAAATGTTACCTATGAATTCGGTAATATTATGCTACTGTTTTTTAAGGATAAACTGCCCACAAATACAACAAATTTTGTCCGGTGAGTTTAAACACTTTTGCGATGACATCTTCTAAGTGAGCGTTACGAATTGCGGGGAAGTAATGATTTTGTGTAAACTATATATATGTATTGCTATTTATACAAAAATCGACCCTCATTAACCCTCTTCTAACGATTTAAGTTAATTACGATTAAGTGAGGTCTTTAGAAAATGACCTAAAAGTCCACCTTTTTTCCAATAATAAGGTTATGTCACTTGGCTAATTAGATTATATTTAACTAACTATTTATTATTACTTATTCATTGTTGTCTACTGCAACCATTCAGTTTGTGGTTTGTTCAATAAGAAACAATTAAAATAGAATATCAGTTCTTTAGTAGGTAGGTCTAGTTACTTTTGCCAAAAAAAACTATGCTAAGTAATTAAAAATCCGGCTGTGACGGAATTTTTTCAAAATTTTTCCCGTAATGAGCACCCCAAAATCTATCAAATCTGAAAGGGGAAACCATTGTAGATCTGTTATAATTATACAATATTTTAAGAAAGAAAATAATTGAATGTTAGTTATAGCGTGATAATTAATATAATTATTCACTGAAAATTCTACAACAAAATATCCTTTAAAAAACGGACTACAAAAAAAGTAGGTACTAAAAAGTAAAAAAAAATAACTCAAATGGGTAACTACTTATTACCAATAAATAACTAACTCATTTATTTTTGAAGTCGGTGCCAGCACAGCCGACCAATATAAATAAATGTAAAATTTTATGCCATAAATACGCCTTTTATGGCTCTTTTTCATATTGTAAGTACATTAGAAGTTAACGTTTTAAATTTGTTTTAAATTGTTTAACTTGGTCGATAGCGCTGGCACCGACTTCAAAAATAAATAACTTAGTTATTCCATTTAAGACATGGACCTCTACAAAAGAATGTTACATTAAATAATTTACATCACTGGCTCTTTGTATGCTTCAAAATTAAGTGTCATTCGTTTACGTCAAACGAGAGTAAAATTACGAAAATCTTTATTAATCTTAATTAATACCACGTTATATTAATTGTTCCAGCGCAATTAATTAAAAATATAATAATACCGTGACAAATGTTCCTTAGTTTATATGTTGTTCCATAAATCTGTTCGATGTATTGCAAATAAACTTTCATTATAAAACTTTATTTGGGCGCTTTATAAATCAATATTCATGAACTGTGATACTGAATAATATAGACTTAATAATGTAGAGACAACTCTTCATATTAATATTAGCTTAAATATTATAAATAGCCTACGAATAATAGTGCCTTTTAGAATTAAGATATCAATTTATATATCTAGGAAAAATATTTTAAGTCTCTGAATTTAATCGATTATTTATCTAGTTATATTAACGTGATCGTACTACAATTGTTTTAAAATTTTGTTAATTTAAATTTAATTACGTTTCTTCTGTCGTGTTTCATTCATTTTCAGCGTTTAACAGTTGTAGATTAGATGCGTATCTTCAATTTGACATTCTCCATTTTATTATTCTCAACTACTATTTTATTGTTTTTTCGCACTTATTTATCACAGTTGCATTTTTTTTATATTTGAGGCTAAAAATATTCCATTATCAATTATATACAGCAATTATTAAGTATTTATGCTCACTAATTTTTTGGGAGTAATTCCTTATTTTAAAGGAAGGAATTTCAATTTGCCATAAACCTTGACTCTAAATGTTATTATTGGCCATTGAAGGAAAAAAATAACAAAACTAATATAACAACTAAATCAATATTGTAACTGAAGTTAATGAACGATTACTTGATCTTGTTTTTTATTAACTTGTTATTTTAATTCCATATTGAGCAATACTCTTATTAGCAATTCAAATTTTGTTTATAGATCAGTCCTGAAAGTTAAAGATTTCTCTTCAGTGTAATAAACGCCCCAATAAAACTCAATTTCTCACCTATATTTTATTAACTGCCCGTCCAAGTTTTCTCGGACAAAAAGGACAAGATGATTACATTTTTTTTAATTGCTTTTAATATAGTAACTATTTACGGTTAGCTATTTTGCAAAAAAGTTTTAATATGCATTTGTTTATTTCTATCTTAGAGTTTAATTACAAATATTCCACCCCTATTTTTACGCTTTTTGAACTGAATTTCAAAAAAAATGTTCTTATTGAATATCTAGAAGCTAAAGGAAAAATATGTGCCAAATTTCAAGTTTCATATATAAATATATATATATATATATATATATATATACATATATATATATATATATATACATATATATATATATATATATATATATATATATATATATATATATATATATATATATGTGTGTGTGTGTGTGTGTAAGGAATGCATAATAAGTGTTATGTTGTTCTAAATAATAATAATCTTCACAACATTTAATTTTAAGAATTATAAAAAATTATAATAAAAATTTTGAACGTGAGGATCACGGCTTGTTACACGCTAAAATAAATGCCTACCTAAGCAGTGCAATAACCTGTTTATAGGTTTATTATGGAAATGAAAACTCATTCTTAAAGGAAATTATACTCTCTGATATATACATTATAAACCGTTTAATATTATGATTGTTGGAAACTATAGTCTAAGGCATATACATTCTAGGCGGTCATGGTTACTTCTGAAATTTCTATAGGTGACCACTTGCATAAAGATTTGCATGATTATTGAAGAAGTCTTTCCAAACAGGCTTTCTTAGATGATCAGCGCCCACAGTACTGTCATTAACATACAGATAAACCATACCATGCACTTGGCCACTGGGTATATGAGACCAATTCCCATGTACTCACTGCCGGCCCACAGCAACATTGTTCCATAACATTACCTCCAACAACACAGCAATCCTACCTACGTCGCCTTTAGCATATTCCTAGGGAAATTTAGAATTTCCATCAGAAACCTGAGTTACACAAGTATCTGAACACACTTAGGACTGCAAGGCTGAAATCCTGGAACTCACCCGCACTTCTGAACATTACTGAAACGTGGTAAGAGGAATGGCCTACTGAACATTACTGAAACGTGGAAAGAGGAATGGCCATTCCATGCCAAACCACCCAGCCTGAGCTGAAACCGAGCGCTCTGGCCTTAGATCTAAAAATTCTTGTCACGTCTAGTTTACGGTCAACCACTTAATACCAAAAATGGTCACTGCATTCACTTATAGAAGGAATGATGCTAGATCAAAGCTGAGATATGTGAACGCAGATATCCTAAGCAGACAGTACAACACATTATTCTAAAGCGCCCTCTTATAAAATACATGGAGCAAGCGGGAGATTTCCAAACCTTAACAAGCAAAGCTTTGGAATACTAAAGAACAATGAATTTAAGTTGTAAGAAGTTTATTTTTTTGTATGCCACATAGTAAATATTTAAGTGGTACTAGTACATGGCACAAACGAAAACCAACAAAAATTTTAATGTTACTTATGCCGCATTATAATTATATTTTCTATTCATGTAATTTTTTTTTTCCTCGTGATTTGATTAAATATTTAGATGTTTACTTATTTTATGCAGCATTATTGCAGTAACCATCATCATTTTTTTTTAAATTATTTAGTTTACCCGAACGAAACTCTGAATAATTTACTAATTATAACATATTAATTACATCCAAACTATTCAAATTTCTATAAAAGTATTTTTAGTAAAAAAATCAAAATTTTACTATTAAAATAAATAAAAACGATTTGTTTCCATTCATTTTATTTATCCTAACTTTCTGTATGAATAAACTTTACTAACGCCTTGGAAATTGACCGTTTTATTTGTAATAATGTCGCTTTTGTTTTTCAAAGCTATTCACTTATGACAAAATATTACCCGTCCCAACTTTTCCCCAACCGTACTGTTATACCACTTAAAAAGGTGTAAATCAAGTCCCTCCATAATCCGTTTCCCTTTTCACCTAGTTTTCCGCGAACACAATATTCCTTTCAAAGCTTAACCACATTTCGCCCGCATTTTCACGTCGGCAGCCCGCAGTTATCCTGGTCATCTTTGCTGCGATTACGAGCGCACATTTTCTTTATTACACCGGACACTGCGACGCAGGTTAGCAAGGGTAGTAAGCGTTGATGTGGTGGATTATCCACTGTAACCTTTGTTGATAGTCGATCTTTTGTGTTTACTGTCATTAAATATATAAATGTGCTATCTTGTAAATATTTTCGCATTAATTTTGTGTACTTTCTAATAAGTAGAAGTAGATTTCAAATACGGCATTGAGTACGAAAATTTCAAGTGCATTAACTTCTGTTAATTTTTTTTATATATAACACGATAATTTTACAAGGATATATCTTTACAATCCCATAACTAGTAATAAAAATGATACGGATGCTACAAATTATTATTTCTTCACTCCTCGTCTCTTTAAATTGTCCATATATTAGCGAGTAATTGTGAATTGCTATCCATCAAACAGTTATAACGAAACCAAAGAATAAATCGTCATTGTAATAAGTGGTAAATAAGGAGAAAATACGTAATTAAAATTACAAAACCAGGTGATGTCTTTTTTTATTACAATTATTTGGAAGTTGTACCCTTAACGAATAAACCAAAATGTCAGCAATAAAGAAATAAAGTTTGTTCTACAGATAAGTAATCGTAGAAATGTGTAACAAAAACGACCCTGCGAATGTTCGTTAACACAACGCAACAAAGAATGTGTCCATTATTCGACAGGATTTTGTACATAAAACTGAGTAGAAAATATTAAGTAAGTTTGAGAAATTTCTCAACCATTTCTAAAAAAATACTGTTAAAATGCAATTATTCAACGAAAAAACATTATAGTTTTCAATAGAAAAACTCGTAAAATACACTCAGTTTTATGCATAAAATAATTTGTTTGAATAATAAACACGTTCATTACTATGTCTTTGTAATTGAAGTAAGTATATGTCGCTCAATTCTAATATTTATTTTTCCATATTGGGTGCAATCATTGCAACTAACAAGAATCAGCATATAACATGCACAATCGGCAACCATCTGAGTTATCAAACAAGATTCTAGTAGATACCATCGAATAAAACTTTGTGTGCAGTTAATTAGTTTTACAAACTTTAATCTTAGATTTAAAATAAAAAGTACTATTACAAACCTTGAAAACGCCGGCTGGCACCATACATTAATATTAAATCCTTCCCCACTCCTTTTCTCTTTCTCATCGTGTGGATTCGCTGAAAAATTCTTCTTCTTATTACAAAATGATATTAAGAAGCTAAAGAAATCAAATTTCATATTTCGGATACTCCTGAAAATTGTACACGATCAGTACCATTTGTGAATATCAGAAAATTCTATGACATACGAGTATTATAAGACAATATTCAAAAAGTAACGAAATCAAGTTTCGTAATTGCAACTCTTCTAAAAATAATATACGATCAACACCGTATTATAATGCTTAAACAGTACAAATATATGCTGTCACACAATAAAGAATTAGTTTGTTTTTGAGATAAGTACATGTGGAAATAAGAAATTATCAACTCGTCTACTTGATTTCTACATAAGTATACTGATTTTTATTTAATTTTATATTAATAAGGCGATGACCAGAAACATGTTGCATAATCCCGATTCTCCTATAAATAAAATACAATTGATAATACAATCCACAGACAAAATGAAGAGGAAAGTCAATACTTGTGGAAGCTTTATTTGAAACAATACGTGAAACATATTTTAAATTCCGAGAATAACTAAACATCTTCCTTGGTAACATCGGATTTTCAAATATTTATTTATGTTAAATTGATGCATATTATCAATGGATCAATAAAATGACTTGATTCAGTAAAATGTTTTATTAACAATCTTTACAATTTGCCAACCTGAAGAAGTCATACAACGAAACCTGGGTCAGAGTTAAGAATTTAAATAAAGCAAAAATAATACTAAATCACGTAGTTTAACTTAGTTGTGAATAAAAATTAAGTAACCATAGTACTGCCTCGAAGCGATAAGGAATATTTCGTTTATTAATCGCTATATAAATACTTGTTTATAATTCCAGATAAAGCATTTATTAACCCTACTTTAATTGTTCTGTTGAATACTCGAATATGGATATTTGTTTTCTTGTTCGGTAAATGATTTAATGAGTAAAGGCATATTCAGAAAGCTTCTGGTTCATTTTTTAACTTTTATCTCCCTTGTTATTTTTATTGTTTCATGTCTCAAGAAAAAAACCGATCTCTCAAGAAATCATTCACGTATCAGTGCGTCCGTGTGCCACAGCCTTTATATTCCAGTCTCTCAAAAATACGTATTGGAGGAAATAAATTAATTCGTTCAAAAGGGGTAGTATTGAAAGGTGTCATTTATAATGGTCTCAAAAACAGTTTCATTATTTTAGACTGTTTATATTCAGAGACTAAAAAATATCCTACACCTTTTCCATTTTTACCAAACTAGTGAAATTAAAATAATGAAAAAACTGAGTTTTTAGAATCCTGTGGAGAAGTATAAATAAATTATAACTAGTGACTAACTGTAGTGAAATTCTGGATGTCATAGTTTTTTGAGATATTCGCTATAATATATATGTCCCTTCTACTTAATTATATTATGTATTATTAAATATTTATTGCACTTGAATTGCAAAATAATTTCACTTCAAACGAGATACAGAAACCTTGATGCACGAACTACACTCGCACTTGGTCGCTTTTCTTATATTTCCTACTTGCTTAACGTCTTAAGATATAAACTATAAATATCTTTATATATATATTTCTTCTATCCGTGTATATGTGACTGAACTCCTCCTAAAAGGCTCGCGTGATTTTTATGAAATTGTGTGTGTGTATGCGTGATTAAAGTTGGTTTAGATTCACAATTTGATCTGGTAGGCAACGCTGCGATCGCGGTTTAGAAATTTGTTTTTAATTTTTGACGTCGGGCGAAGCCGCGGCCACAGGTAATAATCTATATATTTGATTGTGTGATAAGTTTTTGATATTTGGCATTTATTTTGTAGAAATTTATTATTCACAATTAAACGCTACAATATTTTCTAATAGTCCACCTGAAGATTGTAATACAACGAAACCTAGGTCGTGGTAAAGAACTTAAAAAAAGTAGAAATAATACTACTAGTTCCATTTAATTGTGTTCAAAACTTTTTTGAATAGATTGTCGAAAGTTTTAAAGCAACTTTTATAAAGTAAAAATAGGCAGAAGTTTGCATGGGTAAAGACAGTTATCGTCTAGACTTCATGTATATTGCATCGAAGAAAATATATATAAATCGACGGCAGGTACGCATATTTCTACTTCCCGCATTAATATTTATGAACAACTATTTATATGAAAACTAATGTCGATTAATTAAGTAAATTATAAACAATGAAAAGTCGGCACATCGCAATCACATATGTGAACTCGAGTGGCTTAGTGCAGGAAAAACTGGGTTTAGTACCCAAATCAGAAAAGTAATGAGGAGCTGTTTGTGGAATACCAAACCGGGTTTTCCCTTGAAGCTAATCCTGGAGGGATATACTTGTATGGTAACCGCAAGAATTAACTATTAGCAATTAAATTTACAACCTAACAAACTAAGTAGTTAACGCGACAGAGTTTACTTTCTTCTTGATAACGCTTGGCCAAAGACGGCAAAATATCCTTTAAGAATTACGAGACCTGATTTCGCTTCTGGTAGTACACCCATCTCATTAATCTAATATTGCAAAATTTGATGATCACTTATTGAGACCTATATTCAGTCCTTCAGAAAATAAAAAAATCAATATATGTTGAATTTAAATAACCAGGTTTTATAGGCAGTCTACTGTCATACTCATCGATAAAAATTGTGCATATGCATATCGGTTTCTTTGTAACGTTACGAACATTACAAAGAAACCATTCCAAAGAGACCTTTAAATAACTGCTTTAAGAATTAATCTTGTTTAAAAATGTTTTAGACAAAAGAGTAAATAATTAAGTAATACAAAATAAGAAAACTCAATGGTAAGTATAATGATGATATGTTACATAGATGAATACCCGTTTAGGAAAAGGTAAATGTACCCGTGTAGGATATAACAATCAATAATCTAACGACAGACTAATTTCCACTAGTAGCCACTTTTGAATATCCTAAACATTGATTCTAAAACGATCTCGACAATAAATTCCTCGTAACACCTGTTTAACTAACAGCAGCACACGTCGAGATGTAATCAATATCGACAAAGACACGATAATATCAGTCGTCCATGGTGATATGAAAATGTCTGTCGCTATCGAGATGAAAATACGAATAAGCAAACGGGACTCACGGAAACTCTCATCCAACATCTGTACTCACGACCGTTAATGTACTCAATTCGAGTGACGTACGTAAGAGTAGATAACGTACCGTAATACGTTATATTGTTACTTTTATAATATAATGAACTTTTTGCAATAGTAAATTTGCATATAATGAATTAACTTGAAGTTGACAATGTACCATTTAAACTTATTTAGAACTGGAACTTCATTTTCGCCCCAAGACCGATTCTGTTTTCTTTTATTTAAATGAAAACAGAAAATCAAATCAGCCTGAAAGTTTAGTTAATAAAGAGTTACATGTGAAATAATATCTTATATTATCCATAATTACGGAATACGATTGAGATTGACGTCTTTCTTATTGCCGAATATAGGTTTCCTACGGAATCGTCAACCTTTTATTAGCAACCAGGACAATGATTAATATTTATTGAATTGGAAGTTATATTATTTTTATTTTGCTTCATTTAAAGAGATTAGAAGTGATAAAAAAGTCACATATACAGTGATAATTATCCCATTTTAACATCATCTTTATTGCATTAATACCTTTACAGCCTTATTGCCTAGTTTTTCAACTCAAATATACACGAAGTAAAGAAAGCAGATGATATCGCTCATCGAGGATTCCGCATCTCGTTTGAAGTAAAATTTATTTATTATATAATATATATATATATATATATATATATATATAAACATATTTATATACACGTATATATTATGGTGAATATCTCAAAATGTATATCTACGGACATACGTATAGATTTCCAACAACTTTTTGACCTTCCAAACGATATCTCCCGATAGACTCTTTCTAAAATTTCGGCATAAATCATTTTGAATATTAGTTACTGAAATATACGAGGGTTAATATGGTTTTGATAATGCTGAACCTCAAGTTTTTATAGAAGCTGTTTCTGAGAGAAGGCGTATGGACATGGGAGTGATTATAAGGGTACTGTTTGTTTAAGAGCCGTACCCATCCCAAAAAAATGAAACAACAATTCGTTATTGTTATTTAAGAGGTTTATATATATATATATCGTTATTGTTATTTAAGGGGTTTATATACAAAATGTAAAATTTTCCCGCGGACAGTAATTTACCTTTTTTAATATTACTGCTGTCAATACATATGTAAATTAACCAACGGAACAAGAGCGTCATAAACCGATGAAATACTGTGAACTTGTTAGATTTGTTTAGAGGATCTACTTCAGCAAAGATGTTCCATTTCCAAAAAATAATATTAAAAAAATTAAATCAAAAATAGACTAAATTTCCTAAAATAAATCAGCAGTGTATGTCTTCATATGAAAGAATTGTATGGTTGGATGCAAGTTTCTTTTCAATGGGAGCGAGAGTACATCAATTCCATATAAATATATACTCCAATTCTCCAGTCCTTTCAATGGTAATATTTCATATATTGTTCTGCGTCAAGCTTCCACAGATATTAATTTTACTCTTTATTTAGTGAGCGATCAAAAGTACTCGACTTTGTACCCACATCTAGCATTTTTTCTGTGGTTTATATTATTGGTCGTTTATTATTTTTAACAAGATTAATATTATGAATTGATTCCAATAGCTTCCAAATACATAATATTTCGTAGCATTTTAAACCATTACCACCACACACACTATGCGCCGGCCTTTTTTACGTGTAATTTTTTCTCTATATTTAATTTAATTTTCAAAATTATAATACTCACTAACTGCTTGCATATTTTTAAATTTTTACTTAACTACGTTGCAAACTACAGCTTATTAATTACATTGAACGCATTTTTTACGGAAGAAAATAAATTTTAATTGTGTTTTATATACGTAATTCAAATTTACAGAAAGTAAAAGAAAATGTATCTTTTATTGTTATATTCATCAAGCAGAGTAAACAATTTTTGGAAACCATATAAAAATTCTCATCCAGAAAAACTTACATGTTTTTTAATAAAAAATGTTTCTAATATATTCAGTTTTATTACATACTCTATAGATATATACAAAACCTGTCGATTAATATAATGATCGTTCACGGAAATTACAAATATGTTCTTTGCTATTACAAAATGTCGCAAATTTAAACAATATGTAAAAATAATAGATAAATTGGCGTTAAACGTCATTAATGTTTATCTGTATATTGATCGACAGGTTTTTGTATATATGTATACAGTATGAGGTAACTAACGTATCTCTAATTTCTGTGAACGATCTGTACATTAATCGACAGATGTTTTATATGTGTATGCATACATATATTAAAAACCTGTCGATTCATTCCGTCCGTCTGTGATGCTCTGACTCATTCCATCCGTGACTCATTCCTTTCGTATATTAATCGACAGGTTTTTTATTTATGTATACATACATATATAAAAACCGGTAGATTAATGTACAGATCGTTCACAGAAATTACAGATACGTTATTTGCTACATACTCTAAACATATATACAAAAACCTGTAGATCAATATACAGATCGACCTTAATGTCGTTTAACGCTCATTTAACTATTAATTTTTTATCCACAAACTGCAAAATATATAATGAATCTCTTAAAGGCAGTTGGAAAATTACCAAATAACAAAAACAAACAGGTAAATTTTAATTCTTACTTATTTTCTTTTAGATATACACAGCGTATATGAGAAAAGCATATCAGTACAAACATATTTAATGATTTGCCTTGGTAATCATTCATAAAAGACAAACAAAATAAGTTTTTTTGCCTTTATTACGCATTTCTATACATTATTAAATAGTTCAGTACGTAACGAAAAAATGTATGTGCCTTATAACCAGTTGGTATAAAGCCTCGTCATCGTCGCTTACCCCGTGTGAAGAAATAACGCTTATCAACATAAATAAATAGATGAAGTAACCTGACCCCTATAATTTGTTAATTATAAACTGAGCCTTGCTCAAAGCGCTTAGACTGAGTAATAATTTGTGCTAATTCATAATTTCAGTTTAATTGGATCAATCTGAGCACTGATTCATTCCATCCACACTCGGTAGCCTTCGAGATTTATGAGCCATAAACCCTTCACAATCCCTAACCCGGGAACAGTTTAGAAATGAAGCCCGTTTTGATTGCTGACTGTGTAAGTGAACTATAAAATGTAAATGACAAATAAACAACTTTATTGTAATAGACCATGGGAAGCATGCTGGTTTTAAATTATAATATTACAAGAAATGCACCCTCACGATAATAAGTTCAGTGAGAAGAGGAAAAAAAATTGACAAGCCTTAAATAAAATGTTAAATTTGAAGAGTTTTATTAGACCATAGTAAAAAGTTTAGGAGAATGGTTTCTATTTTTTGAAATCCATACTGTCAAATCTAATTAAGACGTAAATTTTGAATTCTAACATTTCATACATTGTGAAATGTAATCTTTTTCAATTATATATGATACTAACCGTGCCTGCAGCTTCGTTCGCGTGGATTTCGGGATATGAACATTATTAAGAATTCTTTTCGTTCGTGTATTTTTTTCCCTCCGAACTCTCTCATAACAAAATTTGCTAAAACACTAATAGTGTTGGCAGTGCCGGTACCGTAATATTAAATAAGTGAGTGAGTTATTAAATATTATCATATCCAGTAGGTTATGTGTGATCAAAGAAAAAATTAACGGATGGAGAAACAGACAGATAATAATTCTGAAAACAGCTTTTCTGGATTCTATGCGCTAAATTAATTACACTTTCTGAAATATTATCCACGAACAGAATCGACACTTATAGTTCTATCACACGACTCTTATAGTTCTATTATATGCATAAATTAGAAGATAGAATTCATTTATTATAAATAGTTAGGTCACGATATATATGTTTTTTTAAATTTAATTGCAGCATTTTCCTTTTTCAGATTAAAATCAATCTAACATAGGTAACGTTAAAATTTTGTGTGTAAATAACATATTTAGAATGATTAGTTAAAAAGTCTACTGTCATATTAAGTCGACAGATTATTATAATTGACAAAAGAATGTTAAGCGTGTTTAAAAAAAAATAGACAACTTAGTTGCGCATAACACAAATTCATGGACACTACAAGTTTGTTTAGATGTGTAGACCAATGGCTTTATATTTCTAATAAAAAAATAATAACAAACTAGTTTTTCATAAAAGTGAAACTAAAACAAACTAGTAAAATAATAAAACCTTAGAATGGCTGTTGCAATGATAACACATGCAAAAAATTACCTCCAAATTAAGAGAAAATACTTGAATACTATATTGAAATACTCCAAAGTGAATTTTGTGGAATTTTCTATCGTTTTTGCTATACTTTGGAATTCATATGTAGATTTAGTTAATAAAAATCGGTTATTTTCTATTTGAACATACTTACGCACGGTATAACCAGGAAGTATTAAAAATATTTAAGATAAATAAAGCTTTAGAAGTAGAAATACATTTTTACGCTGAAGTCGAAGTTCAGAGAATAAAATAGTTGAGTGGTGTACACAAGGACGCACAGCAATTAAAATGTGAAACGCGTCGTATATGCTCATATTAATCCATATTTAGTATATCATTTACTATTTCCCGGGAATAGTTACATTTACTACCGTTCTCTATACCTTAAGTATTCTCTTAAACACCAAGTTTTAAATATCGAATATATTTGGCGTTAATTTTGTAGAAATTCATTATTCACAATTAAATGAAACTACGTGATGTAGTATTATTTCTACTTTCTTTAATTTCTTTACCATGACCTAGGTTTCGTTGTATTACAACATCTTCAGGTGGGATATTAGCAAGAAAGTGGGATATTAGCAAGAACCTTTGGTAATATCCCACCTGAAGATGTTCTAATACAACGAAACCTAGGTCGTGGTAAAGAAATTAAAGAAAGTAGAAATAATACTACATCACGTAGTTTCATTTAATTGTGGACCAAGTTTTAAATTAATATTTCGTTACTGACATCAATTTCACAATTTCCTAGGTATAACTTAACTCTCCCTTATTACAACTTCATCATTCACCTTCATGGTGTCACCACCGGCATATAAAGCCAAAATTTGCTTATAAATTTATACCAAATAACGTTATTCGTAAAAGTAGCAATTTACCTAACCTAAAAACTTTCTGCACGATGGAACGTACGTAAATCCAATTTTTTACCTTCTGGTATCGAGAAGTTTTGTAATCGTTATTATAGGTGAGAATTGTCTCGTCCAAAATTTTGTTATTAATCACATAATAATTTTTAGGATTCTATATTTAATGAGTTTAAAGTTTATTTCTGTCACTACACTTGCACTTCGTCCCCACACACACACACACACACACACACACAAATAGAGACACACACAAACACACATACACACACACATATATATATACATATATCGAGTATTACTTTAACTTAAAATTAAAAAGCTTGTTTTGAATGTAATATAACTTAATTAGTTATGCCACGCTATTTGGCCCGTTTTATTAGAATTAGTTTATTTATGCTGCTCTGCTGTCTGCGGTCACTAAATATCTTTCCTGCAGTCGGTCATCGACATCGGTCATTGTGGTCGGGAATATATCGGTTTGAACACTCGTAGGATCAGTTAAAATCCAGTCTGACTACCTTGAAATATTTAATCAGTGTTCTTCACTTCTGTCGTGTTGATACATTACCTATAATGTTCCTCAAAATATAGGCTCCATAACATAAAAATAATTTTGAAAGAGAATTTATTCCTCCAGGTGCGAAAAAGTAAACAAAGCGAACAAACGGGCTTTCCTGCTTCATATCTTGGTGGACATATTAAAGGGACTCTTATAGTTGTTTAAGTAGAGTAAGTTTCAAGTAGAATATAATCATAAGTTCTACATTTTTTTTTTGTTATGACTTTCCTCTATGATATATAAATAAGTAAACGTTACGCGTGTACACGCATCATGTTTTCTAAAATAAAAAAGTTGCTTCACAAAAGTGTATGAATGACGTAAATAAGAAACCCTCGTGACGCAAATCCAAACCGTACTTGTTCATTTTTTTGAGTTACATGGTCAATATCTATTTATAATTACATCATATCCGCGTTCATGCCCATCCGTCTATCATATTCTCCTTATTTCCACAGATTTAGAACTATGTGCATGAAATTACCTCCCTCCTTCTTCATAATTTTAATAAAATTAAACAAACTCTGAATAAAGTTTAATAGAATTAAATAATAGTATTCAAATAAAATTATTTCAATTAAATCCCATCAGCAACATCAGAATATATGTATAACTACGAAACCCTAATTTAAACATGTCCCGACTCTCACTTGACCCGTGTTTTATTTAATCTTTGCTGAATATTAATTTTATGCAGCCTACGAAGATATATAATCATTAAATATTCCTTGAGATATTCAAGCGAAATTTAACGATAACGTGACAGACAAAAATTTAAAAATATTTTTATTACTCTATATTTATTCTTCCTTCAAACCATTACAGAGAAATTTACGTATTCGAAGGCATTAATAAAATTAAGAAATATTATGGGTTTATATAAATGTTATTGAAAATATTCTGTTAAGGTGATTCTTAGTTCATTAGAAATTTTATGACAGATCCTTTCACAAAAGTTTGTAATGAAAAGCGGGAATTTAATAAACAACGGAATATTTCATAGCATGTCAACATGCGCAAAGCCTTCAATAAAATTTGATACACTTATATTCTCATTAAAAATTTAACAATAAAAAAAAATTATTATATATTTTTTATAGAATTTAAGCAATATCTTCTCCACTTATCGACGTGACAGATCAGAACTTTACTAAAATTGAGATGCTTAAAAACTTTTAACGCTACCGAACTGAAATAAAAGTTTTCTGCATACATATCCGCGCAGAATCCAAACCAAAAATTCGTAAGTTATGACATTGTTGTGTGATCATAAAAACATTTTTTTTAAACTAAAAAACAGTTGTACGTATTTTTTATATTGTAAGACTACTTCAACAGAAACTTGTCATTCTAATTTTCAAAGTCTGTTCCATGTCTCTGAAAACAATTAATAATTAACGCTAAATTCGGTTAATCTTACAAAAACAATTAAATAAACCTCTTAGTAATTGAATGGAAAGAAAACTACCTTCATAAATTGAACATCCCTAAAATATGTACATACTCTGTAACATCCATATCTTGTAGATATATTTCGTCTTTAACTTTGCAACAATAGACTCTGGTCTCAATATTCTCTTTTTCCTCCCCTCAAACTTACGTCCCACGCGTAAGGCTTTTCAATTTACCCTCCCTAGCACTATTACTCAAAACGCATACGTCACCTTCCGGAGACGACACCAGACAAAAGATACCTCTCATATTTTTGTTTGCTGTACCAAGACGGTGACTCAGGTGCCATATTAATAACAATGGAGAACAGTCATAAATATTATTTTTCTGGATCTCACGTAATATATTATAAGTACTGCAGGATTCTATTGGACAATTGTAAAGGAAATAAGTTCTACATTATTATTTAACGCGGTCTCTTAGATAATTAATCGTATTATATTAATTCATATGAAAGTGGAAATTCGTTTAATGACTTGGCATTTTAGCTTTGAAACATTGAATATTCTTGATTAACTGAAAGCCACAATGAAAAGATTTGTGGATTTCAGGAAATGTAAATAACATCTATCGAGCCACATACTGAGTACTTTATTTGCAAGTTTCCTTTTCGAAAGCATGAAATTGAATATGACTAAATGCTCCGAATATTGTTAATCAAAGTGTAATGTGAGCTTTCTGCGTGTAGATTCGTAATTGTTATATTACATTTTGTTTTGAAATTGGAAATAATTATGTATTAGCATTAAAAAAGACGGGCCAAGTTTCAAACACATATGCATTTGGGTTATATTGGATTATAGTCATCACTTAAATTAACTTCGTTTACAAAATTTATATTAAAGAAAATCTTTACTTATTTTTAAAATATCACTTTTGGTAAAGGGCGATATCCCAGTATAATCTAGAATTAGTATATTAATGTGTCCAAATATTTGCTTACATTAAATATTGTAAAACTATTAATGTGAATCAGATATTCCGACACATATTCGTAATGTGTTTTTTTCATATTGAATTGAAAAAAGTAAAGTTAAAAGGTTTGTGATGTTAAATATATTTCATAGTTCCTTCGGTACTTGTGGATGTAATGTAGACACTTTCATATATATATGAAACTCCTCTAATGGAGGAATAAAACAGACTTTCACCGTGATCACCGTTTCAAAATGATCCCTGTTATCACTTCACTGAACAAAATACAAATAATTTTATATATAAGTAGTTTCTTTCTTATTCGCGCATCTACAAATAGACCGACCGTGAGGGAGAAAGGCGATTAATTTTTCCACTTTCCGCTAACATCATTTCCCCTTTTAAACTGGATATGTATTATCTGTGAAAAATATTATCAGGAATCTTATATATTAAATATCAGTGTCCAGGAATTTGGCTAAGCGCTAGTGCGACAGTCATTTTTAACTTTATGGCTTATTCCTTTTCTGTTTACTACTAATTTTTGCTCTATATGCTGGACTACATAATTTCGCAGCACATAATAGAAATTTTATTGATAAAGTTTATTTCTCTATTATTAAATGAGCAATTTCTGTATCCTGTTGCATTGAAAGATTCTTACTCTTCATGCTTACTAATTCCTGCGTTCGGGTAATAGACACTTTTTCTCAATACCGACGTACGGAATCGAAATTCTGCAACTCCACACGATATAATATTAATTAATCAACCTTATATACAATCACATTACGATTTGTTTCTGACAAGTGGCATTGAACATCTCCACATGTCCCATCATTAGTTATCTACTATACATAATGATAACAATATCATTGGATTTATTGTCTTGTTACTATTATTGTCACGTAGAAGTGTATAACTGTAATGGTTCTATAAATATGTGTGAAGAAATTAATAGAACGAATATATTAAATATAAAAAGAAATTGCACTTCGAACACTCTGTAAAGACTTAGAGACATAGAAACATACAAGCGCACAATGAAAATTTTTTGAACGTGCATGGAATATTTCTTAAAATAATGATATTTTTTAATACCATGTAATTGTTGAATATATTTGGCATTAATTTTGTAGAAATTCATTATTCACAATTAAATAAAACTTAGCGGTTTGGTTTTTTTTCTACTTTCTTTAAGTTCTTTACCGCGACCTTGGTATCGTTTTATTACATCTTCAGGTGAACTATTAGCAAAGATTTCTTGAAGGTCTTTTGCTAGTAGCCCACATGTAGATGTTGTAATACAACGAAACCTAGGTCGCGGTAAAGAACTTAAAGAAAGCAGAAATAATACTACGCCACGTAGTTTCATTTAATTGTGAATCATGTAATTGTATTGGTCAATATTACTTATACGAGTGTATAAATATCTTGAATTGATAAAACAATTATGAAATTCAGAATAAACAGTTTTATTTTCCAGTAAATTTTAGAAAAACTCTAAGTAACATTGTTAATTTTTATAATTTTAAATTAAAGAGTTTAGAGGTTGCAACCCTCTTATACAAAATTATGAAAAAATAGTTTTGGAATGCTTGCAGCTTGTTCGTTCAAATGAAATTTTAAAAAAAATTGCCTACACAAAAATATGGATATTTTTGATCTGTATCATGAAATATATCTGTATCATGAAATATATTTATTACTATGCCAAATATTATATTTCCACACATAAATGTTTCTGAAAAAAGGACTGTGACTCGCAAACTGACGCGCATGTAATTTATATGTGATTTTATAAGAGTTTCAGTATTTTCTTCAAAAAATAATGCAAACCAGATGCTAAAAAGAAAATGAAAAGAAAAACAAAAGAAAATATTATAAATACTAGCTGACCCGTGCGAAGTCTTCGCACTATAGCGCCATCTAGCGTGTTCCAAGTATACAATTTGGCTAAGATATTTGATGTGTCGCCCACAGATGGCGCTCATGCCAATTGTTATAAAAATTAATTTTTTTATTAACAAAAAGATTTTTTCGAATTTTTTTTGTATTTTTCGCCCAAAGTAAAAAACATAAGCTTTAAGTGGGTATTTTTTTATTTTTTTTGGTGCAGTAGTTAAGAGATCGAGCCGCTCGACCAAAAAACACCTTTTAGAAATAATATATTTAGATTATTTCTCTCAAATAATCCAAGAAAAATTATATAGCATTTTTGCATCCAGTGAACAAAAAAATATATCTGTAATATTATAAAAGTCAACAGTTCATCCTGATTGTTACATTTTCAATGCCATCGTTTAAATTCTGCCTTCTTTACATAAAGTTTTAAACTTAATGAAGATCGAAACTTCGAACAACACAAATATTTTAATGGATACAAATAAAAGAAATACAAGTGAAAAGTCGTAAATACATTTCAGTTATATACTCAATATGGCAAACAATAACATATACTATCGCTTTGAAGTTACTTCTAATGACATACAAGGTGCATTATTTGATTAAGCATTGTCCTGTACATTGTCTTGTATCACTAAAAAAATAAAATCTTCGATCACTGAAACCGAACTTTAAGAAAAATTTATTTTAACTTCAAACTGACGACTTATTACTATTAAAAATGTCTAATATATTTTGATTTTTGCATGTTAGCGTTCAGTATTTTAATTTACTACTTTAACCAATTCTGCTGAGTGACATATCACATAAGCTGAGTCATAATATCACATAAGTACCATTAATTAATTTCTCCACATTACTAATTATTTAAACTAATAAATTCAATATAATTTGAAACCAGTCAATCTGTAATATACATATATATATATATATATATATATATATATATATATATATATATATATACATACATAAGGTATACGAGTTGAAAATTTAAATTAATAATAGTTTAAAGTTATGTGGTGGTTGACTATAAAGTGCACGTGTATAAAGTTAGGTTAGCTATGTGTTTAGCCTATATTTTAATCTAGGAAATACGTATTTATGTACAAAATTTCGCTGAAATAAATTGGGTTGTTAAGCCGTGAAATAAATACAAAAAAATAAACAAATAACGATTCCCTTTTATTGTATTAGTATGGATTAAAATATATAGTTAAACACTTTCCCGAGCATAATATGTAAGAATGTTATAGTATATGAGTTTTTTACTCACATATTCAAGTTTTTCAATAGATTACCCACTTAACTAATAGAGAATATAAATACATTATATATTAAATAACTTGCATATAATGTTGATAAATAAGTTAATTTCACCAAAATTCGTAAAGCCGTAATTTATTGAAAAATAACCCGCAGATTTGGCTCTACTTTTTATAATTGGTGAACTATCATTCATTAGTGTTTTTGCGGTCGGTGTACTCTGATTGTCCTGAGTCCAGTCATTTATCATTTCATTCAATTTATCACTTCTGTCACTTTACTACTTAACAATTTTTCACTCCACCACTGCAATTTCTATTTTGACACTTTATTGTCAAGCTTGTAAGGTTGCTGGATTGTAAACATTGAGTTAAAGTATTTCTCTTTCAATTGTGAACAAAAATGAAATATAATTTAAATGATGTTACTTCGTTTAGCAATATAAAATGTCAAAAAGTTTTCAATAACGATTACATAAGTCCATCATTTAATATAGATGAAATTGACTTATTCCAATTAAATAACCAATTATCATTGAAACTTAGACTTCAAAAGAATGCTTATTTTTCTTTATTATATTCAAATAAAACTCTTTAACATAAATACTGATCATGATATAAAAATACTTTAGAAAGAAGTAAACAGTGTATCGAGATATTTTGGGCCGAAGAATATAAATAAACACGAAACAACAAACATATACTTTGTTTACGAAATTCAGTCACGTTCAAATATTTTAAAACAAAATGAATAGTACAGGTATCTGTCAAGCATCTAAATTAATTTTGATAGACGATGAAAATGGCAATTATATTACTGGTGATTATCATTAATTTTGATAATACACATGTTTTAACACATTATAAGAAAAGTGCATGAAAGAAAATAGAAAATCTAGGCAAATCTTATTAAAACACGATTTCAATAGTAACTCTTTCCATTGCATTGTGTTACAACATATAATCTGACAATAAAATTTACTATGTCTCCCTATTGATATTTTTATTATACATGTAAGACTATATTACCATCAACAGTTCATTATATCTAATAATATTTTAGTGGTAAATATTGTGGGATTGTATGAGTCTGTAGGGTATCTGTTGTCATATGCCAGTCCCTTTCTAACAAATGCCAACAATGAGGAAGGCGGAAAGAAGAGTCGTGTTTTCATTTTGTGTTACATATTGTTACACAATTCGGTGTTATGTCTATCGTTCTGTGTTGTATTTTGTAGTATTAATAATATGGGCTCTTTTTGGAATCTAGCGTCACTTAATAATTTGCTATTCATTGTGGGTTTCCATTACCTCAGTTAAATAATATTCAATTTTTATGTGTTTATGGGTAAAATAACATTTTCACCATCTAAAGTGTACTGGTATCAACTAGAGATATAGTGTGAAAAAAACTAAACTAAAATATATCGACGAGTGTAACCATATTATCCCGAATTACATTATTCCGCTATTTAAAATAATTAATATAAATCTTCTAAATAGTTTGTTCTCTAATAATTACTTTTAAAAAATACACATAAAACTGGCAACGTTCTTTTTTCTCGTATGCAATATACCAAAATATAAAGGTACAAGCAAGGATATATATGTTTTTGTCTACTCTATTTAATAAGCATGCAGTTTACAGCAGGGTCATGTTTCTTATACTATACTACAAACCTTATTTTTTTTTGACTGCGACAATACATCACTCGCCCATAATTAGTTATTGCAAGTATTTTAATATTAAAATCATAACTCCCTTAACCAATGTCAGCTAAACATTTACGAATAATCATTCGGTTTTCTTTACCATATACTCCCATATGTATAAGTGGAACAATGTTCAAAAGGAACTGATATAAATTAACCTTAGTCCAAATGATTATATCACTGGATTACAACGAACATGTGTGTTTGAAATAAATGCATAATTCATGTTTTTAACACTCAAAATCACTATAATAAGAAAACAAGCAAACGGCTCATTGAAATTTATGATCACATTACAAAAGTGAAAATATTAAATTCAATAATTTTATAGAGGGAACAATTATCCCAAGCATAAAAACATTTCTCCCTTTTATACCTTACTGTATCCAAATAGGCATGAAATACATTACACATTTTAAAATTTACAAACAATAATTCCTTAATTCGTTACTTAGGAAAAAATCTTTATTCTTTTTCTATAATTTGTGTTTTATGTTTAATTAATTATGTTAGGATTAAGGGTTGATACATATTAAGGAGGCTTCGAACTAAGCTTCTAAAAGAGTATAAAAAAGTAATATATTTGATAAAATTTTAATCTTCATTAAAAAAATTTACAATCTATGTGGATATAATTATAGTTAAGCTTATTCCTTATGTTAATTATTTACTAAAATTGCGCATTTTTACTAAAATTTCTAATTTATGGTAAAAAATAAAAACTTAAAAACTGGTACGTATAGCTGTTAATTTTTCATAGCGTTAAAGAAAATTAAAAATTGGTTTATCAGTATAGACGTTGTGCACTGAATGAGTTCAATAAATTCATTCCGGGAAAAATGCTACTGAAAATTCATTTACATATTTTTTACATAACGAATTGGGACTCTTTCAAATTACCAAATTATATCAGTTCCAAGATCATATGATGTTTCTTATCCTATATCATAACCACTATCGTAAATATACGATCATCGTCAATAGGCAACATAAATATGAAACCGCCGTAAATTTGTGCTCATCATCTTTGTCGTAAATATAAGATGCCAACGTCGTAAATATAAATATCATGTTGTTGCTGGCGTAAACGGATCGCACTTCCTGCTTCCAATGAAGTGGCTGTAATTTTGTTGAGCATTGACTTGATCTGTGGAAATATTTAATGAATAATAAAAAAAAACTTTTAAAACCCATTATAATGGTTTTTTTCCCTTAAATGAAGAAAAGCGAATTGCGATGAATTCATTCTCGAATTAAACTTTAAAACAGAAACACCAAACATAAATATATATATATATATATATATATATATATATATATATATATATATGCCAAAATTGCTGTAGATGTTTTTGTTATAAGCGTTTTTGCAATAAAGTACAGAATTGACAAGTGAACCTTTGAGTATAACATTTTTAAGTTAAACGTCCTTTTTGTCCAAGCAATCTCGGAACATACAGAAATTTAAAAACAAAGTAAATATGGCTATCTTGAGGAAAATTATGAAACTACGTTTTAAAGAAACATTCTCGCACTTGCCTTATGGTTCCGTATTCAACTTATATAAATGCTAAAATTAAAGCGATAATAAAATCAACGGTAATGTTTCAGCCAAACTCCGCATAGGAGAAGACCAACCAGAGGATTATAATAAAAAGGCATTTACAGAATTATCTGAAAGTTTAAAATTATAAAACATCCCATAAATCCTTAAATGTGATTCTAAAAGTCTTTGCTCCTATAAACCTTTTATATAAAAATATTATTCTCTTCGTGCGACCTTTTTACTCATATACCTGTATCTTCGAATAAAGACATTGTACTTCGTTTTTTTCATATAGCCTAACTGAATTCCTTCTATAGGAAGAATGTTCCAAACATGTACCAATATAATAGTATCGATTTATAAAATATTATTGTGTGCCAGGGTATAACTTCAAGCCCAGCACATCGTTTGCCCATTCTAATATTATTGATACATATACTATACGCCACTTATTGGTTCACATTACAACATTACTCAAATGGAACCCAGATTAGTAATTATGCCAAAGTTCTTTGGGATACGTATCTGCATGATTCACAAAAACTAATCGCACATAAGTGCGTTAATCTAACATAAATCATAAAGTAAATTAATATTCATTTGATAACAAACATGCTGAGTCGTCACCCATGATGTTATTTAATCCTGCCAACATAGTTTCCACTGCGCGGATCAAATCAAGAACATGACATGCACATGAACGGACGCGAGAGGTTAATTTCCGTGAGTCTCATCTGCCATTCACGTTTTCATGCCAATATTGACATTTTCAATATCACTTCAGACCGAAAAATTGTCGTGGGTTAAGCAATATTGATTAAATTTTAAATATATGATTCTGGGCAAAATGAAAATCTTCCTATTTTTGACATTTATGTATATGGCAACGATAGACACATGTGTATTAAGGAATTTTATTAGGGTAGAGAGATTTTCGGTTTCGCATGATTTATTTCTCCCAAAAATTCGGTATTTTAGAATTTATAATATAATATTTACAACTTTTTAGAATTATCTTCTTTATTCAATAGCAGAGCTTGCTGTTTTCACGCATGTCTGAGAAAATATTTTCTAAAAATTGTAAAGTTTTTGATCTTCATATTCTACTCAATAGACTGAGCAGAAATAACTTGTTTGTTATAAGTACAGCACAGTTGCACATGGCTAAAGAAATTACCATTTGTCTTTTGGAACATGCATGAAATTGAATCTCGTGTTTGTCTACATCTTTAAAAATGTTTGATGCACGAAAATAAAAAAAAATTAAGTTGTAACTATAAGGAAATGTTAGTACCCAGAACTTTTACAGATTTATTAAATGTATAATTGAAATATAAGAGGAGAGGAGGATACATCATACATGAGTTTGGAATTTAATACTTTGCATAGCAAAATGTTAACAATGATGAATATGAACTAGATTTTATATTTAAAGGCCTATTCAATGACCCCTCCAAAGAAAACAATGAGAAAAAAGGTCATCATTTTACATGCACGGGGAAAGGGACTAAATTGTTATATTTATTGTTATGATATACTTAATTAAGATCTCTATCTAAAGTTTCTAACTGCAATATTTCATACACATAGATCTGAAACAGAAAATAATTTCAGACCGTAAAAATGGCTCTTTTTCAGGAATGCAGAGAGCAAATTGCTAATTAGAACGTTCCTTGTTTGATAAGGGCACCCTAAAATTTTCTGATTTTTCTTTGTTACCCTTAAACGAGTTTGACTCGCGAATGGAAGCTTCGGCGATGTGAAATTCGTTTATTTTTCATGGGTGGCTACCAATATGGATTTCCCAGTTTATCAAATATTTAAAAATAAATAATAAGTAGGCGGGAAGATTATATTATAGTAAACATTTAAGAAATTATTGACATATAGAATAACCGCTATAGTTGTCTTACAACCTTAGCGTAGGATTCGAAAAAATTTATTTTTTTCATAATTTTAGTACGGTATTTTCGGAAGTAACAGGGGTAGTAATTTTCGGAAGTAACTGTACCCATAATAAACATGAAATTTTAATTTTTTTTTCATTATTTAATGTATCCAACCCTGCTCCCGGCCCCTCTCAACTCCCATCGCCCTATTTACAATTGAGAGTTACTTATTGAGATATGGTTATAATTTTTATCGGTATACCAAATTTTAAATTTGTACCTCAAACGATTTCTGTGAGAGACAGAAACGGGGATAATCTTACAAGTATTCCGTTTCTTTTTTTAAGATACGTGACTTTGCAAAATATTGGTACATTATATAATTTATTTTAACTAATTTACATCATTGGCTCCCGCTTCAAAATTAAGTGTCATTTGTTTACGTCAAACTATGGTAAAATTACGAAAATCGTAATTATTCGTAATAAATACCACGTTATGTTAATCGTTTCAGCGCAATTAAGTAAAAACATAATTATATTTTAATTAACATTTCTTAGTGTATATAATGTTATATAACCTTATTTGGTGTATTTCAAATGAAAAAAAATGAATTTTTATTATATAACTTTATTTGGGCGCTTTAATGAATCAATATTCATGAACTGTGAAACCAAATACCGTAGGCTTATAACTCTCCTTATAAATATTGACTTAAATAATATGAGAGTAGCCGAAATTGCGTGCAATAATCCCTTTATATCAGTTCATATATCTAGGAAAAATGTTATAAAAGTCTCTAAATTTACTTGATTAATTATTTAGTTATATTAACGTGATTGTATTATGAGCACTTGTTTTAAAATTTTGTTAATTTAAATTTATGTACGTTTCTTCTGTCGTGTTTCTTTAATTTCCAATGATAAGCATTTCTAGATTAGATACGTGTCTTAAATTTAACATTCTCCTTGTTATTATTTTCAAGTACAATTTTATTGTTTTTTATTGCTATATATTTATCACAGTTTTATTTTTGACTTGAAATGTTTTCATGATATTTGAGACTAAAAAATTATTTAAGTAAGGAATTACTCTCAGAAAATTAAAGAGTATGAATATTAAACGATTCCTGTAAATTAATAAAAATATACAGCAATCATTCAATATTCCTTATTTTAATTCCTTATTATTATGAAGAAAGTATTTCAATTTGCGTGGCGATACACACACACACGCACGCACACTGGTACGCGTGCACACGCACGCGCGCACGCACACACCTGCACACACACGTACGCAGGCACACGCCCGCACCCCCTAGCACACGCACGCACACGCACGCACACGCACGCATACGCACGCACACGCATGCATACACACGCATACGTACACATACGCACACATACGCACACATACACACACACACACACACACATACACAAGTAAATACGTGTGTGTAGGTATATATAAGGAGTGCATAGTGAATGTCATGTTATACTGAATAATAAATCTTACTTCACAACGTTTAATTTTGTTAATTATAAAAAATTATATTCACAATCATGAACGTGGGATTCACGAATAGTTACTAGCGAAAACAAATGCCTACCTAAGCAGCGTAATAACCTCTCTTTTTACGTGAAAGATTTTAATTATGCTACTCTGGTGTCTGCGGTCACAAAACGTCTTCCCTGCATTCGCTCATCGACATCGGTCATTGTGGTCAGGATTATAAAAGGTTTGAATACCCGCAGGATCAGTTAAAATCCAGTCTGACCACTTTACATGGTTTAATCAGTGTTCTTCACTACTGTCACATTGTTTATCACTGATCTACCTTAAGAATTACAGCACAGGTACATAATTCATTACCTATAATCTTCCTCAAAATAGGAGCTACATATGATAAAAATAATTTTGAAGGAAAATATATAGCTCCAGAGGCCAAGAAAAAGTGAAGAAAATGAACAAACGGGTTTGTCTGCTTCATATATTAGTAGACATATTAAGGGGACTCTTATAGTTGTTTAAGTAGAGTAAAATTTAATCATAACTTTATTTTTTTTAGTTATTACTATCCTGTGTACCCGCATCGTGTTTTAATAATAACAAAATTACTTTACAAAAGTGTATGAATGACGTAATTAAGAAACCCTCGTGGCGCGAATCCAAACTGGACATGGTCGCTTTTTTTAATTCCGTAGTCAAAATCCATTAATAATTACATCATATCCACGTTCATGTCCATCCGGCTATCACATCTCATAATTTATATAGTTTTAGACGTTGTTTAATAAAGATTTTAATTTAAATATAGGAAATTTTTTTATTTTTTTCTTTTAATATGGTGTTCCTGGTAATTATTTTAGCATATCCCATTATTGGTTACAAAAGTGTTTTAAAAAGTATTTAAATATTTTTAAATGTTTAGAAACATATTTTAAAAACTTTAAGTACCATTTATTACTTTTAAATATTAAATTATGTTTGTGAAATATTAGGATTCCATTAAGCAAACTGCAATATATGTACCCACTCCTCCTTTTTTCTTTAGTTTTTCTACCACAAGTATAAAAAATCTGAACAAACTCTAAATAAATTTTAATAGTATTTGATAAGGATATCTTTATCTAATAAAATTATTTCGATTAAATTCCATCATCAATATCAGGATATAGGTATAAGTACGAAACCCTACTTTAAACATGATCCGACTCTCACTTGGCCCGTGTTTAATCTTTGCTGAATATTAATTTTATACAGTCTACGAAGATATATAAACATTAAATATACCTTGAGATATGGAAGCAAAATTTAACGCTGAAACAAAACGTGACAAAAATAATTAAACGTATTTTCAGAAATGTTTTTATTACTTGTTATTATTTATTTTTCCTTCAAACCATTACAATAAAATTTACAGAATCAAACAATAAAAGTAATAAACATTATTGATGTTAATGATATGTATTTAATATTCCGTTAAGGTGATTCTAAGTTCATTAAAAATTTTAACTTATCACTCGACAGTTCAGATTGAGATGTTTACAAAATTTTAAAGCTACCAAAGAGAAACAAAAGTTTTCTGCGTATGTATCCGTGCAGAATCGAAACCGAGAATTCGTAAGTTACGACATTGTTGTGTGATCATAAAAATATTTTTTTAAACTGAAAAACAATTGTAATATATAATTTTTATTTTGTAGGACCACAAAAATCTGTCATTCTAATTTTCAAACTCTGCCCAATGACTGAAAACAATTGAAATATTAACACTAAATTCGGTTAAACTTAAAAAATTAAATAAACCTCTTAATAATTGGACGGAGAGACAAATATCCTCATAAACTTAATTTCGTTAAAATGTATACCCCACTATAACATTCATATCCCTTAGATATATTTCGTCTCTAACATATACTTAGCATTAAAAAAGTCAGGTCAAGTTTCAACATATACTGCACGTGTGGTATACCTTGATTTATAGTAATTACTAAAATTAACTTCGTTTACAAAATTTACGTCAAGGAAAATCTTTATTTATTTTTAAAATATCACTTTTGGTAAAGGGCGGTGTCCCTATATAATCTAGTACTAGTATAATGATATGTCCAATATTTGCCCACATTAAATATTGTAAAACTATTAATGTGAATCCTACATTCCAAGACATGTTTATAATCCGCTTTTCTACATATTGAATTATAAAGGGTAAAGTTAAAAGGGTTCTGATGTTAAAGATATTTTTAAAGAAATGCATTATGGGGACTATAAATAAACAATATTTTTAAACAATAGTCTCTTTATCTTTATGTATACAAAATTTTATAGAAAATTAATATCTAGGGAGATCTTTATTATTTTGATCTTATGATGCTTATCATCCTTTATACTTTTGATCCTTTATCAAAAGTATAAAGGATGATAAGCATATAATATGCACACATTCACACATATGTACAAATATATGTATATGTGTATGTCAATTAACTTAATCCTTTTTGGTACTGACCATGCCGAAAAATTGTTTGAAAAAGATTAAAATATATTATCATAATGATGGTTTAGTACCTTGCTCTAATAAAAGGCGGCGACATAAATTAACTATCATACATACCCGTCACACATAAATGTCATATACGACCTAATCTATGGAAACCTAAACCCAGCACAAAACCCGTAACCCAGCACAAAACCCGTAACCCAGCACAAAACCCGCACAAAGGCACTTTCAAGAAAAGTAATAAGGGAATTTAAAAATACAATTCGTTACATTTGTAAATACAGAAATAGCGTAACTTTTAAGCAATTCAAATTTATGTGCCAAATTTTTTCAAATATATTAGATATTTTAGCATAATTTAACATGTAACTTTTAATAAAAAGATGGTTAAGATACCACGATCTGGCTACTGCTGGTCATGTCATGACTAAACTCTCACCATGTCATAAAACATGACGATAAACAATCTAAATTCTAAAGTTTGAATGGCGTTCTCTATATGTAAATGCATCCCGAAATTCCAGAAATTGAAAGCATTTTAAAGCTTAATTTATATAAACTAATCGTAATAAATAATCCTGTTTAAATACATACATGTATGTATATATATATATATATACACACGAACGTGCATATCTGTATCTACATACATATATACAATTTATGCACAGACACACGTTTATATTTGTGTACGTGTATACATTTTGAAAAAAATGTAATTATGGTAATTAACACATAACTTTTGTACCGGCAGACTTATCACTTCTTAATACAACTATACGCAACGTTCATCGTTATCTGTTTACGTGTATCAACACATATTTCGATGCACATTTTTGTTTGAAAAATACATTTTTTCTAGCCTTAGTGTATGCTTTGTAATCTTGTATATTGTGCATCATGATATACCAAAACTTATATACACCACATGGATTACAGAAGCACTCTTCAAATTAGTCCCAATAATTTGATCGTGTGTAAATTCCGTCAGCTAGGACATAATTCACTCACAACTGCATACAAACTATGTTGAAAACAAAAAATACTTGCAACTTATGAATGAGCTTAACCTCCGTTATAGAAAAAAATAGCAAATTTGTTAAATAAAGCAAGAATATGCAATGTGTTTATTACACTTTTGTTCACTTAATTCCATACACACAGAAGTACATACAAGTAGACGTAATACACCATTTACCGAACGTGGGGCCATATTCCCTTACTTTTCTTTTTTATAACTCTCACAACTAACTTCTACTTGTGCACTATTCATTAAGTTAGTCGAATGTTTCCGCATTTTCTTTTTTCCGTCTGCTAGAATTATAACCAAAGGTCTCGATTTTCTTAACAGTTATTAGCACTTTAATGAAATGAATCCTTTTTATGTTATTAATCTAATTAACTCCATAAAACTTTACCACTACAGTTTTTAATTCAACAAAATCGAAAACATTCCAAAGCATAAATTGAAATTGTGCATAAATTATATTCTCTTTTAAAATTAAGGCTGGAAATTTTAGTAGTGCAATGAAAATTAGGTACGAAATTTTCTTTATTCACGAGTAATGTTGCACATTAGTGATTTTTATCTGTTCTTCTCATTCAGAGCTGTTTCTCCAAAGCTTTACACTAAGTTTCACAAACACTTTTTGAATTGATTTCACAGTTGCCACCTCTCACGATTTATTAAGAAATTTCCATGACTCTTTTTAATACCAAATTAGAGTATGTTCATTTAGAATATGTTGAATTACATTTATACCAAAATAAATTTGTATAGCCCTAACCGTAACAATTTAGTACAGCAAATAATAATAATAATTACAGTAATTTAATACTTGGTCAAAAGTTTAATAATGACAAAGATCATTTATTACCTTACCTAAAGCTGAAGTGCGATGGCTATAGCGCGGTTAGTAAAGTTAGTAAGTGGTAGGGTGACGCGCCTATATCATTTCTGCGATGGGTACTTATAAATAAATATATATATACATATATATATATATATATATATATATATAAATATATATATATAGCACAACAGTACAAAGGTTAAATGTACTTGCATATGTAGTTGTAGAAGTTACATAACTAAAAACAATGTAATACAATAAAACCCGATTGCGCAAAAAAATTAAAAGACAATGATTATTATTTCTTTACTTTTGCTTTACTGAGAATTTATTTAATCATTGACTCGTAGGCTGGATACAATTTCGAGTAATAAATCGACAATTATCGACATTTTATAGTTGAATGCAACCTGGAAATGACTGTTGAGACACATTGTGACAGTGGCAGTGAATTGTTTCTTTCTTTATAATTACTTTTGTCTCAATATTTTTTTCTACTAATTTTTTACTATAAATGCTGGACTACCCAATTTCACAGCACGTAACAGAAATTTTATTGGTAAAATGTATTTCTCTATCGTTGAATGGCCAATTTTTTTTCATTTTACTAGGGCAATTTTGATTTCTTTTTTCAAAAATACTTTTAAAAATTTGAATCGTTTTTATGGAAGAAAATATCATCCTAATGACGAATGTTGAAACAAGCGATGATATTTATTTAATTCCCGGGTTTACGTAATTACGATTAATTATTTATTTATGGTTTTATTTGGGTAAACATACTGAAAATAAAAAAAAATAGATACTAAAAACATTTTATGTGAAAATGTTATTTCCTTTATGCGATCTTATATTCGTATACCTGTATCTTCAAATAAAGCCATTACACTTCGTTTTTTCCATATAGTCTAACTGGATTCATCCTTTAGGAAGATTGATCCAAGCATGTACGAATATAATAGTATCGGTTTCTAAAATATTTTTGAGAAAAATACGTTTAAAGTTTCATATGAATTGTGCCAGGGTTTTAAATTGGGGTTTTAATTTACTTTAACTTCAAGTACAGCACAGCGTTTGCCCTTTCTAGTATCATTGATTCATATACTATACGCCACTTACTGGTTTGCGTCACAAAATCATTCAAATGGACCCAGATTTGATATTATGCCAAAGTTCATTGGAATACGTATCCGCATCGGCGAAAAGTAAACCCATGTAAGTGCTTCAATCTAACATAAACCAGAAAACAAATTAATGTTCATTTGATATCGAGCATGCTGAGTCGTCACCTATGACGCCATTTAATCCTGCCAATATAGTTTCCACTGCGCGGATCAAATCAAGAACCGTGACAGACACATGAATGGACGCGAGAACATTTTAAAATTATCTTTCACATTCAGCAATATAGCGTACTGCTTTTATACGTATCTGGGAGAACCAGATTTTCGGTAAATTGAAAATTTTGTGTTTTTTACGTTCTACTAAGCAAACTCAGATGAAAGTAACTTCTTCTTTATAAAGTTATGCGTAAATCGGGTAAATCTCTTTCAGAGATTATTGTCAAGCAAATAAGCAAAAATTGCAAAGTAGTATACTGCTATTAATTTGCCATTTTACTTTTGAATCATCGTAAAATTGAGTGGCCTACATCTCTTCAAGTTTCTAATGCGCGATAACCAAAATAATTTAAATTGTAAGCTTTAAGGAAATGTTATTATTCAGAATTTTGTACACATTTATTAAATACATGATTGAAATAGAGGAGGGAAGGACACTTCCACTTGAATGTTGGAACTTAAAAATCCGCAAACAAGGCATAATGTTAACAATAATGAATATAATCTTGATTTTATATTTAAAAACCTATCCAATGACCCACCACTCGAACGCAAGAATGAGAAAAAAGGCCATCATTTTTAGGAAGAGACTAAATTATTATTTTCATTATTATGATATGCCTAATTAAGATCTGTATCGAGAGTTCCTAGTTGCAATATTTTATGCATATAGGTCTGAAACAGTAAGAAATTTGTGGCTATGAAAAATGCTGTTTTTCACAAACACTGTGAAAAAGTTAGTAGTTAAAACATTGTTTTTTGACTACGGCACCCAAAAATTTATTGAATTATAAATATTTTATTACCGTTAACCGATAACAGTCGCATACTTTTGCGACGCTAAATCATAAATAGGAAACCAACTAAGTAAGAGTGCTTTGCGAATGGAGGGTTCCGCGCTTCGTTTGAAGTGAAATTCGTTTAATTTTCACAAATAGCTTCTAATATGAATTTTTAGCACAATAAATATTTAAAAATATATAATAAGCAGGCGCGGACATAATACTATCGTGAATATCTCAGAAATTATTGATATCTAGAATAATTTTTTTTTTGCGTAGGATTCTAAAAACTTTATACATTTTCATAATTTTGGTACAATACTTTGGAAAGTAACAGGGAAAGTACTTTTCGGAAGTAACCGTACCCTAAAACACACATGAAATTGTCAATTTTTTTCAATTAATTGTTATATCGAGTCCTCGTCCTGGCCCTATCTCAAATTTACATTTGAGTGTTAGTTACTGAGATGTGGTTATCCTTATGCCAAGTTTTAATAATTATTACCTCAAGTGATTACTGTGAGAGACAGACACAGTTTTCTCTTTTGAGATACGGAAATCTACAAAAGAATGGTACATTAAATAATTTACTTTACCTCATTTACATCTTTGGCTCTTTGTACGCTTCAAAATTAAATGTTATTCGTTTACGTCAAACGACAGAAAATTACGAAAATCGTTATTATTTGTAATTAATGCCGCGTTATATTAATCGTTCCAGCGCAATTAATTAGAAGCATAATTATATTGTAATTAATGTCCCTTAGTTTACATAATGTTTCAGTACTCAATTTGGTGTATTTCAAAAGGAAACAAATAAACTTTTATTATGAAACTTTATTTGGGGGCTTTGTGAATCAATATTAATGAAATGTAAAACTCAATAACGTAGGCTTAAAACTTATGATATTAATGTTGGCTTAATAAATATAAGAGTAGCTTAAATTGCGAATAATAATCCATTTAAAAATTACTATATGAATTCATATATCTAGCAAAAATGTTATAAAAGTCTTTAAATTTATTCGATTATTTATCCGTGATTTTACTACATGTTTTACAATTTAGTTAATTTAGATTTATGTACTTTCCTTCTATCGTGTCTTATTAATTTCCAGTGATTAACAGTTTCAGGTTCGACACAGACCTTCAATTTGATATTCTATATTTTATTATTTTCAAATATTATTTTGCTATTTCTTTGTTGGTAATTATCATAGTTGAATTTTTGACATAACGTATTTTTTATGGTATTTGTGACCTAAAAAATATTTGATTATCAAAAATATGCAGCGATCATTGAATATTCACGATTTTTAATTTTCTAAGAGCAATACCTTATTTTAAAGAAAGTCATAGCGCAGCGATAAACATCGACTTTAATTGTTGCTACTGACCATTGAAAGACAAAAACAACAAAAATTATGTAAGCATGAAATCAATATTAGAGCTATAGTTAATAAACCATTATTTGATCTTGTTTTAATGTAACGTTAAAGTAATTAACTTCTTATTTTATTTTTATATCGAGCAATATTTTCATAAAGGTTTCATGTTTTATTTGTACCATTGTACTGAAAGTAAACATTTCTCTTCAATATTAAAATGGCATCATGCATTCCGTTCTGAACTGATGTAAATCGTTGAAAATAAACGTCCAAATAAAACTCAATTTCTCACCTATATTTTATCACCTTATCACCCCAGTTTTCTGGAGCAAAAAGATCTATGACTGCATTTTATTTCATTGTCTTTTAATAGAGTGACTATTTGTGGTCAACGAAAAAAACTTTTTTTTGCAAAAACCATTAAATAAACATTTATTTATTTCTATCTTAGAGTCTGAATACAAATTGATTTGTATTTAACTTTAACTATTGCAAAATTGCCATAAAATATTCCAGCCCTATTTTCACAATTTCAAGTTTATAGCCTTCATGGTCCTGAATAGTTTATACTGAGGCCGTTAGTGAGTAGTTTTTGGTTTTCACACACACAGACGTGTACATCAAACACACATAAGCACGCATACATGCACACGCACACACACACACACACACACACACATATAAAATACCAAACTAAACCGTGTAACAACCTCTTTTATAAGTTCACTATGAAAATATTTTACTTTAATATGTACCTTATAGACCATTTACTTTTATGATCATTGGAAATTACAGTCTCTGATATATACATTCTAGATGGTCATGGCTATACTTCTAAAAATACTATGAGTTACCCTTTGCAGAAAGACTCGCAGGGTTATTGAGCAAGCTTTCCAGGATGAACATCGCCCACACTAGTGTTATTGACATATAAATAAAATATGCCGTGCACCTAGTCGCTGGGTGTATAAAACCAATTCCCACATATACGCTGTCGGCATTGTTTCACAACACTACCTCCAACAACAGAGCAACCCTACCTCCATCATCTTCAGCATCTGCCTAGGAAAATGTATATCTGCGAGAGATATGATTTATGTATTAACAAGAATCTGAACACACTTAGGACTGCAAGTCACGAAACTCACCCGCACTTTTGCCCTAAGGAAGAAAACTGAAGTCTGGGCAGAGAAATGGTCGTTCTATGCCGAACCACTCAGCCTTTTTGAGCTGAACCCGAGCGCTCTCGCCTTAAGTCTGAAAAGGCTCGTCAGGCCTAGTTTATCGTCAACTAATTAGGCTAGAATTGGTCACCGCATTCACTTACAGAAAAGTCAAGCTAGGTCAAAGCCGAGATACGTTTCAAAACTTTAACAAACAAAGCTTTGGAATACTAAGAATCTATAAATTTAAGTTCTAAACAGTTTATTTTTTTGTATGCCACTCAGCCAATATTTACACATATAATATACAAACATATACACACACACAATATTTACACATATAATATACAAACATATATACATATTTGTATGCCATTCAGCAAATTTAGTCATAATTAAATAAACCCGAGAGTTAAATAAATATCATCACTTGTTTTATATTCGTTATTGTTGTGATATTTTCTTCCATAAAAACGATTCAAATTTTTAAAAGTATTTTTAATAAAAGAAATCAAAATTGCCGTATTAAAATGAATAACAATGATTTATTACCAATTTTTTTTTTTTTTATATTATTTGTACATAATACAATGAAACAATTGTATCCTTGGAAATTAGGGAAATCGACCGTTCTCTTTGCAATAATACAACTTTCATTTTTTGTGAAGGTAACTCAAAGCAATTCACTTATGAAAAAATATTACCCGTTTCGATTTTTCCGCGTCCGTACTGGCACGCCGCTTAAAAAGGTGCAAATCAAGTTCTTCTATAATCCCTTTCCATTTTCATCTAGTTTTTCGAGAACACGGTAACCTTTCACAGCTTAACTACATTTCACCCGCATTTTCACGTCGGCGGCCCGCAGTTATCCTGGTCATCTTTGCTGCGATTACGAGCGCACATTTTCTTTATTATACACCGGATACTGCGATGCAGGTTAGCAAGGGTAGGTAGTGTTGAAGTGGTGAATTATCTACTGTAACCTTTGTTGATGGTTGACCTTTTTGTTGACGTGCATTAAATATGTAAATGTGCTGTCCGTTTAATATTTTTTTTACAATGTGTTTCAATACACCGAAGGGTATGAACATTTCACCTTCAGCACCTCTGCTCATTTTTTTATATAACATGACAATTCTACGAGAATATGTTTTTACAATCCCGTAACTAGTAATAAAGGCGAGTGATTGTAAATTGCAATCCATCAAACAGTTATAATGAGACTAAATAATATATATTCAATGTAATAAACAGTAGATAAGGAGAAAATAAGTAATGATAATTACAGATAATTACAGATAATTACAATTAATTGATAATTACATTGATGTTTTATTTTATCACAATAATTTGGAAGTCGTACCCATACCGAATAAACCAAAATGTCAAGAAGAAAGAATTAAAGTTTCTTCTTCAGATAAGTACTACAAAATTTTCAGCCCTTCGTTTTGATTCTTGTGTAAGTATATTGATTTTTTTTTCATTTTAACTTAATCATATATATTTTTTTATATTAACATACGCAAGTTCGTTTTTGTTAATTCTGTGTACAGGACGCCACAAGGAGCGAGGCCATTATTCATACAGGTAGTTTTATGCTTCAAACTGACTGGTAAAATGGTAATTTCAACAAAAAAAGTATTACATTTTTAAAAGATCAATTTTGAAATGCCCTCAGTTTTATGGATTGAATGATTTGTTTGAACAGACACGTTCATTGCTATATCTATATATAAGTATATATCGCTCAGTCTATATACATATGAGCATATAATGAATTTTCTTAAAATGTATCGTATATCATTTAAACTTATTTAGAACTGGACGTTCATTTAGACCATAAGCCTTATTCGATTTTCTTTATCTACGGAATCGACAGTCTTTTAATGACAAAATGGCAAACAGATCAATAATAAATAATTTCTTGAATTGGAAGATAATTTTTTGACGAAACACACATAAAACTTCTACGATATTTTCATTTGGCTTCATTTACTGTACTGGAAAAGATGTGGTAAAATAAGTTACATGTACAGTGGCACAAAACTTAAACTGTCCTGTGTACAGTGGTATTTACCTCATTTTAATGTTATCAATTTAATTAATACACTCTAATGAAAGCGGATGATAATTTAATTAATTACTATTTATTTATTTAAAATTATATAATATATAATTACATGATTTATTGTAAAGTATATATTTAAAAGACTTGACCTCTTCCGCACTTTGTTAGAAATCACCATAATGATCACTAGAAATAGAGTAATTTCACACTCTATTTCTAGTGATCATTAATATGAAATTTCAATGCGTAATAAATGTTTCAAACTTAATGCAATTAGTTTGAAACATTTATTACGCATTGAAATAGATATATATATATATATATATATATATATATATATATATATATATATATATATATATATATACAAGCTGATGACCTCTGTTATTCTACTGATCATATATCGTAGAGAAATCAACAGTACCCTCTCCATAACTCGCTGAGTGCTTTTAGGCAATGATCATTTAATGAGGATTTTAATTCTGTAAGAGTTTTAATTTTGTGATATCATATCATATATTTGAGCAATTTCACCTTGTTTATCTTCATAAAGACACATTAAATAGTATTAAATATGAAAGAAGATCTAATTCCAAAAATAATATTAAAAAAAATTAAATAAATAAATAGACCAAATTTACTCTTTAATCCAATGTAAAATAAAGTTAAAAAGGTAGATTGAGGGTGTGTATCCAAAAATTCTACTAATTTATGAATAAAAAAATATGGACAGGGTATATGTCATTTAAAACAAATATACAGTTACATGCAAGTTTCTTTTTAATGGGAGCAAGAATACATCAAATCTTCTTCTTTCAATGGTGATATTTCACGTATTATTCTGCATGAAGCTTCTACAAATATTAATTTTACTCTATATTTAGCACATAAACAAAAGTATCCGATTTCATTGACACATCTAGCAAATTGTTAGTGGATTATATTATTGATTTTATAGTACTTTTAAGAAGATTTATATTACGAATTGATTCCATTAGCTTCCAAATATCTAACATGTAGAATTTTAAAGCATTCTCAGACAGTATACGCCGGCCTTTTTAAAATGTTTAGTTTTTTTCCAAATTTAAATTAATTTTCAAGATTATTATACATCAATGTAACATCTTCAGGTGAGCAATTAATAAAGATCTGAGCAATTAGCATCTTTGCTAATTACCCACCTGAAGATGTCGTAATATAACGAAACCTAGGTCGTAACATTCCGTCCGCACTCAGTAGCTTTACAGATTTATGAGCCATTAACCCTTCACAAGCCCTAACCTAATAATAATTTAGAAGTCAAGCCCGTTAACAATAAAATGTAAACGACAAATGAATAGTTGTTTACTTATCGTTTAATACCATATCCAGTAAATTATGCGTGATTAAAGAACAACGATAACGGATAGACAAACATACACACAAAAATTCTGAAAACAGCTTTTCTCGCTTCGTTTATCATTCTGTACGCTAAATTAATTATACATTCTGAAATATTTTCCATTAACAGAATTTAGTCTGTTATATTTCTATTATATGAATAGATTAGAAGGCAGAATTTATTTATTATAGTTAGGTTACGATATATACATATATATATATATATATATATATATATATATATATATATATATATATATATATTTTATATTTTTTTTTACTTTTTTTTTAAATTTAGAGCAGCATTTTTCTTTTCACGATTAAAATCAATTTAACATAGGTAAAGTTAATATTGTAACGACCTAGGTATCATTGTATTACAACATCTTCAGGTGGGATATAGAATCTTTGCTAATATCCCACTGAAGATGTTGTAATACAACGAAACCTAGGTCGTGGTAAAGAACTGAAAGAAACTAAAAATAATATAGGTGTAACTTAACTCTCCCTTATTACAACTTCATCATTCACTTTATGGTGTCACCACCGGCATACGAAGCCAAAATTTTCGTATAAATCTATATCAATTAACGTGGGAAAGACTTAGTATAGCAAACTAATTACCACTTAAAAATTATTTGCACAGTGAAACGTACGTAAATACAATTTTTTACCTCTTGGTATCGAGAATTTTTGTAATCGCTATTGTCTTGAATTGTCTTGTTCAATATTTCACTATTAATCTACATTCCACAAATAATTCTCTTTAGGATTCCATATTTAATGAGTTTAAAGTATATTTTTGAGACTACACTTGCACTTCTATAGAGACTACACATCCACTCACATACAGACACAAACTCACACGCACAAACACACACACACACACACATACACACAAACGCGCTCGTGCGTGTCTGTGTGTTTATATATCGTACATCACTTCAACTTAAAAGCTTGTTTTGAATATCATATAACTTAACTGGTTTGCTCACTGGTTATAGAGTCTACGAAGTTATATAATCATTAGAGGCCACGCTGTTTGGCCCGAATAGAATCATTTTAGTTATGCTACTCTGCTGTCTGCGGTCACTAAACGTCTTCCCTGCAGTCTCGCATCGACAACAGTCGCTGTGTTCGGAGGTACATCGGTTTGAATACTTGTAGGATCAGGCAAAATTCAGTCTGGCCACTTTGCAATATTTAATCAGTGTTCTTCACTTCTGTCGCATTGTTTATCTCTGGTCTACCTCTATGAATCAGAGCATAGGTGTATAATGCATTACACATAATCTACTTCAAAATACTGGCTACATAATATAAAAATAATGTTTAAAGGAAATGTATTGCTCCAGAGGCGAAAAAGTAAACAAAGCAATCAAATGGACTTTTCTGCTTCATATATAGGTAGACACATTAAGGGGACTTTTATAGTTGTTTAAGTAGAGTAAGTTTATGTAAATTATAATCACAAACTCTTAATTTTTTTGGTTATGGCTATCCTCTTTGATATATAAATCAGTAAACGTTACCAGTGAACCCGCATCGAGTTTAAAAAAAATAATTTGCTTTAAAAAAATGTATGAATGACGTAAATAAGAAACCCCCGTGACGCGAATCCAAACCGGACATGGTCGCTATTTTTAATTCCATAGTCAATATCCATTTACTATTACATCAGCTCCCCGTTCATGTCCATCCGTCTATCACATTCTCGTAATTTGTACCGTTTTAGACCTACGTGCATGAAGTTGTTTCAGGTGTATGATTCAGATAAAAACCATAATTTAATTTTAGCGAATTTTTTATTTTTTTTTCAAATCTGAGTTTCTCGGTAATTATTTTAGCGTATGCCCTTATTTGTTAGAAAAGTGTTTTAAAAAGTATTAAAATATTTAAAAGTGATGTAAAATGTTTAGAAAGATATTTTAAAAACGTTAAGTACCATTTATTACTTATAAATATTAAATTCTGTTTATGAAATATTAAGATTCCACTAAGCAAACTGCCATATGTGTACCCACTCCTCCATTGTTCTTTAATGTTTCTACCATAGGTTTGAAAAATCTGAACAAACTCTAAATAAATTTCAATAGTATTTGATAAAGACATCTTTATCAAATAAAATTATTTCGATTAAATTCCATTAACAACATGAGGATATATGTATAACTACAAAACCCTACTTTAAACATGGCCCGACTCTCACTTGACCCGTGTTTAATTTAATCTCTGCTGAATGTTAATTTTATACAGTCTACAAAGATATATAATAATTAAATTACCTTGAGATATAGAAGCAAAATTTAACGATAACGTGACCAACGAAAATGAACCATATTTACGAAAATGTTTTTATTACTTTTTATTATTTATTTTTCACAATTAAATGAAACTACCTGATGTAGAATTATTTCTACTTTCTTTAATTTCTTTACCACGACCTAGGTTTCGTTGTATTACAACATCTTCATGTGGGATATTAGCAAAGATTCTTGCTAATATCCCACTTTCTTGCTAATATCCCACCTGAAGATGTAATACAACGAAACCTAGGTCGTGGTAAAGAAATTAAAGAAAGTAGAAATAATACTACATCACGTAGTTTCATTTAATTATGAATAATGAATTTCTACAAAATGAACGCCAAATATATTCAATATTTATTTTTCCTTCAAACCATTACAATACAATTTACAGAATCAAACAGACTAATAAAACTAAGAAATATTATGAATGTTAATGATTACATATTGTATTACAAAAGTTTGTAACGAAAAACGGGAATTTAATAAATAACGGAATATTTCACAGTATTTCAACATGCGGAAAGCCTTGAATAAAATTTGATATGCTTTTATACTCATTAAAAATTTAGCAATAAAAAAGTTTTTTTGTCTTCTCGATAGAATTTAGGCAATATCTTCGCTACTCATCAATGTAACAGTTCAGAGATTCGCTAAAATTGAGATGCTTAAACACTTTTAACGCTACCAACGAGAAATAGAGAAATAAAAGTTTTCTGCGTATGAATCGGTGCAGAATAGAAACCGAAAGTTATGACATTGTTGTATGATAATAAAAACATTTTTTTAAACTAAAAAGCAATTGTAATGTATATTTTTTTATTTTATAGGACCACTTCAACAGAAACTTGTCATTCTCATTTTCAAACTGTGCCTCATGTTTCTGAAACCAATTAAAAAGTTTACGTCAAATTCGGTTAATCTAACCAAAAAAATTTAATAAACCTCTTAATAATTGGATGGAGGGAAAAATACCGTCATAAATTGAATATCCTTAATATATATATATATATATATATATATATATATATATATCCACTGTAACAGCCATATCCTGTAGATATATTTCGTCTTTAACTTGGTAACAATAGACACTGGTCTCAGTATTTTCTTTTTTCTCCCCTCAATCTTACGTCCCACGCGTGAGGCTTTTTAATTTACACTCCATAACACTTTCATACAAAAGGTATTCGCCACCTTCTGGGGTCGACACCAAATAAAAGATACCTCTCATATTCTTGTTTGCTACACGAAGACGGTTAAGTGTCGTGCTAATAACAATTGAGAACAGTCACAATATAATTAAAAAACAAGTGTTACTCGCAGTGTAACGTATGTGTGATTTATATGTAATTTTATCAGAGTTTCAGTATTTTCTTTCAAAATTAATGCAGCTAGTCTACATTTATTTTAAAAAGAAAATGGAAAGGATAACAAAAGAAAATGTAAATATTAATTCTCTCAAATAATACGAGATCACTTACATTGCATTTTTCCAACAACAAGAAAATGTCTGTAACATTAGAAAAATCAATTGTTCATCTTGACTGTTTCTTGGGTGAAAATAAATTTTCAATTCCATCGTTTAAATTCCGCCTTCTTTACATAAAATTTTAAACTTAACGTAATTTTAAACTTAATATCCTAGAAACATTAGAAATTACCAGACGTAAAAGAGACACCAACGTTAATATATTGAACGAACAACTAAATATAATATCATCAGTCATACTTAACATCTTCTAGACATAATATAGTTAGACAACATTGATTTTTCAGTACACTTCAAATCCTTTCAGTTAGGCTATACATCTAAATAAATAAAAAAAAAACAAATAAATAAATTTTAAAAAAAATAAATAAAAATAAATAAGTAAAACAATAGATATGTATAATTAGTGGTATAACATTATTGTTCTAACTATCATATACCCTTGCTATTGTATAAATATATTACTGAGAATAGTATTCATTTAATTTTATTACATAAATCGGAATATTTGCATTGTATAACCTCATAGAATAACATCAATTTAATTTATTACCCTCAATAAAATACTTGCATATTGTATAACTTTCGAAAGTATAATAAAAACTACACCCCTCGCCTACAATAAACTCACTAACGTATACACTAGGAAAACCCACACAAACCCGGTTTCAGCTATTATTTTAGTGTAATATATAAATGCTGTTGAAAGTTCCTAAGAGTTAATCTTTGCTAATGGCCCACCTGAAGATGTAATACAACGAAACCTAGGTCGTGGTGAAGTAATTGAAGAATGTGGAAATAATACTACATCACGCAGTTTCATTTAATTTTAAACAATGAATATCTACAAAATTAAAGCCAAATATCTTCAATGCTGAACTTAATGTTATCTTAATAAATAAAAAAATAATAAATTTTGCCTTAGTCGCGTCAACATTATATCTTGGAAAACGAAGTATGAAAATTTTCATTAATGCAAAGAAGGAATGAAGGTAACTACTTTTTCAAAGATGACTCATAATTTAATGATATAAAAATAATTGCAATAAAACTCAGTGCACACAAAAGAAATAGACACGAATAAAATTCCACTTGATCTGAAATTTCTATTTCGATGGAGCTAAAGAAAAATATATTTAACTTATGTTACAAAAAGGAAAATTATCACCTAAATCATTGTGCACTCTCTGGAAACATATCGTTTTGTAGATAAAATAGTTTGTAGTTGTTGGAGCAGCGAAACCGAATTTGTGATTAAAAATAAGTCAATATAATTTATGAAATTCGATCTCATATTAGTGGAGCTATGAAAGGGAATGTGCGACTTAGAAAATAGTAATTATGATGTTACATACTTAAGAAAACTACTAAAAGTCGTAAATATATTTCAGTTACATTCACAATATTGCATGCAATAACGTATATTATCGATATGAAGTTACTAAGTTACTTCTAATGACAAATAACGTGAATTATTTGATTAAGTATTCTCATGCACATTGTCTAGTATTACTAAATAAATAGAATCTCCGATTTCTTAAACCGAACTTCAAGTAAGATTTATTTTAATATTTGTATTTATTACACTAACCAATTCTGTTGAGTGGTATAAACAACTGAAAAAAGAAAAATTTAATAAATTGTTTGGTTTCAGAGATAGAATATTAGTACATGACTTTTGAAAAGAAAATATCACAAAATTACTATTAATTAATTTCCCCACAGTACTAATTATTTAAAATATTAAATTCAATACATTTTGAAACCAATTGCAATCTGTAACATACATAAAGTATACGAGTTGAAAATTTAAATTAATAATAGTTTATAGTTATGTGGTAGTTGACTATAATGTGTACGTGTATAAAGTTAGGTTAGCTATATGTTTAGCCCATATTTTAATGTAGGAAATACGTATTTATGAACAGAATTTCGCTGAAATCAATTGGTTTGTTAAGATGTGAAATAAATACTAACAAATAAACAAACAACGATTCCATTTTAGTGTATTAGTATGGATTAAAATATATACAATTTTCCGAGCATGATATGTAGGAATTTTATAGTAGATGAATTTTTTACTCATATAGTCAAGTTTTTCAATGGATTACGCACTTAACAAATACAGAATATAAATACATTATATAATAAATAAGTTGCAAATAACGTTGATAAATATTGTAATTGCACCAAAATTTGTAAAGCCGTAAATTTATTTAAAACTGCGCCCTAGATTTCGCTCCATTTTTTATAAATGGTAAACTATCATTCATTAGTCTTTTTTGCGGTCGGTGTACTTTGCTCTTCATGAGTCCAGTCATTTATCATTTCGTTTAATTTATCACTTCTGTCACTTTGCCACTTAACAATTTTTCACACTGCCACTGCAATTTCCATCTTGTCACTTTATTATCAAGCTTGGAAAAATTGTTGGTAAATATTGAGTTAAAATATTTCTCCTTCGATTATGAACAGAAATAAAATAAAATTTAAATGATGTTACTTCGTTTGCAAAATAAAATGTCAAAAAGTTTTCAATAACATTTCCATAAGTCCATCGTTTAATATAAATGAAATTCACTTATTCCAATTAAATAACCAATTATCATTGAAATATCGACTTCAAAAGAAGGTTTACGTTTCCTTATTACATTCAAATAATTCTCTTCAACGTAAATACTGATCGTAATATAAAAATACTTTGGAAAGAAATAAACAGCGTATCAGGATATATTGGACCGAAGAAAATAAATAAACACAAAACAACAAACACATTCTTTGTTTATGAAATTCGATCACGTCCTAATATTTTAAAAGAAAATGAATATATAGATATCTGTCGAGCATCTAAATTAATTTTGATGGACGATAGATTCGGCAATTATATTACTGTTGATTATTATTAATTTTGGTAATACCCATGTTTTAACACATTATAAGAAAAGTGTACAAAAAAAACAAAATTAAGGAAAATCTTATTAAAACACTGTTTCAAATGCTAATCTCTCCATTTCATTGTGTTATATCAGACAATATGACAATTAAATTTACAATGATTCACAATTTATATTTTTATAATATATATAAGACTATATTACCATCAAAAGTTCAATATATCTTGTAATATTTTACTGGTGGTGTGAGATTGTTTTGAGTCTGCAGTGTACTTGTTGATCGTGACTCACATATGAGTCAAAAACCAAGACCTTAATATTAATTTGGATTGTTTGATTTACTTACAGTCCCTCTCTAACATATACCAACCATAAGGAAGGTACGATGAAGAGCCATGTTTTCTTTTTGTGTAAACTATTGTTACACAATTCTATGTTATATTATCATTGTCTCTTTTTGGAATATAGCGTCACTTAAGAATTTGTGACCAAAGATACGCAAACTACACAATAAGTTCATTTACTTCGACAAATTTCCTCCGTTTATTGTCAAAGTAAATTCTATTACATTGAACTGATAGAAATTACTACCTATTATATGATCTCAAACAATACTTTATTACTACAGCCCCTCCAGCCTATCAGTATTTACACGGTTTTTGAGCCACAAATATAATAGAGGCCTTTTGTCTCTGCAAGGTTTAGCGCGGCAAAAGATCTATGACTGCATTTTATTTTATTGGCTTTTAGTACAGTGACTATGGTTAACGATTTTGCAAAAACCATTAAATAAACATTTATTTATTTCTATCTCAGAGTCTGAATGCAAATTGTCATGTATTTAACTTTAACTATTTCGAAATTCTCTTACAATATTCCAGCCCTATTTTCACACTTTTATGATTTGACTTTCCAAAGAACTTTTCTTAATGAATACCTAGTAACTAAAAGAAATGTATGTGTAAAATTTCAAGTTTATAGCCTTCATGGTCCTGAATATGTTATACTGAGGCCGTTAGTAAGTAATTTTTGGCTTTCCCACACACGGAAGTACACATCAAACACACATACGCTCGTACACACGCACAGAAGCACACACGCACGCCTGCACGTACGCATGCAAGCGCACATATACACACGCACACGCACACACACATATAAAAAGCCAACCTAAACAATGTAACCACCTCTTTTATACGTTTACTATTAAAAAGAAAAGTCAAAATTAAAGGAGATTATGTACTTTAATATGTAACTTATAGACCGTTTACTTTTATGATCATTGGAAACTACAGTCTCTGATATATACATTTTAGATGGTCATGGAAAACCCGAGCGCTCTCGCCTTAAGTCTGAAAAGCCTCGTCATGCCTAATTTACGGTCATGCCTACTAAGACTAGAATTGGTCACTGCATTCATTTGCAGAAAAAATGACGCTAGATCAAAACTGAGACATGTGAACGCAGATATCCTAATCAGACAGTTCAACACATCATTATAAAGCCCCCTCATAAAATATTCATGGAGCAAGGGGGAGCTTTCAAAACTTTAACAAGCAAAGCTCTGGAATACTGAGAAACTATAAATTTAAGTTGTAAGCAGTTCATTTTTTGTATGCCACATAGCAAATATATAAGTGGTACAACACACTGTATAAACAAAACCAAGAAAAATTTTAATGTTACGGCGCATTATAATTATATTTTCTTTTCAGGTAATTTTTGTATTTCTTATTCTTGTTAATATTTTCGAATTAATGTCTGTGTACTTTCTAACCAATATCAGTAGAGTTCATGCAATGTGTTTCAATACAACGATGGGTATGAATATTTCACCTGCATCATCTATGCCCATTTTTTTATATAACATGATAATTTTACGAGAATATATCTTCACGTTCCCATAACTTGTGATAAAGGTGAGTGACTGTAAATTGCAATCCATCAAACAGTTATAATGAGACTAAATAATATATATTCAATGTAATAAGGAGTAGGTAAGGAGAAAATACGTAATGATAATTACCCGATGATGTTTTTTTTATTACAATAACTTAGAAGTCGCACCCATACCGAATAAAATGTTGACAAGGAAGAATTAAAGTTTCTTCTTCAGAAACGTACTAAAAAATTATCAGCCCTTTTCTTTTATTCTTATATAAGTATATTAATTTATTATTTTTTTATTTTAACTTAATCACATATGTTTTTTTATATTAACATACGCAAGTTTGTTTCTCTATATAGGTCGCCACAAGCACCATCGTCGCCACAAGCGAGGCCATTTTTCATACAAGTAGTTTTGTGCGTCAAACTGAGTAGAGAAAATAACTGTTAAAATGGCAATTTCAACAAAAACAATATTACATTTTTAAAAGAAAAATTTTGAAATGCTCCAAGTTTTATGCATTGAATAATTGGTTTGAATAACAGACACTTTCACTACTTATCTATATATACGTATATATTGCTTATTTCTAATTTATATTCTATAATATTGGCTGCATTCATTGCAATCGACAAGAAACAGTTCAGTACATATGCAGATCTGCAACGATCTGTGTTATGAAAGGAGATAAGGGTGGTCAAAAAGATGTAAATATTTTTCCTAGTCGTTACCATCGAGTAAATTTGTCTGCAGTTAATTAATTTTACAAATTTGGATATTAATTTTAAAATAGAAGGGAAAATCACAGAACTTTAAAAAGCCAGCTGCCACTGTATCATCATCACATTTGACACAACAGCCCAGGGTGGGCCAAGGCTTTCTGTTGGAAATTCTTCCAGGAAGTTCTACTCTTCACCTGGGTTTTCCAATTCTTTATCTTGAGAATGTTAAAATCTTCTTCCACTGAATCGATCCATCGTAATTTTGGTCTACCTCTTCTACGAGTTGTTAGGGGTTTTGCGATGAAAACTTTCTTTACTGGATTTTTATTTTTCATTCTAGATACGTGGGCAGCCTAGTTCATTCTTTTGATGGTTTTTATGACATCAGGCTCACCAAACAACCTATAGATTTCTGAGTTAAGACGTCTTCGCCAAATACCATTTTCCTTGACACCCCCAAAAATTCTCCTCAGAACCCTTCTTTCAAAGGCTGCTATTTTATTCTCTCCAGTTCTAGTCAAAGGCCAGGTTTCTGAACCATATGCTAGAACTGGCCTAATAAAAGTTTTATATAATAATTTTGTTTTTCTTGTAAGAATATTTAAGGATGGAGCTTAGTCCAAAAAATGCTTTATTGGCCGAAGATATGCGATTCTGACTTTCAGAGAAAGTGTCATTCTTATTGTTAACACAAGATCCAAGGTAAATAAAGCAGTCAACCGTTTCAAATGTAAATAAGCCAATCTCCAAACGATTATGTGCATTATTTGGTGGAGATTTTTGTATAGCCAATATAATAATATATAATAATATACTTAGTCTTGGAGTCGTTTATTGCCAAACCAATTTGATTTGCAGCTATCCCCAAAGACAGAAAGGCCTCTCTTAAGGCTGGTAGGTTTCTAGCAATTTTATCAATATCATCAGCATACGCTAGGATCTGAACTGATTTGTAAAACAAGGTACCACTAGTGTTAATATCTGAATTCCGAATAGCTTTTTCTAGTGCAATATTAAAAAGCAGACACGAGAGTAAGTCGCCTTGTCGATCACCATTATTGACACTGAGATCTTCAGAGAGGGCACCATTGAATTTTATTTTACATTTTGTCGTCTCCATAGAACACATTACAAGTCATTGTAATGTGACTTGCTTGCAAGTAACTTAAACTTGCAAGTAACTTGCTCGGAATTTTGAATTCATACATTGCATCTTTTAAATGCTTTCTACTAACACTATCAAATGCTGATTTAAAGTCTACAAACAAGTGATAGTATCAATATAAAAAAAAAATTTGATCAACAGTAGATTTTCCACTCCTGAATCCGCATTGATAGCTGCCAATTTCAGAATCAACGAATGGTTTTAGTCTCATAAACATAATGTTGGATAGAATTTTATATCTTGTGCAAAGTAAGCTAATGTCTCTATAATTGGAGCAAACCATTGGGTCTCCTTTCTTATGAACAGGCCACAAAATACTAATGTTCCATTCTGAAGGAAGCTTTTCAGAGTTCCAAATATTCACAATTAAATTTTGCAGGTGATCATATAGCCGAGGACATCCATTTTTTGCCACTGTATATTCCCATTAAATCCTCTACTACTAATTTTCTCTTTCTGACCGTGTGAATTCGCTGAAAAATTCTACCACTTATTATAAAATTATATTCAAAAGGTAAGGAAAGCAAATTTCATAATTTAGTTCCTCCTGAAAATAGGACACGACCAGTGCCATATAAGAATGCTCGAATATTTTATAAAATATTACGAGACAATATTGGGAAACTAACGAAATCATGGTTCATAATTCCAACTCAAGAGTACATATAATAAGGCGATATCCAGAAACTAGCGAATGCATGTTTCGCATTCACAATTCTTCAGAAAATAAAACAACTAAAATATAACAAATCTTCATCACTTCTAAAAGTGTAACAATCAATATTCTGGCGACAGACTAATAGTCGAATCTCTTTTAAATATCCTAGAAATCAATTCTGAAATGATCTCGGCAAAAAATTCCTTATAATACATGTTTAACTAAGAGCAGTAAACGTCATGATGTAATCAATATCGACGAAGACAACATAATATAAATCGCCCCTGGTGATATTAAAATGTCTGTCGCTATCGTGATGAAACTGCGAAAGAGCTGACGGGAATCACGGAAATTGTCATCCAACATCCGTACTCACGGCCCTCACTGCGCTCAATATGAGTGACGTGCCGTAATACGTCACATTATGTATGAATAGGTAACGTGTCGTAATACGTCAAATTCCGTGCTTTAATAATACAATGAACTTTTTATAATAGTAAATGTGCACATAATGAATTTACCTGAAATTTACCGTGTACTATTTAAACTTATTTAGAACTGGTTGTTCATATTGATTTTCTTATATATATATATATATATATATATATATATATACATATATATATATATATATATATATATATATATATATATATGTATATATATATATATATATAAGAAAACGTCTTACGGAATCGACAACCTTTTAAAGACAAAATGGCAAACAGATCAATAATAAACAATTTCTTGAATTGGGAGTTAATTTTTTGACGAAACACATTTAAAAGTTTCACGATATTTTCATTTGGCTTCATTTATTGTACTGGAAAAGATAAGATGTGATAAAATAAGTCACATGTATAGTGGCATAGAACAGTTTGTATTCTGTGTACAGTGGTATTTACCTCATTTTAATGTTATTAATTAAATTAATACACTCTAACGAAAGGCTTTGAAATTGTAATTAAATACTATTTATTTATTTAAAACTATATAATACATTATTATATTATTTATTGTATAGTATATTTTTAAAACAAAATAAATACCGACCAAATGCAAATCTGGCTTGCTACACGAGGATTACATACTTCGTTTGAAGTGAAATTATTTTATTTGTAGTGATCATTAATATAAACTTTCAATGCTTAATAAATATTTCGTAACACTTAATACAATTATATCTACAAAAATTTTTACATATATATGTATATATATATATATATATATATATATATATATATATATATATACAATCGTTAATATCTCAAAACGTATGTCATTTGTATAGATTACCAACAACTTTTTGACCTCTCAAACGATATCCCATATCGAATTTTAAAAGTTTTTCTTGAATATTAGTTACTGAAATATACAAGGATTAATGTTTTTCATTATACTAACTACAAGCTTGTATAGAACCTTTTGCAAAAAAAAACGATAGACTGGCATGCGGATATGTGAGTCGTTATAAGGGTGCTGTTTGTTTAAGGGTACGGATAAAAATAAAACAACAAGTCATTATAATTAGTTAAAAGATAGAAAAACCTACAACCTTTGTCGCGGACAATAAGTTGGGTTTTTGAAAATATTGATACCAATATTTATGTAAATTAATCAATAAATAGTACTGTTGCCAATACTTTTAAACTAACCAACAGGAGACCGGCAAATGCCGGCGACTTGACTTATTTACAGGCTCAGTTACAGACAATTGCAGCAAAAAAAAGCATGTTAAAATTAATAATTGGAGGATGAAAGATTGTTTCTATCAAATGGCCATACTGAACAGAGAAACAAATTAAGTAGAGGAAAACTATAAATAAATGCCACTTCACTCAACCAATTCTACAAGCTATGTCCGTGACTTCTGTTATTCTACTGATCATATATCGTAGAGAAATCAAGAGTATAACACTTTCCATAGCTCGCTGAGTGATTTTAGGCAATGATCATTTAATAAGAACTTTAATTCTGGAATAAATTTAATTTTGTGTTTAGCTCACCTTGTTTATCTTCGTAAAGACACAATCAATAGTATTAAATATAAAAGCATTTTTTTTAATGTTAATATAACATTAAAAAAATTAAATAAATAAATAGACCAAATTTGCTCTTTAAGCTAATGTAAAATGAAGGAAAAAAGGTTGATGATAAATATATGTAAAAATGTGGGCAATTAAAAAAGATCTGGGTAATTAGCCTCTTTGCTAATAGCCCACCTGAAGATGTTGTGATACAACGAATCCTTGGTCGTGGTAAAGAAATTAAAGAAAATAGAAATAATACTACATCATGTAGTTTCATTTAATTGTAAAATTTAAGCAATATCTTCTCTACATATCGATTCGACAGTTCAAAGCTTCACTAAAATGAAGATGCTTACAAGCTTTTAACGCTACTAAAGAGAAATAAAAGTTTTCTTCATCGATATCCGTGCAGAATCGAAACCGAAAATACGTAAATTATGACAAGGTTGTGTGACAATAAAAACATTTTTTAATTTGAAAAACAATTGTAATATATATTTTATTTTGTAGGACTACTTTAACGAAAACTTATTCTTATTTTCAAACTTTGCCCCATGTTTCTGAAAACAATTAAAAAGTTAACTCTAAATTTGATTAATCTTACAAAAAAATTAAATAAAACTCTTAATAATTTGAATAATTGGTTGGAGGGAAAATATCTTCATAAATTGAATGTCCTTAAAATATATACACCCACTACTACATCCATATCCTGTAGGTATATTACTTTGCAACAATAGACATTGATCTCAGTATTTTCTTTTTTCTCCCCTCAATATTACGCCCCACGCGTGAGGCTTTTTAATTTACCCTTTTTCTTTCTACTTTCACACAAAACGTATACGTCACCTTCCGGAGTCGACACCAGACAAAAAATACCTCTCATATTTTTGTTTGCTATACTAAGACGGTGACTCAAGTGCGATATTAATAATAATGGAGAACAGCCATAATATTATTTTTCTGGATAACGCGCAATATATTATAAGTTCTGTTGGATTCTATTGAACAATTAGAAAGGAAATAAGTTCTACATTTTTATTTAAGGTGGTCTCTTATATAATTAATCGTATTATATTAATTCATAGGAAAGCGGAAATTCGTTTAATGACCTGGGATTTTAGCATCAACACATTGATTATTCCGTATTAATTGAAAGCCACAATGAAAAGATTTGTGGATTTCAGGAAATGTAAATGATATCTAACAAGCCTCACACTGTTTACTTACTTGCAACTTTCTTTTTCGGAAGCATGGAATTGAATATGATTAAATGCTCCGAATATTATTAATCAAAGTGTAATGTGAGCTTTCTACCACTCTCCACTAACCACTATTCCACTCTCCATTAACTCCATCTCCCCTTTTGAACGGAAGATGTGTTATTCCTGTAAAATATTATCGTTGGCGTATTCAGGAGTAGCGCCGTGCGCTAGTGTGACGATCATTTTTACTTTTATGGCTTTTTCTCTTTTCTGTTTTGTGCTGGTTTTTACTATATATGGGCTACCCAATTTTGCAGCACGGATCAAACATTTTTTGATAAAATTTATTTCTCTTAAATTTTATCAATCTTTAATTAGCAATTTCTGTAATCTATTTTATTGAATGATTCTCGCTCTTCATGCGTACTAATTCCTGCTTTTGGGTAGTTGTCACCTTTTTCCAATATCGACATACAGAATCGGTATTCTGCAACTCCATACGATATAATATTAATTAATAACTTTACATACAATCACATTATGATTTGTATGTGACTATTCACAAAGAATATGTTCACATGTGTCATCATTATGTATCTACTATACATAATGATGACAAAATTATTGAATTTATTGTCTTATTACTATTATTGTCACCATAAGTGTATAACTGTAATGGTTCCACTATAAATGTGTGTGAAGAAATGAATAGAATGAATCTACGAAATATAAATGGAACTGGCATTAATCATAATGGAACATTGAACATTCTGGAAATAGTGTGTGACATATAAACATACAAGCGTACATGGAATATTTTTTGAACATGCATGAAGCATTTTTTAAAATAATGATATTCTTTTATATCATGTAATTGTATTGTTTAATGTATTTTATACGAGTGTATAAATATCACGAATTAATAAAAGAAATTATGAAATTCTGAATGAACGCTCTTATTTTCCGGTAAATTTTAGAAAAGCTCTAAGTAACATTGTTAATTTTTATAATTTTATATTAAAGAGTTTTGAAATTGCAACCCTCTTATACAAAATTATGAAAAAAATTGTTTTGGAATGCTTACAGCTTGTTCGTTCAAATGAAATTATAAAAAAAATAATTTGCCTACACAAAAATATGAATATTTTTGATCTATAACTTGAAATATACGCGGGTTAATATGTTTTATTATTATGCCAAATATTATATTTCCATACATAAAAGTTTCTAAAAAAACGACTGTGACTCGCAAACTGACGCACATGATTTATATTTGATTTTATGAGAGTGTCAGTATTTCTTTAAAAATTAATGCAGACTAGATTTTAAAAAGAAAATAGAAAGGAAAACAAAAGGAAATGTTGTAAATATCAGTTCTATCAAATAATCCGAGATCGCTTACACGGCATTTTTACATCCAGTGAACAAAAAAATATGTCTGTAACATAAAAATCAACAGTTCACCCTGATTATTTCCCAGGTGGAAATACATTTTCATTTCCATCGTTTAAATTCCGCCTTCTTTTACATAAATTTTTAAGCTTAATAAAGATCGAAATTTAGAAAAACACAAATATTTTAATGGATACAAATAAAAGAAACACAAATCGGCGATGAATTAAATGTAATTATTATTCCAATGTGTTATTTAATTTACAATATATTTTCATTTGTATAACAAGTTTAATAATAGGTAATATTTACAATACTAAATTCTACCAAATTACAAAACTGCGTGTTTATCACAATATTATTTATTTAGACTTGAAATGTAATTATATTTTCTGCAAATTAATTTATCAAATGAATTACTTTTTTTTATAAAACCACAAGAAAATTTATTTTTAATTTCATCTATAAATATAATCTATATTAACTTACAAAACCAATAAATAAAAATCTTCTTAAAATTAGTTTTGACCTTAAGCCTTACAAATTTATTCTGGTTTATGAAAAGTTTTGAAAATTATTTAGATTAAGTTGAGAAAAAATTAAGTGCTGCTAGGTGTTTTAAAATATTTATATAGCACTTTTATATTTTCGCCATAAAAAGCGCTAATAAGTATGAAATGATATTTTGCTAATATGTTAAATTATGTAATATATTTTAAAGATTATATGTAATTTTAATGGATCTATAACGGCTTATAATAAATTATTTTCTCTTACATTTATATGGAGATTATTTTCTCTTACATATATATAAAGGACATTCATCAAAAATTCGATTAAAAGCCGAAGAAAATAAAAGAAGAATTAAAATTAAATGTGACTACGTAACGTAATGAAATTTAATTATTTTATTCATGATTTATATGAGAAATATATTCTAATATCAATGATACATGATCAATATGTATCTAATAAGATATGAACTTTTGAAATTTTCCTGTGTATTAAGAGCTAAGTAATTTTAAAATGGTGTTCTCTTGGTTTATTGAATATTGCAAGAAATTTTATTTTCACCCAAAATCCTTTTTTTTTTTGAAGTTATACTCTACATCGCTTTATGAAACAAATGAGGAGAGTGAAATTTTACCATGCGCACATGTGCACACACGATGCAACTAAAACTTATAGGATGGAGTTGGTTACGATGCACTCGAACGACCCAACAAAAATCAACAGTATGAAGTTGGTTACGATGTGTGTGTTGATTATTTCCGTGCTAAATAAAGTTATTCTTGTATTGTGCCAATAAAATTTAACTTCTAACGCGGATACATAGTAAATGCACAATTTTTTTTTCATTAAAACAAGGAATGATCATATTCTATGATTGTTTATACAAATTCTTACCCAACTAAAGCGAATGAACCTGTCATGTTTTGACGCTTTATGATTCACGGTTCATAAACTTAGCAGCTATGTTTTAATTGATAACTACTGAACTTATTGTTATTTTGTGTAAATAAAAAGTTAATAAATTTTACCTCTGTCGCGCCAACATTATATCTTGGAAAAGGAAGTGTGAAATTTTTCACTAATACAAAGCAGTAATGAAAGTAACTTCTTTTTCAAAGACGACTCATAATTTAACAATTTAAAAATAATTGCAATAAAACTCTGCTTATACAAAAGAAATCGACACGAATAAAATTCCACTTGATTTGAAATTTCTATATCGATGGAACTAATGAAAAATATATTTAATGTATGTTACGAAGAAGGACAATTATCACTTAAATCATTTTGCACGCCTTCGAAACGTTGCAGATGAAATAGTATGTAGTTGTTGGAGTTACGAAATAGAATTTGTTCTTATAAATAAGTCAGCCTTATTACTGGAGCTGTGAAAGATAATGTGAGATTTAGAAAATAGTAATTATGATGTTACATATTTAAGGAAACTATTAAAAGTAATAAATATTTTTTTCTTATATATGCAATATAGCATACGATAATATTTACTATCGCAATGAAGTTACTTCTAATGACACACAAGGTGCATTATTCGATTAAGTATTGGACTGTACATTGTCTCGTATTACTAAAAAAATTAAATCTTCTATTACTCAAACCAAACTTTAAGTAAGATTAATTTTAATTTCAAACTGATGACTCGTTACTGTTAAAAATGTCGAATATATCTTGATTTTTGCATGTCACTTTTCAGTATTTGTATTTACTACTTTAACCAATTCTGTTGAATGGTATGAACAACTAAAACACTTTTCTTGGTTCAGAGACAATATTTGTGCGCAACTTTTGAAAAGAAAATATCACATAAGTACTATTCATTAATTTCCCCACAGTATTGATATTTATTATTTAAAATATTAAATTCAATACAATTTGAAACCAGGCAATCTGTGATACATATAAGGTATACGAGTTAAAAATTTAAATTAATAATAGTTTAAAGTTATGTGGTGGTAGACTATAACGTTTGTGTGTATAACGTTCCGTTAGCTATGTGTTTAGCCTATATTTTGGTCTAGAAAATACGTATTTATGTACAAAATTTCGCTGAAATCAATTGGGTTGTTAAGCCTTGAAATAAATACAAACAAATAAACAAATAACGATTCCCTTTTATTGTATTAGTATGGAATAAGTAGATAGTTAAACACTTTTCCGAGCATAATATGTAAGAATTTTATAGTAGATGAGTTATACAGTCAAGTTTTTCATAAGATTACGCATTTAACAAATCTAGAGTATAAATACATTATATAATAAATAACTTGAAAATAATGTTGATAAATAAGTTAATATCATCAAAATTTGTAAAGCTGTAATTTCTTTAAAACTGCGCTCTAGGATTCGCTCCATTTTTTATAAACGATAAACTATCAGTCATTAGTCTTGTTTGCGGTCGGTGTACTCTGCTTGTCCTGAGCCAGTCATTTATCATTTCGTTCAATTTAACACTTCTGTCACTTCGCCACTTAACAATTTTTTCCTCACCACTGCAATTTCTATTTTGACACTTTATTCTCAAGCTTGTAAGATTACCGAATTGTAAATATAGAGATGAAATATTTGTCCTTCAATTGTAAACAGAAATTAAATAAGATTTGAATGATTACTTCGTTTAGTAAAATAAAATGTCAAAAAGTTTTCAATAACGTTTACATAAGTCCATCGTTTAATATAGATGATATTGACTCATTCCACTTAAATAACCAATTATCATTGAAATACCGACTTCAAAAGAAGGCTTATTTTTCTTTATTATATTCAAATAATTCTTTTCAATGTAAATACTTATCATTATATAAAAATACTTTGGAAAGAAATAAACAGTGTATCGGGATATTTTGGACCGAATAAATAAATAAATACAAAACAATCAATGTATACTTGTTTATGAAATTCAATCACGTCAAAATATTTTAAAGGAAAATGGATATATAGATAACTCTCAAGCATCTAATTTAATTTTCGTGGACGATAGAAGTGGCGATTATAATACTGGTGATTATTCCTAATTTTGATAATACACATGTTTTAATACAATATAACAAGACACAACACATAAAAAAGTGCACGAAAAGTGCACGAAAAAAAAATCTAGTAAAATCTTATTGAAACGCAATTTCAATAGTAACTCTCTCCAATGCATTGTGTTATATCAGATAGTCTGACAATAAAATTTACAATATTTCCTTATTGATATTTTTATCATATTTATAAGACTATATTACCATCAAAAGTTCAATATATCTCATAATATTTTAGTGGTCTAAAGTTATGAGATTGTTTTGAGTCTGTAGAGTACTTGTTGATTGTGACTCACATATGAGTCAAAAGCCAAGACCTTAATATTCATTTGGATTGTTTGATTTACTTACAGTCCTTCTCTAACATATATCAACCATGAGGAAGGCGTGAAGAAGAGCCATGTTTTCATTTTGTGTTACATATTGTTGCACAATTCTGTGTTATATATTTCATTCTTTGTTATATTTTATCTTGTAGTATTAGTAACATTCTTTCTTTTCGGAATCTAGCGTCACTTAATAATTTGCTATTCATTGTGGGTTTACATTACCAGTAGATGTTATATATAAAGCAAAAAAAACGGAAATATAACGTAATTTTTAAAATTAAAATTACTACCACCTGATTACTATGAATACTTGCTAGAATTAGTTCAAACGTTTGAGTTAAATAATACTCACTTTTTTATTCGTTTGTGGATAAAATAACATTTTTAACATCTAAAGTATACTGGTATCAAATAGAGACATGGTGTAAAAAAACACTGAAATATATCGACAAGTGTAACGATATTATCCCGAATTACACTACTCCGCCCTTTAAAATAATTAATATAAATCTTCTAAACTTCTTGCTCTCTAATACGAACTTTTAAAAAATACACATGAAACTGGCAACGTTCCTTTTCTCGTATGAATTTTAACTAAATAACGGCATGAGGAAGGATATCTTTGTTTAAGTCTACTCTATTTAATGGGCAAGCAGTTTAAAGCAGAGTCATGTTCCTTGTACATACCTTATTTTTTTTCTTTTGACTGCGAAAATATACAACTCGCCCGAAATTAGTTATTAGAAGTACTTTAATACTAAAATCAGAACTCCCTTAATTAATGTTAGCGAAACATTTATGAACAATCAATTCGTTTTCTTTACCATATACTACCATCTGTGCAAGTGAAACAATGTTCAAAAAGAATGTAATATAAATTAACCTTATTTCAAATAATTATATCACTAAATTACAGCGAACATGTGTGTTTGTAATAAATTAATAAGTCATGTTCGTAACACTCAAAGTCACTATAACAAGAAAATAACCACTATCGTAAATATACAATCATCGTCAATAGGCAACATAAATATGAAACCGCCGTAAATTTGTGGTCATCAACTTTGTCGTAAATATAAGATGCCAAAGTCGTAAATATAAATATCATGTTGTTGCTGACATAAACTGATCACGCTTCTACTTCCAAAGAAATGGCTGTAATTTTGTAATTTTGTTGAACATTGACTTGATCTGTGAAAATATTTAATAAATAATAAAAAAAAGCTTTTAAAACCCGTTATAATGGCTTTTTCCCTTAAATAAAGAAAAGCCAATTGCGATGAATTCATTCTCGAATTAAACTTTAAAACAGAAACACATTCAAAGCAAATTATATCGAGCATGCTGAGTCGTCACCCATAACGTCATTTAATCCTGCCAATATAGTTTCCACTGCGCGAATCAAATCAAGAACCGTGACAGGCACATGAACGGACGCGAGAGGTTAATTTCCGTGAGTCCCATCTGGCTATTCACATTTTCATTCCGATATCGACTTTCCCAATATCGTTTCAGACCGAAAAATTGCCGTGCGTTGAGCAATATCGATTTAATTTCAAATAAATGATTCAGGGCAAAATAGATGAAAACTTTTCTATTTTTGATGTTTATATATATGGCAACGATAGACGGGTGTGTATTGAGTGATTATATTAGGGTAGAGAGATTTAGTTTTCGCATGATTTATTTCTCATAAAAATTCGATATGTTAGAATTAATAATATAATATTTATTAACTTTTTAAAATTATCTTCTAAATTCAATAGCATGACTTGCTGTTTTCATGCATGTCTGAGAAAAACACGGATTTTCTTGTAAAATTGTAAAGTTTGTGTTTTTTACATTCTAATTGAATTGTTTTTTATTAGTTACTTTTATATGTTTGTAAATCGATTAAGCCGTTTTAGAGAAAACTCTTTCGTAACAGATTACTAGCAGGCGAATGGGCACAGCTGTATATGGCGGAAGAAATTAGCATTTTCCTTTTAAAACATGCACAAAAGTTGGGTTTCATATTGGTCTACATCTTTACAAATTTTTGAGCCACTAAAATACAAAAACATTAAATTGTAAAGTATGAGAAAATATTAGTACCCGGAAATTTTACATATTTATTCAATGTATAATTGAAATATAAAAGCAGAAGAGGACACGTCATACACGAGTTTGGAGTTTAATAATTCGCATAGCAAAATGTTAACAATGATGAATATAATCTAGATTTTATATTTAAGGACCTATCCAATGACGCACCCCTCAATGGGAAGAAAGAGAAAAAAGGCCGTCATTTTAAATGTAGAAAGAGACTAAATTGTTATTTTTATTATTACGATATGCCTAATCAAGTTCTCTATATAAAGTAATAATGTCTTTAAATTAACTCGACCATTTAGTTATATTGACTTGATTGTGCTATGAGCACTTGTTTTACAATTTTGTTAATTAAAATGTTTGTCCATTTTTTCGGTCGTGTTCCATTAATTTCCAGTGATCAATATTTCTAGATTAGGTACGTATCTTCAAATTAACATTCTCTGTTTTATTATTTTCAAGTACTGTTTTATTGTTTTTTTTGGTATTTATTTATCACAGTTTTATTTTTGATTCCTTATTTTAAAGAAAGTATTTCAATTTGCGAGGCCATAAACTTCGACTCTGATCATTATTGTTGACCGTTGAATAATGAAAATAACAAATACAATATAAGCATAAAATCAATATTGTAAATATACTTAATAAAAGATTATTTGATCTGGTTTTAATGTAACGTAAAATTAATTAACTTGTTATTTTATTTCCATCTTGAGCAATACTGTCATAAGTATTTTGTGTTTTGTTTGTACCACCGTATTGAAAGTTAAAAACTTCTCTTTATTGAAATAAAATGGCACCGTGCATTCTGTTCTGAGCCCTTATAAATCGTTGAAGAATAAACGTCCTAATAAAACTCAATTCTTCGCCTATATTTTATCACCTACCCATCCCAGTTTTCCGGGCAAAGAGGGTCTATGCCTGAATTTTATTTTATTTGCTTTTAATATAGTTATTACTTACAGTTAGCGATTTTGAAAAAAACGTTTGTGCGTGAATGCATCTGTGCGAGAGGGCATCAGTGCGTTTGTGCGTGTGTGCGTGCGCGCATGCATGCGCACGCACGCACACAGGCGCGTGTGCGTGCGTGTACATGGACGCGCGCGGGCGTTTGTGTGTGTGTGAGTTCCATTCCGAATTAATTCCAGCCTTTTGTAAATGAATCCGAACACTCTCGCCTTAGGTCTGAAGAGCCTCATCAAGCCTAGTTTACTGTCAATCCCTTAAGACTGAAAATGGTCACTGCATTCACTTATATAAAAAAATAAGCTAGAGCAAAACTGATACATCCGAACGCAGATATCGTAAGTAGATATCGCACCACATCATATTAGTGCGCCCTCTAATAAAATTCATAGGGCGAGTGGAAGATTTCAAAACCCCAACAAGCAAAGCTTTGTAACACTAAGAAGCTATAAATTTAAGTTGTAAGGAGTTTATTTTTTTGTATGCCACACAACAAATATATAAGTGGTACAAGTACACGGCGCAAACAAAAAAAACAAAAATTTTCATATTATTTTCTTTTCATGTAATTTTTATTTCCTTGTGATTAGATTAATTAATTAGATATTTATTTATTTTATACAGCATTATTGCAAATACATTTTTATTAACTATTATTTTTTTAAATGTTGGTGTATTTACCCAAATAAAACCATAAACAAATTATTAATCATAATTAAAGAGACCCGAAAATTGAATAAATATCATCGCTTGATTTAATATTCGTTATTGGGTTGATATTTTATTCCATAAACACGACTAAAATTTTTAAAAGCATTTTTAGTAAAAATAATAAAAATTAACCTATTAAAATGAATAACAACGATTTACTTCAATTATTTTTTTTATTTCGATCTTTATATGGGTATAATACAATGAATAAACTCTAGTAACGCCTTGGAAGGGAAATTGACCGTTCTGTTTATAATAATGTCACTTTTATTCTTTGTGAACTTAACTTAAAGCAATTCACTTATGAAAAAATACTACCCGTTCCAACTTTTCCGCATTCGTACTGTTACAACGCTTAAAAAGGTGTAAATCAAATCCTTACATAATCAATTTCCCTTTTCACCTAGTTTTCCGCGAACACAGTATTCCTTTCACAGCTCAACCACATTTCGCCCGCATTTTCACGTCGGCCACCCGCAGTTATCCCGATCATTTTTGCTACGATTACGAGCGCACATTGTCTTTATTATATACAGGACACTGCGATCCTGGCTAACTAGGGTTGAGCTCTGATGTGATGGATTATCCGCTGTAACCTTTGTTGGTGGTTGATCTTTTGTGTTTACTTTCATTAAATATATGAGTGTGCTGTCTTCTTAATATTTTCGAATTAATATTTGTGTGCATTCCAATAAATAAAAGCAGACGTCTATGAGTATGAATACTTCGCCTGCATCGACCTGCGTTTATTTTTTTATATAACTTGATAATTTTACGAGGATATATTTTCACAATCTCATAACTAGTAATAAGGGTGATACGGATCTTATACATTTTTATTTCTTTGCTCCTCGTTTCTTGAAATTTTAATTATATTTGCGAGTGATTGTGAATTGCTATCCATCAAACAGTTATACCGAAACGAAATAATATACATTCCATGTAATAAGGAGTAGATAAGGAAAAAATACGTAATGATAATTACCGGTGATGTTTTTTTTATTACAATGATTTGGAAGTTGCATAAACCAAAAAATTAAGAATAAATAATCAAAGTTTATTCTTCAAATAAGTGCTAAGTAATTATCAACCATTCTTATTGATCTTACATAAGTATATTGATTTATTTTTTGTGTTTTAACTTATTCACATACATTTTTTTTATATTAACATACGCAGGTTCGTTTCTGTTACATTCTGTATACAGGTGGCAACAAAGAACGTGGGCATTATTCATGCAAGTAGATTTGTGCGTGAAACTGAGTAGAAAAAATGAATGTTTGAACAAAAAAAATATTACATTTTTAAAAGAAAAATTTTGAAAAACTCTCATTATAGTGAATTGAATCGTTTGCTTAAAAAAGACACGTTCATTACTATGTGTATATATATATATATATATATATATATAAATATATATATACATATATATGTTTTTGTGTATATATATATATATATATATATATACATATGTATGTAAGTATATGTCGCTCAATATTTATTTGTATTCCTTAATATTGGGTGTAATCATTGCAGCCAACAAGACGCAGTCCAGTACATATACAGTACACATGCAGATCTGCAACTCTCTTAAAAATAATATACGTTCATTACCGTATGAGAATGCTTAAATAGCACATATTATAAGGCGATATTCAGAATCTAGCGAATTCGTATTTCGTAATCCCAATTCCCCTAAAAATTAAACACAATAATACAATCCACAGACAAAATAAAGAATAAAATCAATACTTGAAGAAAATTTAATTGTGAATAATTAATTTCTACAAAATTAATGCCAAATATATTATACTTAAATACTTGAAGAAGCCTTGCGTATGTTTGAACTTTTACTTGCAAATTTACAAATTTGCACCTATATTTAATTGTAGCTTATTGACCGTTTAAAGAATGAAATCAATACTTGAAGAAAATTTAATTGCGAATAATTAATTTCTACAAAATTAATGACAAATATATTATATTTGAAGAAGCCTTGCATATGTTTGAACTTTTACTTGCAAATTTACAAATTTGCACCTATATTTAATTGTAGCTTATTGACCGCATTAAACGTACTTGATACGGACGAACAAAAATTATACATGTGCGACATATCCGTACTGAAAATAAACAGCATTTAAAATAAAATGTGTCTATTATGTATATACAGGTAATTTTGAAAATTCTCAACCGTTTACAAAAAAAATATTTTTTTTTATCGAATGCTTCTAACATTCTCAGTTTGGTACACACAATCGCCTGTTTAAATAAGAGATACGTTATTTGTCACAAGCTGTACACATACGTACATAAAGGTCCCATTTAATATACAAATTGAAATTTATCTCATTTCAAATCCATTTTTCCATTATTTCTTGGATCCATAAACAACAAATTAAATGATCTCTTAAACCCATTTACAAAATTATCAAATAATAAAAAGAAAAGGATAAATTTTAATGATCCCTTATTTTATTTAAATGTACATAAATTATATGAGAAAGACATATCAGCACAAACATATTAATTACGCCTCTGTAATAATTCATAACAAACAAGAAAATACTTTTTAAAATTAATTTTTATTCCTTTATTTAATACATGTTCAGTGCCTAACGAAAAAGTTTCGTACATTAGAACCACTTGATATCAGGCCTCGTATTCGTACCCCGTCTAAAGAAATAACGCTTATCAACATAAATAAATAGATGTAGTAACCTGACCACTTTAATTTGTTTATTATAAACAGAGCCTTTCTTAAAGCGCTTAGACTAAGTAATAATTTGAGCTAATTCATAATTTCAGTTTAATTGGATCAATTTGAGCTCCAACTCATTCCGTCCGCACTCAGTAGCTTTACAGATTTATGAACCATAAACCCTTCACAACCCCTAACGTAGGAACAATTTAGAAATCAAGCCCGTTGTGAATGCTGACTGTATAAAGTGAACAATAAAATACAAATGACAAATAAGCAACTTTATTGTAATTGACTATGGAGTACGTGCAATTTTTAAATCAGAATTTTACAAGAAATATCCTCACACCCTCGCGATAATACGCATAGAGAGGAGGGGATAAAAATTTGAGAGATCTTAAATAAAACGTTTAATTTAAAAAGGGTTAAATTAGACCATAGTAAAAATGTCTAACTTCTTAACCTCGTTCGCAGGTCGGTCTACCTCTTAAAGCTATCTGACTCTATAGTTGTGTCTAATGAATAAATAAACGTTGAACTTTATGCTATCGTATATTACGGTGTATCTTTTTTGGTTATATATAATACAAGCTGTATCCGTTATTTCATTCGCCTAGAATCCGGAATAAACAAGTTATTAGGAATATTTTTGAGTTTTTCCCTTATTTTTTTCTCTGTCTACACTTTAAATGCATAGTTTTTTTTAAAATGCAAATAGATGGTATTGGCAGTACCAGTATAGTAATAATATTCACCAAATGAGTATTTTTTCGTATGTAATATCTAGATAACAAGTATTCTGTATGTTGCTCGAGAGTATTAACTATTACTATACAAAATTTCATCAAAATCCCTTCAGCAGATTTTATGTGGTTAAAGAACAAATTAATATACAGATAGATAGACAAAATTTCAAAAACAGGTTTTCTGACTTATACATTCTGTACGCTAAATCAATTGAGCTTTTTTGAAATATTTTCGATGTACAGAATTCACTCTCTTACAATTTTATTGAATATGTTCATTTGTTATAATTATGTTACAATGTATTATTTTTAATTTAATGGCTGCGTTTTTCCTGTCCAAGCAAAAGTTATGTTATATATGTAGGTAATATCTTCAAATTTATTAGTTAGAATGTTGGACTCACTGTGATATCAAGTAGATAGAATATTACAATTCATAAAAGAACGTTATGCATATTTCAAAAATATTAAGGGTCGCTTAGTTGCACGTACACAAATAACAAGACATTATAATTTTGTATACATGTATAGACTAGTCGATTTCTACCCATACGTAAATACATAGGAACAAAATTATTCTTCATAAACTAAAAAAGCCAAAACACAATGTAGTGAAGTAATAAAAAGGCTGTCTCGGAATGGAAAAGGATGACGATTGAAATGATAATATAAGCAAAAATTTACTTCCAAATTGAGGGAAATAGGAAGCGCATAGCAATCAAAATGTGAAACAGGTTTGTGCTCATATTTTTCCATATTTAGCAAACTGTACTATTTCCCGGAAATAGTCACAATAATTACGTTCGCTGTGGCTCAAAACTCGTCTTAACATCAAATTTTAAATCAATGTGTCGTTAGTGACTGACGTACTGATAGAAATTCTCTCCCCCTCTCTTTCTACCCCCCGCCATCTCCTTCTTTCTCTCTTTTAATCACGAATTCTCCTCGTGATAACTCTCTTAAAACTATAATTCTCTTTATAACAATTTCACGTTGTAATAACTCTCTCCTGAAGTCTTAATAACTCTCTCTTATCACGACTTCATTGCTCACCTTCCTGGTGTCACCACAGACAAACAGAGCTAAACTTTACATCTAAATCTATCCCAGTTGAAATGGAAAATGACTGAGCTTGAAAATTACTTGCGCAACGAAACGTACAGAAATTGTATTTTTGATATCTTAGTATCAAGAATTTTGAAATCGCCGTTACGGGCGAGAATTCAAAGTATATTTGTACCGTATACGACTTGTACTTGTTAATGGAAGAAACATGTTTTCAAATTACATGTATAAAATGTATTAAATCTTGCTTTAACTTAAAAGTCTTGCTTTAACTTAAAGTCTTGCTTTAACTTAAAATGCCGCACAGCTAGTAAATTTATATCATATTAAAACAAAACGGTCACTAAACGCCTCCGATCACACAACGATATCGCTCGTTGGGGTTGGGAGTATATCGGCTCGAATACGCGGATATTCATTTAAAAAACAAGCCAGTAAATCTCCACCTTGCATATAAATAGTATTCTTCACGTGTGTCACATTCTTTACCACTGATCTGCATAATAATATATTACCTATATAATCTATATATATAATATAATCTTCTTCAAAATATTGGCTCTCCTAAATAAAAATATTTTTTAGAATATTATCTATAGTTCCAGAGATCGGCTCGAACAAGTACACAAAGGAAACAGACAAACTTTTCCGCTTTATATTTTAATATATATATTAAGGGGGCTCTTATAGTTTTAATGGGCATCCTATCCTTTTTCTACCATATCATGTGTAACCACTATACAAAGAGACCATTTTTATTACCTGGTTTTTCTTGATACACTTAGATATTAAAAAACCATGAGTTCTCATTGCAAATATACTACATTTGCCAGCAAGCACAAATATTAAGATTGCGTTAAAGTTTAATAATTTACAGGCTTACAATTAAAAGTTCATTTTTTTTATTATTATCTATGATACAAAAATAAGTAAATGTTGTACCCGCAACATGCTTTCAAAAAGACAAAAAAATTGCTTTATAAAATATTACAGAACTTTCAATAACATAAATAAAATATCCTGGTGACACAAACCCGAACCGCTCATGGTCGTTTTTAGATTCCATAATCAAACACTCTTATAATATCGTCAAGTCTGTGTCATTGTCCATCCGTCTGTCACATCCTCGTAGTTTCTGCAGTGTTAAACCTACGTGCATGAAATGCTTCCAGGCATATGATTCCGGAAAATATTTTGTTTGAAATGTACCAAAATTTTTTTCGTTCAGGGTTCCCGGTAATTATGTAGCCTACCCCCTTATTCATCAGAAAAGTGTTTTAGAGAGTTTTAAAAGGTGTTTTGAAATGGTTAAAGAAATGTTTATTTCTTTATTAAACTCCATTGGTCAAAATATTAAGATTCCTCTAAGTAACCTGTAATATGTGTCGACCTCATCCTCCCAGTCCCTCTACTTTTTCTACTAAGGGTTTGATAAATCTGAAAAATTCTAAATAAATTTTAATTGATTCGAATTTTCAACTAAAATAATTTACGTTAAATTACATTAACAAATTTAGGAGATATGGACAACTCTCCCTCTAATCGTCAAAATGTGGTCAAAGAAGTCGTCACAGTCTCAGCTGTGATGCACATGGTTAGTCGTGTCTCCGTTTCTCACAACTCGAATGATATTTTAATGACGCCTTTTCACTTTAAAAGATTGGTAGCGTTTCTAGGACGCTCTGTAATGCTGGTCTCTTTCGCTATCTTTATAAATTGGATCTGTCCATCGCTTTGAAAAGCCTTCAACCTTCATCTATACCACTCGATGCTCCATCGAAAATTGTTTTTTGGAGATATGTTCGAACAATATAGATAAACAACTACGAATTCCTATTTTAGACACGTTGTGACTTGTCTGGCTTTTGATCCATGTTATTTTAATCCTTACTGAATGTTGATTTTTTACTGTTTACGAAGATATATAATAATTTAATAAATCTTAAGCAGTAAAAGCGAAATTGAAAGCTAACAAAACAATAAAAATTAAAGAAATTCTTGAACGTATTTGTTTATTTGTAATTTTTTATTATTTCTTTAAATCATTACAATGCCGTCTACAGAATCAAAGAGACTAATAAAACTCCGATATACTAAAGATTTTTTGAAATGACGTTGAAAATTTTCCTTTCAGTTGATTCTTAGTTACGGGAGATTTTATGACACAGTTTTACATTAGTTTAGAAGAGAGCCCAAAAATAAACAAACAATGGAAAAAATTGATGTCTTGTCAACTTGTATAAATCGTTGCTCGTGTACTCGTTAAAATTTAATAATTAAAATGCTTTTTATATTTTTGAAAGAATTTAAACACTATTTTCCCTACTAACTGATGGGACACATTCAAGTTTGTCTAAAAATTGAAATATAAGCTTTTAACAGTACCAAAGAAAAATAAAGGTTTTCTGCATATATATCCGTGCTGAATCGAAATCAAAAATCTGTAAATAATGACAATATTGTGTCATTTAAAAAACGTTTTATTTTTTTAATGATAAAAGTGCCTTTAATATTTGTAACTTTTTTTTTTATTTTGTGGGATTATTTCAGCAAAAACTCGACATTCTCATTTTTAAACTGCGTCCTGTAATTCAGAAAATAATTGAAAAGTTAACGCAAAATTCGCTTAATTATGCAAAAAAATTTAAAAAACCCTCTGATGATATGGTGGGCAAAACCATAATTTAAATTTAATATCTTTAAAATATGTACAACCTCTATAATAACCACATATCTACTCTATAATAACAACATACAAATACTTCGTCTTTATCTTTGCAACAATAAACACTGGTCTCAGTCTTTTCTTTTTTCCTCCCATCAATCTTACGTCCCACGCGTGCAGCTTTTCAATTTACCCTCCCTAGCACTTTCGTACCTTCCGGAGTCGACACCAGACCAAAGATACCTCTCATATTTTGTTTGTCATACAAAGACGGTGACTTAGGCGCCATATTAATAACAATGGAGAATTGTCATAATACTATTTTTCTAGATATCACGCAATATATTATAAGTACTGCTGGATTCTATTGGACAATTGCAAAGGAAATAAGTTCTACATTATTATTTAATGCGATCTCTTAGATAATTAATCGTATTATATTAATTCACAGGACACGGAAAACGGAAAATCGGTTTAATGACCTGGCATTTTAGCTTCAAAACATTGATTATTCCTTATTAATTGAAGAACAAAATGAAAAGGTTTGTGGATTACAGGAAATGTAAATAAGTTCTATTGAGTCACATACTATGTACTTCATTTTGCGACTTTCTTTTTCTGAAACATTGAATTGAATATGACAACGCTCTGAATATTGCTAATCCAATACAAGTTAACTAATATTTTATGATATATATATATATATATATATATATATATATATATATGTATATATGTAAATATATATATATATATATATATATATATATATATATGTATGTATATATATCTCAACAGCACACAGGTTGTGCATTTCTTAAATGTACTTGCATAAGTACTTGAAGAAACTAAGTACCTAAAATTTTGTAATACAATAAAATCTGATTGAGCAAAAAAAATAAAAGACAATGATTATTACTTCTTTACATTCGCTTTACTGAGGATTTCTTTAATCAATGACTCGCAGGCTGGATACAATTTCGAGTAATAAGTCGACAAATATTGACATTTTATAGTTGAATGCAGCCTGCAAATTATTGTTTAAAGAAATGTTCTTTTTAATTTATTTTTGTCCAAACATTTTTTTTCCTTTCTTTTGTTCATTTTATTTTATTCTTTACCATTTATTTATCATCCAGTACATCATTTGGTGTGCTTGGTTCGTACATTCACATATGCATAACTAAATACATCCTGAATGTTTCTAAGTTTCGTTCCTTTGATACTTGTAGATGTATGGGCAACAAAATAATATCTTTTATCGCTTCACTAAACAAAATATAAATAATTTCAAATATAAATAACTCTTGTACCAGTTTCTCTCTTATTCTCGCATCTACAAATAACCCGACCAAAACGGAGAAAGGCGATTAATTTTTCCACTCTCCGCCAACTTCATCTCCCATTTTGAATTGCGGATGTGTTATCCCTGTACAATTTTATCATTGGCATCTTCAGGAATTACGCCATGCGCTAATGTGACGACCATTTTCACCTTTATGGCTAATTCTTTTTTCTGTACACTACTGGTTTTCTACTGTACATGCTGGGCTACCCAATTTTGCAGCACGGGAAAGAAATTTTATTGATGTAATTTATTTCTATATCGTTAAATGGGCAATTTTTGTAGCCTATTTTATTTTAATATTCTCGTTCCTCATGCTTGCTAATTCCTCTGTTTGAGTAGTTTTCATCTTTTTGCAATACCGATACATAGAATCGGAATTCTGCAACTCCATACGACATAATATTAATTAAGCATCTTATCGACAATCACATTATGATTTGTATGTGACAAATGACAATAAACTTCTTGACACCTGTCATGATTATGTACAGTAGCGTTATTTAATTGATGGTCTTGTTATTATTATTGTCACGTAAAATTGTATAACTGCAATGGTTCTATGTAATATCTGTGAAGAAATGAATAGAATGAATCTATTAAATTTAAACAGAACTGGCGCTACAAAGATTCCATAAACAATTAGAGATATATAAATATACAAGAGTACATTGACTATTTTTTAAATATTTCCTAAGATAATAATTTTTTTTTCATCGTGTAATTGTATTGTACAATATAACTTATACGAGTGTATAAATATCATGTGCAGTAATCGAGTATCAAGCTTATGGTATACTAGATGTGCGAAATTCAGAAAAAGGAAGTTATTAGAATTTTTTTCTCTCTTATGTTGCTCTTGGATATAAACTATTACAGTACCAAATTTCATTAAAATATGTCTAGTATATTTTGCGTGAATGACGAAATAACAAACAGACAGACAATAATTCTGAAAATAGGTTTTCTTCCTTTCATCATCTTTCTTTATGCTAAATCAATCACTCTTTTTAAAATATTTCCATGTGTAGAATTCACTTCATTACAATTTTATCTAAATTAAGATTCTTTTTTGTCTAATGTCATTAATATTGTAAAATTTACGTAAATTATTGGATGATCACAGATTACATATTTAACTTTAATTTCTCAAAAAAAAACTTTAAATATAAGCGTATTTTTCATCGAAATTTTCAAAATTGTATTATAATTTTACAATGAATCCTATTAAAAATACGAAATATTGCATTTTTTAAAATTTTTCAATTATTTTTAATATCCATAGAACATGAGAGCTAATTGACTTTTTCATTTTGTAGTCAGATTTTTATTGATATTTGTATAAAATTCTGTACAGAACCTCTTGTGAACTTATCGCTTTAAAGCTATTTAGCTGAAACTTTGCTAAAAATTCAATTCAATTAGTATTGTAAAAGTGTAAATAACGAAACTTTTTGGGTTTTAATATAAACCATGTTTCTTAATTGGAAGAATTGTTTATTACTTCATTATTTCCAGTCACTGCGATTATAGCCATAATTTACTTAAAGATTCTAAAAGATGTTAAGCGGGTCGCTTAAGTGTACGATTTTTTATATTTCTAACATTTATTTTTGTTCAAATGAAAACCAGCATAATAAATAAACATATAAACAGAACTGAAATAGGATGGTATTAAATTGACATTTATGATTTATGATTTAAGAGCAACGTGTGGTTTTATGATAATGTACTCACCACTTTCCATTAAATTTCGATACTTTTTGCGATAGTTGGGTCACCATAATAATATTACTTTCACCTATATTGTTCGGTTAAATTTAAAGCCTCATTTTCAAACCCATTAAACAAGTTTAAAAAATGTGAGCCTCACCGTATAAATTTAGGGATAGAATGAAATTGATTCATAGGTTAGTTAACAATTTACACGTTAGTTAACAATTTACATTAAATTATAATATAGCTCTTACTTATAACTTTTGCATTTTACTTTAAACAAAAATAAATGCAGTACTAAAGATGCACAAACCGAAAGCGGCCTGTTAATTCATTGACAGGTTAGCATTTGCGTTAACTGTGTGATATTTTTGACCACCATTTTTTTTTAGAACATCGGATTGGATTTGTTCGACATTTGTTTTCTTAAGCTTTTCACAATTTTAACGTAACGGAACTTACCTCTAACAATTTTCACCTCTAAATTAGCCAATTTTACACAACAGTCTACTAAAATGTATTTCAAATAACAACTAAAAATTTGAAACAAAATATATTATGGCGTTAGTGTATTTTAGACAAACATTAAGGAACATTATTGCATTTGTATATGTTGCTTCGAGCTTTTAATATGAGAAATGAATAATACTATTATGTAAATATTTCATGTATATAAAAAAATAAATTACTTTTGTATTTTTTTGATAAAAGTTCTTAATAACATAATGCATATTCGTGTAATATTTTAATATTTGTTTATTTCAGATGATTATGGCCTTAATGTACGCTGAATATATGACACTTTCAGGTGCAAATTTTCTTCCAAATGTAATAATTTAAATTAGTTCATTCGTTGCTCACAGTAACTGAGGATTTATATTTGTTTAATGGATTTGAAAATGAGGCTTTAAATTTAATCGATCATTAAAAGTGAAATTAATATTATTATGGTGATCCATCTATCGGGAAAAGTATTGAAATTTAATGTAAAGTAGTGAATACATAATCATAAAATCACATGTGGTTCCTGAATCTCGATTACTGCACCGAATCCTACAAAACATTTAGTTATCTCACTTTTATACATGGTCTGTTAACATATCCATGTGTTTAAAAAAATTTTCCACGGTTTGCAATTCCATTGAAATTCAGTTGAAAAATTTTGACAATAATTTAAAGATACCATTTTACACCAATGGTACAGACCATTCACCATTAACATTTCGTCTACAATTACAAACTACTAATAACTTTTATTTATGATTTATTGGCGTCTTTAACCCAAAAAGGAATTATAAAGCTCGCATTTTGAAAGCTCTAACTAAAAATAAGTAAATAATAACATAATGACGAATAACTGGACTAACACAAAATACTCACCAAACGATCCGCACCTTTATCCATAGGTTATCCTTACTCCTAATAAGTCAGTCCGCGATACGAAATAAATTATTACAATAATATTCTATAACAATGTTAATATTATTTATATTATATTGTTATTACATTTTAAATAAGGCTGCCGTCTGTCAATTCCATAACTGCTATGCTAGTTAGTAATAAGTACCACGTTCGTACAAAAGGTTCGCGTTTCAAATGTAAAATAGTTTGTAAGGAAATATCTTGAGATAATCAACAGACAGAATTACATCTGTTGAATAATTAGCTTTGGATCATTATGTGTATCAAACTGAGTCGAAAACATCTATACAAAAAATATCAACACTTTTTGAAAAAAAACACAGCATGAGTTACGATTTCACGGAAATAGATTTTTTTTTTATTTTACAGTAACCCCATTCAAATGTACTTAAATTTATGCACGTAATCACCTATTTGAATGTTAATGTAATCAACTGTAGACACGTTCTTTGTTTCAAACTACGTAAATTAAAAAGCACACCCTCCCCTAAAAAAACAGCATTCGCTACAGTTCCCAATATTTAACAAAAAATATTTTGTAATTTACTAAGTCTAATAAAAAACTAAAAGGGCAATGTATACAAATATAAAACACTGTAACAAACAATAAAAATCTATCGCATGAGTGAAACTCGCATTAAGAAGATTCCGTAACGTTTCGGCATCTATAAACATGTGATGGTACATAATATTCCCATTAAACTATCTGAAAAATTATAATTTTAGAGAAAGACTTGTATAACTTTCACGAGTGCATAAATAAAGAAAGGCTCGAGCGCATAAAAAAATTTAAATAATTTTTTTTAATGTGTTAAAATCGTTAATTTTATAGTGAAATTATAGTGAAACGATTTTCGGATATTTTTCTTTACTTATGCTGTGAGACCTTGCTTCCTTCAAACTTCGTTACTCTAGGTCAGCGAGATTGATTATTGATAATCCGGGTTTTGATTTATTAATTCAGATTCGTTTGCAAGTGTCACAATATACTGCATAAATAACCGTATTTTCAGGGTTTTTTGTGAGAAACTTTATTTTTTACACGTAGATATCAATATTTGATATTAATTTCAACTTGATACCTCCACGCATTCTTCAGAAAAATAATCTTGACAGACAGACAACGAAGTGGTCCTAAAGAGTCCCTTTATTTCCTTCTGAGGAGTGGAACAAATGACTTATTAAACGAATTGCTAATTTTTAAGCTTTAAAATATTTTATAATATTTCAGTGAACGTTCAAGTATTTTAAGATAAATGCGATAAACGGATGGAAGGTGACCGCATCTGGGTATTAATAAGGGAAATTTAGAAATCCACAAGTGGAAGAGTAGAAAAAAGGGTATTTTTAAATAATATGCTTAAGCACGTCATAAATTTAAGTATTCAAATATATTTTTAATTATTGTCTTATAATAATTCAAATTATTCTTAATTCAAATTATTCTCTTGAAAAAACTTGTGTGCAATAATATAATCCCGACATAAATTAGTGTTTTTCTGCAGTTTTGAGGCTTTTCAAGTTAGAAATTAACTTAAACTAAACCTTATTATGCAGTAATTTAACTTACAAGTATGAAGTATTTTAATACATACACTATATTATTCAAGAAGTGAGTAAGTGTAATAAAGGTATAAAAACAACGGTATAAAAAAGAAAAAAAGCTATTGAAATTGTGGAGTATATTCGCGACTAAATTTAAAATTCAAATTAATTACTAAATTTTAAGAAATATTTATTCACGCCTTGTAGTAATGATTTTCTTAATATATCTAAACTGGTGTACGTATATAAAAAGCGCGTACATGGGTAAGCGTGAAGGCGTGTACGCGTATGTTCGTGTGTCATGTATATGTGCGCATATGTGTGTTTCTACAGAAGTGTATTTTTCTTTGCTGTTTCGAAGTATGAATAAATATAACCAAAAATTCCCATTTTTCACCCTTAAATCACTCCATTCATTACATCAAATGTTAATACTGACTAAACCCAAGAAAAAGAATCCCTAAGAAAATTTTTTTAGAAAATTATTTGTTGTTAAGTTTAGGTAACGATTCATTAAATCATTGTCACGATATTATGTCCGCAATTTTCGTTATTAGAGTGATTCGCCATGTTATTCTGAACAGAAAAAAAACTAATGCAGAAATGAATTAATTAAAAGAAAATTAAATAATTAACATCGTAGCAAAAAATATGTGAATAAAATAAATCGTGCTAGTAAATATTTAAACAATCTTAGAAGGAAAACGAAAAAAAAATACAATTTTTATGTAACGTAATTATTATAACTAATTATATCAATTTCAAATAATGAACGAGAGTGCAATTTGATAACACTTTTCATTAAATTCTTCTTTAACAATTAGATTATGTTATCTTGTTAATTCGTTTACCTTTTTTATAAATTGTACGTGAATTGACGGTGTTCCATCGACTACCTTATATCCAAAATTCTCATTCTGATTCAGACTTTAAACTTATATAGATACTCACAGCCGATTACCAAGGAGAGCGCTGGTGTGTGTGTAGCCGGAGAAGCAAGTATTTGCGGCAAAAACGAAAGAATTCCATAATACGATTATGGATGTAATTTGGTCTTCGGAATTACCGATATCGCCCACACCTTTTGGATACGAATATCACCGGTGGTTTGATGATCCCTTATTGTGACGGTAAGTAGATATCTGGCGCGTTTATATTATTTATCTTTATCTAGGAAATGGATAACCGTAGTGGATAATAATGCGAATATCACATAGTTAAGGAAATTTACGAGTATAAACTGGGTTTACAAAACTGACAAATATAATAAAGGGAACTGTAAAAACATTTTAGTACTGACGTATGAAGTAGCGTCGAAAATATTTTTGAGTAGAGCGCAAAGCTGATTTTCAAATTTATTTTTAGAGAAAAGTAATGTCTCCAAGCATTATTTTCACTTATACCCTAAAAATTATAATGTTTCTGCCTATTTTCATATTTTCCGTAAACCTAATTATATAAGTAACTGAAATTCAGCTCTAATATTCCTAATATACTGTTGTAATTACTCTAAATCAATTTTCCAAATAGTTCAATTACTAGAGTATGACAACTTAAATATTTAATTTTTTATATGTACTCAACTGAATACTAAACACTTGTGGTGCAAGTTCTTCATCCTATCTTTTATTATTTTATATAACCTATCTTTTATTTTAATAGAACGTTACCCAGGGAATTAAAATTGAGAGCTCATCAGAATGAGTGCGGTGACTTTAAAACTTTCAAGATTGTCCAGTTATTAAAATTAAAGTTTAGGCTAAGATAAAAACATTTTTTAGAATCAGGAATATTATGAAATGCAAACTTAAGTTATGATCTGTAAAAAACATGTTTTCATAATGAAATATTTAATGTTCTTTTTCACCAGGCAAGCGAAGCCAGGCAGAGTAGCGAGCGGCGCTGTGCGTGGCTTTTTAGAATGCTCGCATGCGGGGCGTAATAGTTAGTTCTTAATAATCGGCATAAAAACAAGATCGATTATTTTGAAACTATATTTTTCGTTTATGTATAACAAAATTTTTACCTACTAAAATAAAGATCGATCATCTTTGATATTATTTTCATAGACAATATGGAAATTTACACGTCTTGGATCTCGGTGAATATTTTAACGAACGAATTAGGCAGCCTCCAAATTTATATTTGATATATCATCTCATAAAATTGAATCATATTTTTATGGACAGGTAATATCCTAAATATTTAGTGATTTGGAATAAAAGTCACCTTTGCCCGTTCATATTTTGCCCTAATATTTTAGTAGTCTATAGAAAATAATTTATCTCATTGGAAGATTGTATGCTTTCTTCATTCTCTTCCTTGAGTTACGTCACAAATACCCATTTCATCTTCCTGTTCCCAGGTACACTTCTACGGTAAGTGATTTACTCTATTAAAAGTAGAACTTTGCTATGAAATTAATAAAGATATTGGAAAACTTATCTACGAAAAATGTTTTCAAAAATTGTTTGAAAACTTCCGCTTTTCTTCACATTCGCTATTCTGCTACTTGTTCCCTTAACTCCACATGAAGTTTCATATTTTTATAATTTTTAGGTATTTTAATTAATTATTAATATTTTTTTCTATTTTTCAATAAGAATCATCAATCTCAAATAAGGAACTAGATACTGAAATGAAAGGTTAAAAAATTTCAGCTTATTCAAGAATCCTGAACAAACTAATTATTTAACGAAATAATCATTTTTTATGACGTTTAATAATATTAGCTATTAAGTATTCCCCACATAGAAAGTCGATTATTAAAAGTACGTTTACTTGTATGAGAAAAAAAAATAACAAAAATATCCTTTCTGGTATACTAAACCGACATGATGTATCACAGATTACATAATATTTAAATATATACGTAAGAGAAATAAGAAAATGAATTTATAGATTATTATACAATAATCTAACATGCAACAATCTGTAAATCTGCTTTTATCATGTAAAATTAATATGACAAACGACTTACTTGTGCTCTTGGCTATATATCGTATACAGGCCCCCATCCTTTACTCCGAGTGGTATCTGTTGCCAGCATGGTTATGTAGTTACTCCTGCAATATCTATTCGAATTTGTACTGTACCCGTCGCCGGCAAACAGCAGCGGCGGTGGGATAAGGTCACTCTCCCCATCTTCAGAGATCTCTGGTCTCTTCATTCCGAGCATGTAGTATATGATGCACGTAACAGCAATCAGGAATAGAAAGAATATGAACACTATGTCGAACATGATTAGCGAGTTTACTGAGAGAAATCACATCATGTACACAAACAGCCCCGGTATAAGTATCTGTTAATGACTGAAAAACAAATTAGAAAATAACTTTGCCAAAAAATACTATTGCCTATTTTTAATGCTTATAAAACATACTTGTGAATAAAAAAGAAAAGAAAAGGTAGCAAATGATATGATTCCCATAGAAATATTTTTCCAAATTAATCATGCATGATGATAAAACATTGTTGACGGATTACATAAATTAAGACTTTGAGATATAAATTACTATTTAAGAATGAAATAAAAGATTAATTTTATATTTTTTTCTCAATTTTACAAATGTTAATTAATTATTAATATTTTTTCTATTTTTCGATAAGAATCCTAGCAATCTCAAGTAATGAACTAGAAATTGAATTAAAAGTTTAAAAGATTTCAACTAATTCATGAATCCTGAACAAACTAATTATTTAAGGAATTAATGATATTTTATGTCGAATAATTTAAACAAATAAATTATACCGGTTTGACACTGATTGTTTTAAACTATCTTTTTAATCTCGACTACTTTTAGTAATTGTTCCACAAATTTGTTCAAATGCTTTGTACCGTCTTCTAAAATTTAATTCAGAATCGACGGTAAATGGACTTTTAATAATACTTTTTTATGGCATCTTAGAACAGATTAAATAGTTTTTCCCTAAACGTGCCATTTATTCCATCAATATAAAGTTATTCACCGAATTTAATGAATATCATCTATATAATTTTATGAGTCACTTAGTTAAAAAAAAACTTCAATGCAATGTAATATTTGGCAAGTCACAATAAAATTTCCCCTATATTTAGCACCATCGATAATTCCCCAATTGATCCTAAATTAATAAACTATTCAGGTATGCACCGTAATTGAAAACAAACTTAAGACATATTTGATCAAGAAGTAATTTAAAGAGGCATGAGGCGGAACTATTTTGTAATGGAAGAATTGTAATTTTTGAAGATTTTCTTCCTAGGAATGAAAATAATGGCAGCCTTATATGGTCGTAATCATGGTAAGATCTACCGCCCCAAAATACTTAAATTTCTAACTCGATCCAATAAAAGGATTGAGTATGAATTAGAGGACTCTTTATAATGCATATTTCCAATATTCAGGATCACAGTGTAGTTATTGGTAGCCGCCTTGCATTTCAAGATTATGTTAATGATACATACAAATCTGATATGAGGACATACAATTTATTTGAAAATGGCTCTGGGAAATGGATCCTTCTGTTGAAAATAAAGAAAAAATTAAACCATTCAATATCCTAAAATGAAACAAAGAATATCAGAAGATTTTTGCTGAGTTACTTATTCCAGACAATATATGTAAGGAAAACAAAATTAAAATTGTCTGAAAATTTACTAAAAATGTGTAATAAAAAATTAAAGAACCGCTTTCAAAGAAAAGTCATACTTTTGTTTTCTGGAAGATATCACCATGCTGTAAATATTTTCAAAAACTTTTACGAGCCACACATTGATTATTGAGGCTTAATATGATACTCTCTTTGGTAGTAAATTGTGAGTGAGTGAGGTCTTTATTTCAGAAGAAAAAGAAAAAAATTAATTCAATTTATTTGCTTTAAAAATTATTGCTATCGTCCTTGTATATAGTAACTACTAATTTTGTTGTGTGACTTAAATAACTTTCTGCAATTTAGAATTCCACCTAGCCCTGAATTTATATAAAATATTAACTGTACTAATGGATTATCAATATAAGCTACATTAGTAATTGTTGAGATTATGTACGAATAGGACGATATCCATTATTTAATGTTATATGTATGATAATATGTGTGCAGTTATGTACATACCCATATCCATTTTCATTCTAATTGTACGTACGCTTAATTTACGTAACTTGAAATGGGAAAAATTGCCCCCTATAGAATTTTTCTGCTGTTCAATTCGCGACGTTAAAGTCAAGAGTGTGAAATATTCGAACAGATCTTGGTCGACTGATAATTTTCAATATATTTAATTCACTTTTGCATTCTTCTTTTTTTCTTCTTCTTTAACCATATTACACCACAGAGGAATACTACCCTCGATTTTGTATATACACTTAAGATGTTCTTTTTGTGTAATATTATTTTTGTATCGGATTGTTTTAGTATAAACTACAACGTACTAATTTTATGAATATATCACTTGCACCCCATGATTTCATTGACGTAGGATTATCTTAATTATGAATCTAATCATTTTTAAATCAAATATTTTAAATTCTGTTAAAAATCAGTTCCATTTTCTTAAAGTCCACCTTCAAACATTCTTATATTCGTTGAAAAACTAGGGATGATCAATCAATAAATCGAACGATCTCTCTTGTACCTACAACTACTCTTACATTTTTTTATAACTGCTTTTTTGCTTTCGAAGCGTAGCATTTTTATCGCCCTCTAGTCTGTGAAACTTGATATTTTATTTCGGAGACTAGCGCGAGAAATCAAATAAAACAAATATTTTTTTTTATAAGTTCGTAAATATGAAACGAGTGTGAGCCTAGGAGACTAATATGAGCCTCGATTACAATCGATCAAATCATACTTGCCTCCGCTTTCTTTAACTCTTGTTTTACTTTCGCTATCTTGCTTAATTTTACTTTTCCCATATTATACGTATCACGTGTTATTTTATTACGTTAACTTTTTTTTTAAAACCGAGTTAATCGAGAAAAGCTATGTATGAGTTATAATTAGTTGCCTATATTATTTTGCATATTGATATTACTAGATTTATTATCTGGTAAAACTTGATCAAATATTCGTCGTCCGAAGGTCTCTACTTAGATATTGTGGTATTGTGACTCAGATTGCATATACTAGTGAGAGAGCTAGTTTTATAAGGCGAATTACAATAAAATTTATTACTTTTTCTGAGGTTTCACCTGCGTATTTTTAGGATAATGTAAAAAACCGTAAATGTTAGCTTAGTTATGTGTTTAGGCCATATTTTAACCTAGTAAATACATATGTATGTACACAATTCTGAAATAAATTAGGTTGTTAAACCGTGAAATAAATAAAAATAAATTAAAGAAGATGCTACATCACGTAGTTTCATTTAATTTTAAATATATAAACAAACAACGTTTCCCTTTTTTTATATTATTATGGATTAACATAAATAGTTAAACACTTTTCCGAGCATAATACGTAAGACTTATAGTAAACGAGTTATTGCTCACTTAGTCAATTTTTTCAATAGATTACGCAATTAACAAATGTAAAATGAAAACGCATTATGTAATAAATAACCTTCAAATAATGTTGATAAATGAGTTAATTTCGCAAAAACTTGTAAAGGGGTAGTTTATTTAAAACTACGCACAAGATTTCAGCCTCATTTTTCATAAATGGTAAACTATCATTCATTAGTCTTTTTTTGCGGTCGGTGTTCTCTGCTCGACCTGACACCAGTCATTTATCATTTCATTGAATCTATCACTTCTATCACTTTGTTACTTAACAATTTTTCACTGTGTGTGTGGCTGTGTGACACAGAAATGAAATAAGATTGAAATGATGTTACTTCGTTTAGTCAAATAAAATATCGAAAAAATTTCAATAACGTTTACATAAGTCCATCATTAACATAGATTGTATTGAATTATTCCAATTAAATAACCAATTATCATTGAAATAACGACTTCAAAAGGAGGCTTATTTTTGTTTATTATGTTAAAATAATTCTCTTCAACGCAAATACTGATCGTTATATAAAAATACTTTGGACAGAAATGAACAGCGTATCGAGATATTTTAAACCAAAAAAAATAAATAAACATAAACAAGTAAAATAAAATTTGTTTATGAAAAGTATATGAATTTTCATCACATACACATATTTCAAAAGAAAATGAATAAAATAGATATCTATCAAGCAATTTAAACTAATTTGGTGCACGATAAAATTGGCAATTATGTAACTGGTGATTATTATTAATTTTGGTAATACACATGTTTAAACTCACTATTAGAAAAGTGTGTAAAAAAAAGAAAATCTAGCAAAATCTTATTAAAATACAATTCTAAATGCAACTTTCCCCAATGCAATGTGTTATAACCGATAATCTGACAACAAAATTTACTATGTTTTCTTATCGATATTTTTATTATACATATAAGGCTATAATACCATCAAAAGCTCAATATGTATAGTATGAGATTAATAAGTCTCATAATAATTTGGTGGTAAAAAGTTGTGAGATTACATCAATCTGTTGAGTACTTGCTGATTGTGACTCACATATGTGTCAAAAGCCAAGACCTTTATATTCATTTAGATTTTTCTCTTTACTTACAGTCTATCTAAGCTGTACCAACTACGAGTAATGAAATTAATGATGATGAAGAGCCATGCTTTCATTCTGTGTTACATTTTATTTCACAGTTTTAAACACATTGTCTCTTTTTGCAATCTAGCGTCACCAAATAATTTGCTATTCATTGTGAATTTTCATTAGGGATAGCGGTTACAAATAAGGCAAAAATATAAGGGAATAATAGTCATAATTGTTGAAAACTAAAAATACTACCACCTGATTATTATGAAAACTGATGAATATGGTTCAAACGTTTTCGTTAAATAATACATAGTTTTTTATTCTTTTGTAAGTAAAATAACATTTGCACCAGCTGAAGTGCACTGTACATATAGTATATGATACCAAAACATAAAACTGCAAGAAAGAATGTCTATCCATAATTCTATTCTATTTATTGGGTAAAGAGTTAAAGGCACAGTCACACTTCTTATACGACACTACAAACCCTTATTTTTTGTCTTTTTACTGCGACAATATATCACTCGCCCACAATTAGTTATTGTAAGTATTTTAATACTAAAATCACAACTCCACTTACGACGTCAGCTAAACAGTTGTGGATAATCATTTCGTTTTCTACATCATATGCTCCCATATATGTAAATGGAACAATGTTGAAAACGAACTAAGATAAGTTACCCTTAGTCCAAGTAATTATATCACGAAACTACAGTGAACACTTGTTTGAAATAAATGAGTAATTCATATCCGTAACGCTCAAAATCACTAAAATAAGAAAATTATCAAACTACTCGGAATTTGTGCCTAAACATACGCAAACAATATAATAAATTCAGTTATTTCGACAAACTTTCCACATATATCATCAAAGTAAATTCTATTTTGCTGATCTAATAGAATTTACAACCTATTGTATGATCTCCATCAATACATTATTACAACCGCCCCTCTCCCCCGTCCGTATTAATACGGCGTTTGAGCTGCCAATGTCGGCACCGCAAACACAAATATGAGGGAGGTCTTTTGTCTCAGCGCGACTTTGCACGGCGAAGAATGCGTTTTCCACCGAAGTACTAGAGGGGATAAGCTAAACGAAGCGCCATACGAGGGAGGCGTTGGATTGCAAGTACAAGACGAAGAAACAAAGAAAAAGAGCACTATGTGGAGTATGTGGATTAATGTATTTGTGGCTCTTTTCGCTAGGAATACGTTATCGAATCAAAAGTATCGATATTTTACATATTAGTAATCTCGAAACAAAAGTCATCAATACGTCTACAATTGTCTTGAATGTTCTATTGTGTATATATTTTGCAAGCCACTTTCCTTATTCCAAACCGATATGTGTAACGAACACATATTAGTTCGGCTGCATGTATAATGCACTATTAGTTTCCATAAATCGAAAATTTCAAAGTACGCCACAAAGTCAATCTTTACCTTAATAAGATAAACTAAGAATTAATCAACATTTTTGCTTAAATGAAAAAAGATCAATGATAAGAGAGGAAAACATGAAACAAATCAGGGAGACGTTGAAAAAAGTGAATTAACTGTTGAACTATCACTTCTCCTCTGTGTAATCATTAAGAATAATATTAAGTTCAATCGTTTAATTCAAGGTTTGGCATTTAAATATGCATTAGCAATAAATTGGTTATCTTCAGCGGAATAAAACAATTGAAGGATGTGACGTCTTTCCTCATTCTCACTTTACAAACAGTATCAAATGTTGCCAGTGTGACGATACTTCAGTAGTGTTAGATTACGACTAGTTGAAACGATTTTTGGATTATTATATTAAAAACAGAATATCAAGAGGTATCCGATGCGATACATTCTGTAAAATATCGAATAAACAAGTAACAAATGTAGAGGTATACACGATACTGAAATGTATCTATAATTTTTCCGTGTTCTTACTTTCTGAAGAAAAAGTTGTGCCCTTTTACACATTTCTAAATTAATTTTTTTCCTATGGAATTCACTTTGAAAAACACCTGAGAATCTAACGATAATGATGATACTGCTATAACTAACATATAAATACATTCGTAAATATACTACGAAATTAAAAACAAAATTAAATTCAGTAATTTTCTACAGATATTATGTTAGGATTAAAGAAAAAGGGTGCTTCAAAGAAAGCTTTTAAAAAACTTTTATTGAAAAAGATTAAAAAATTACAAATTTATTAAATACAATATGATGTTTCCATAAATCGTCTGGTTACATTTCTTCAATATTTTTTTTCAATCTATACGAATATAAGTACGGTTAAGCGTATTCTTTAAGTTTATTTTAAAAGGTTTAAAGAAGTTTTATTTCCATTATGCGACCTTCTTATATCTTAAAATAAAGATATAATATCATACTTCCCTTTTTGTATATATTCTAACTGGATTTTGCCTTTAGGAAGAATTTTCCAAATTCCTACAAGTACAATAATATCGTTTTCTGAATAATTTTGAAGAAAAATTTATTTAAAGCTTACAACGAATTGTGCCAGGACATGACTTCAAGTACAGCGTTTGCCCATTCTAATATTATAACATAAACTATATGCTACTTACTAGTTTGCGTTACAGAATTACTTACATGGAACTCAGATTAGGAATTATGCGAAAGTTTTTTGGGATACGTATCTGCATGTTTGGGAAGAATTAGATGCCTATAAGTATGTCAGTCCATTATGAATCACAAAACAAGTGAATGTTCATTTGATATCGAGCATGAGTCGTCACCGATGACGTCATTTAATCCTGCCACTGTAATTTCCACTCCGTGGATTAAATCAAGAATCATGGCAGGGACATGAACGGACGCGAGAGGTTAATTTCCGTGAGTCCCATCTGGCTATTCACGTTTTCATTCCAATATTGACGTTTTCAATATCGCTTTAGACCGAAAATATTACCGTGCGTTGAGCAATATTGATTCAATTTCGAATGTATGAGTCTGGATAAAATAGACGACAATCTTCCTATTTTTGACGTTCATAGAGATGGCAACGATAGAAAGAAGTGTATTAAAGTATTAGTGGGGTAGAGAGATTTTAGGTTTCACATTATAGATTTCTCGTGAATAATTCAGTATTTTAGAATTTATAACAAAATCTTTCTTAATAATTTAGAACTATCTTTCATATTCAACAATGTAGCCTGTTGCTTTCACACATATCTGAGAAAAACAGATTTTCAGTAAATTGAAAAATTTGTGTTCTTTATGTTCTACTAAGTAGACTGAGATGAAAGTAACTTCTTCTTTATAAGATACTTTTATATGAAAAATATTAAAGTAACTTATAAAGAATCATAATCGGAAAAACCGTTTTATGGAAACCACTTTCGCGGTAGATTATTGCCAAGCAAACGAACAAAAATTACAAAGTGGTACATGGCTAAGAATTAACCATTTTTCTTTTGAAACGTCATAACATTGGGTCTCATATTGGTCGACATCTCCTCAAGTTTTTAATGTGCGATAACCAAAATCAAAATTAAATTGTAAGCTTTCATGAAATGTTAATACCCGGAATTGTCACAGATTTATTAAATGCATTATTGAAATATTACAGGAGAGGAGGACACTTTCTATGCGACTTTAGAGCTTAATAATTTGCAAACGGGGCATAATGTTAACAATAATAAGTAAAATCTCGATTATATATTTAAAACCCTGTTCAATGACCCACCACTTGAAAAAAAGAATGAGAAAAAGGGCCATCATTTTAAGGGAGGGACAAAATTATTATATTTATTATAATTATATGCCTAATGGAAATGTCTATCTAGTTTCTAGTTGCAAAATTTTATGCATATAGGTCTGAAACAGCAAGAATTTTGAGGCTATGAAATATTCACGAATGCAGTGAAAAAGTTACGGCACCCAAAAATTTATTGAAATTTTTTCTTACTCTATTCTATATCATAAACAGAAAACCAACTAAGTCAGAGTGTCTCGCGAATGAAGTGTTTTCACGCCCCGTTTGAAGTGAAATTCGTTTATTTCTCATAAGTAGCTTCTGATATGGACTTTCTGGCTAAATAAGTATTTAAAAATAAATAATAAGTAGGCGGGGACATTATATTATCGTGAATATCTCAGAAATTATTGACATATAGAATAATTTTTTTGCGTAAGATTCTAAAAACCTTATTTATTTTCATAATTTTGGTACAATACTTTTGAAAGTAACAGGGGAATACTTTTCGGAAGTAACCGTACCCTATAACACACCATTAACGTATCAAACCGTCTTATTGGTCCCTATTTACCCTATCTACCTCCATCTACCCCAACCCCCTCCCCCACCCAAGTTACATATCAGTGTTAGTAATTGAGATAAGGTTATCCTTATGCAAAATTTATATTTCTACCTCAAACGATTGCTGTGAAAGACGGACACGGGGGTGATTTTACAAGTATTCCGTTTTTTTCATTCAAGATAACGAAGTCTACAAAAGAATAGTACATTAGTTAATTTACTTTAATTAATTTACATCATTGGCTTCCACTTCAAAATTAAGTGACATTCGTTTACGTCAAACGACAGTAAAATTACGAAAATCTTTATTATTCGTAATTAATGCCACGTTATGTTAATCGTTCCAGCGTAATTAATTAGAAATATAATTATATTGTAATTAATATACCTTAGTTTATATAATGTTCCAGAACTTAATTTGGTGTTTTTTAAAAGCAATTAAACAATATTTTATTATAAAACTTTATTTGGACGCTTTACGAATCAATATTCATGAAATTGTAAAACTGAATAACGTAGGCTTGTAACTTTCCGTATAAATATTGACTTAAATAAGAGAGAAGCCTGAATTGCGTATAATAACCCCTTTAAAAATTATTATATGAATTCGTATATCTATTAAAAAGTTTATAAAAGTCTCCAAATTTATTCGATTGTTTATGAGTGATTGTATAGTGAGCATTTGTTTTAGAATTTTGTTCATTTAAATTTATTTGCTTTTCCTCTATGATGTCTCATTAATTTTCAGTGATTAGCAGTTCCAGATTTGATACGGGTCTTCAATTTGATATTTTTTATTTTGTTATTTCCAATTACTATTTTACTATTTTTTTTTTGATAATTATTTATCATAGTTGTATTTTTGACATGAAATATTTTTTATGGTATTTGGGAATAAAAAATATTTAATTATCAAAAATATACAGCAATCATTGAGAATTCAAACTGTCTAATTTTCTGGCAGTAATATCCTTTTTATAACAGACTTTAAAAAAGGATCAGGTTCTCAATTCGAGGGAATCTTTTTGTATGTATTTTCAGTGATAATTCTTTATTGGACCGATATCAATTGTTCTTAATTTACTTATTTTTGAAGTAGGTTTCGAATAAGTAGATACATATTTTGAGTTAATTATTTTTTACTTTTTAGTACCTTTTTTTTTAAGTCGGTTTTTTAAAAGTTATTTTATAGAGAAAATCATTCTAATTTACGCAGCCATTAAATGATAAAAATAACAAAAAATATATAACCATGAAATCAATATTAGAGCTATAGTTAATGAAGGATTATTTGATCTTGTTTTAATGCAACGTTAAAGTAATTAACTTGCTATTTTATTTCAATATTGATTAATATTTTCATAAGTATTTCAGGTTTAATTTATACCACTGTACTGAAAGTAAGAATTTCTCTTCAATGATAAAATGGCTTCATGAAATCCATTCTGAACTGAAGTAAATCGCTGAAGAATAAACGTCGATATAAAACCCAATTTCTCACATTCATTATATTATCACCTGCTCATTCCAACTGTTCTTGAGCAGAGGATCTATGACTGCATTTTATTGGCTTTTAATACACTGACTATTTATGGTTAGCGATTTTGCAAAAAATATTATTGAGGATGCCTTTGCGAACAAGCCTTCCTAGTATGAACATCGCCCACATTATTGACATACAAATGAAATATGCCGTACACCTAGTCACTGGTTGTATACGACCAATTTGCACGTACTCGCTGTCGGCGTTGTTCCACAACACTACTTCCAACATCACAGTAACCCTACCTCCATCGTCTTCAGCATCTGCCTAGGAAAATTTATATGCACCAAAGACCTTAATTACGCATTAATGAGAATCTGAACATACTTAAGACTGCAAGTCACGGAACTCACCCGCACTTTTGACCAGATGAACATAACTGAAACCTGGTCAGAGAAATGGTCATTCCATGCCGAACCACTCAACCTTTTTGAGCTGAACCCGAGTGCTCTCGCCCTCGTCAATCACTTAAAACCGGAATTGGTCACCGCATCCACAGAAAAAATGAAGCTGGAGCAAAGCTGAGACATGTGAACGTAAATGTCCTAAGCTAACAGTCCAACACCCCTAACAAAATACATGGGGTAAGTAGAAGATTTCATGACTGTAAGAAGCAAAGCTTTGGAATACTAATAAACTATAAATTAAAGTTGTAAGCAGTTTAGTTTTTTGCATGCTACACAGCAAATAATAAGTGGTACAAGTACACGGCGGAAACAAAAGCAACAAAAAATTTAATGTTATTTACGGCGCATTATAATTGTATTTTCTTTTCTTGTAATTTTTTATTCCCTCGTAATTTCTTTAATTAATTAGACATTTCTTTGTGTTCTGCAGTGATATTGCATACATTTTCATTAACTATTTTTTTTTAAACTTCGGTATGTTTACCAAAATAAAACCATAAAAAAATTAAAATATAAAATATAAAATTTCATTAATCATAATTATCGAAACCCGGAAATTAAATAAATATCATTCGTTGTTTTAATATTCGTTATTGGGACGATATTTTCTTCCATAAAAGCGATTCAAATTTTTAAAAGTATTTTTAGTAGAAAAAATCAAAATTGCCCTATTACAATTAATAACAACGATTTATTTCATTTTTTTTGTTTCTAACTTTATATGTTTATAATACAATGAAATAACTCTAGTAACGCCTTTAAGATTAGGGAAATTTACCGTTCTCTTCCTAATAATGTCGCTTTCATTTTTGTAAAGCTAACTCAAAACGATTCATTCATGAAAAAAATTTTACCCGTTCCGACTTTTCCACATACGTACAGGTATACCGCTTCAAAAGGTGTAAATCAAGTCCTTCTAAAATCCGTTTCCCTTTTCATCTAGTTTTTCATAAACACAATATTCCTTTCAAAAACTTAACAAGATTTCATCCATATTTTTACGTCGGCCGCCCGCCCCTTATCCTGGTCATATTTGCTGCGATTATGAGCGCACATTTTCTTTATTATACACGGACACTGCGATGCTGGCTAGCAAAGGTAAGAAGCGCTGATGTGATTGATTATCCACTGTAACCTTTGTTGATGGTTGTTCTTTTTGTTTACAATCATTGAATATATGAATGTGCTGTCGTATTAATATTTTCGAATTAATGTCTGTGTACTTTCTAATAAATGGCAATAGAGTTCATATAATGTATTTCAATACGCCGGTAAGTACGAATACTTTGCCGTCATCAACTATACTCATATTTTTGTACACCATGATAATTTTACGAGAATACATTTTCACAATCCCATAACTAGTAATAAAAATGATACGAATCGTATATATTCTCATTTCTTTGCTCCTCGTCTCTTGAATATTTTCAAATGTTGGCTTGGAGTTATGGCAAATTGTAATTCATCAAAAAATAATAATGGGACCAAATAATTTGACTTCATTTTAATAAGGGGCAGATAAGGAGAAAACACATAATAGTAATTACAAGCCACCGGCTGATATTTTTTTTATTATTTGAATAAACTAAAATGTCAACGATAAAGAATTAAGGTTTGTTCTTCAGATAAGTACACATAGAACTATGAAATTATCAACCCTTTTTCTTGATTCTTATACAAGTATATTGATTTCCTTTTTATATTTTAACTTATTCCTTAACTTTTTTTTTATATCAACATACGCACATTCGTTTTTGTTACAAAACGTGGCCATCATTCATACAGGTAATTTTGTGATTCAAACTAAGTAAGTAAAAAAATATTACATTTTTAAAAGAACAATTTTGAAATGCTCTCAGTTTTATATGTAGAATAATTAGTACGAATAACAGACATGTCTATTATTCATTACTATACCTATTTGTAAGTATATATCGCCCAATTCTAGAAAATAAGAGTAGCCAAAATGGTAAACATATTTTCCCTAGTACATACCATCGAGGAAAAGTGCGTATGCGATTAATTAGTTTGACACATTTGAATGTTAAATTTAAAATATAAAAGAAAATGGCAGGTCTTGAAAAAGCCTTAACTTATTAAATCCTCTCCTAGTCTTTTTTACTTTCTCACCGGTGATTTTACAGAAAAATTCTATGAAATTCTAAAATAATATTCAGAAACTAACGAAATCGAGTTTCGTAATTCCAACTCTCCCAAAAATAATATACGAGAATGAGATTGATTAAACAGTATATATTAAGAGGCGATATCAAGAAACTAGTGAATTCATGTTGCGTAATCTCGATTCTCCTAAAAATGAAACACAATTAATAATACAATCCACAAACACAATAAAGAGGAAAATCAATGTCTGTTGAAGCCTTATGCGAAACTATACATGAAACAGATTCTACATTCCGAAAATAACCAAACATCATTATTGCAAACACTTGGGATTTTGAAATATATATTTATATGAAATTGATGCATATTATCAATGGATGTAAGTAATAGAATTCTTTTGTATTAAAAAAAACTTGCATCTAAATACATCCTCATTTGAAACTGATGTTTCCGATAATTTATAAATACTTAATTCAGTAAATATTTTTATTAATAACATTCCCTTAAGGCAATAGGTAATTTTTCGTTTTATTAATCTCTATGCTTGCGTATAGTCCCAGATATAGTATTTATCGACTTTAATTTAATTGTTTAATTGAATATTTGTTTCCTTGTTCAATAAATGATTTCATATGTAAAAATAACAACGCAAAGACTTCAAATTTATAGCATCGAATAAAACATATTTAAATTGATATCAAATACTTCACAACGTAATGTTTATAAACAACTATTGATATTAAAACCTAAAGTTGCTTGGTTAAAGGTTTAAGTATCAGACGACAAAAAGTCGGCATACCTTAATCGCACATGAAAACTCAAATGGCTTTGTGCAGGGAAAGTAGGGGCTTTAGTGTCGAAACCATAATAATAACGAGAATGAATGAGCTGCTTATTGAATACCGAGCACATTATTCACTAGATTTTAGTTCTGGAGGGAATATATTCGTATGTTATACGCAGAGATTAACTATTAGTAAAGACATTCACTCGCTAACTTACTTTAAAATATCTATTTTAAAGAGTTAGTCTTGTTTAAAAACGTTTAGTCAAATGGGTAAATAGTTATGAAATATAAAATAACAAAACCCATGATATCAATAGATAAGTATAATGTATAATGATATCAGCTGATAGTATAATGTATTAACTTACGTATTCATAACGGTAAATATACCTATATAGGATATAACAATCAATATTCTGACAAGAGACTAATAGTGGAATCCCTTTTGAATATCCTAAACATTGATTTTAAATTGGTCTCGATAGTAAATTCCTCATAACACCTATTTAACTAACAGCAGCAAATATCCTGATGTAATCAATATCGATGAAAACACGATAATATCAATCATCGATGTTGATTATAATAATGAACTTTATATAAATATATATTATAATATATTATAATATATAGTTATTATATCACATAATATATTTACTTGAAAATTTACAGTGTATTGTTTAAATTTATTTAGAAGTGGATTTTCATTTTGACAATAAGCCTAATTTAATTTCATTTTATATAAATGAAAACAGAAAATCCAATCAGCCTAAAAGTTTAGTTAATGAAGAGTTACATTTGAAATAATGTCTTCTATTTTCTATAAATACAGAAGACGACTGAGATTGACCTCTTTCTTCTTTTCAAGTCCACTCTTCTTACGGAATCGACAACCTTTTAGTGACTAATAGCCAGCCAGGTTAATGATAAATAAGTTATTGAATTGGGAGTTCAATTTCTGACATAACATACAAACAACTTCTACTAAATTTTCATTTTACTTCATTTGCTGCATTTAAAAATATTAGACGTGATATAATGGGTTACATCAGTCACAGTGGTAATTACCTCATGTTAATACTATATTAATTACAGTATTATCCTCACAGGCGTATCGTATATTTTTTTAGCTTAAATAAACTGTAATAAAAACAAAAAATAAACTGTAATGAATGTCATTAATATAGATTTCCCACAACTTTTTGACCTTCCAAATGATATACCATATTAAAGAAAATTTTTAGAGTTTTTTATAAAATTTCCGTGTAAATACTTTTGATTATAAGTTACTTATATGAGAGTTTTTGATAATACTAAATCACAAATTTTTATGGAATCTGTTTCTGATATCCCATTTCTGATATCTTTGCTAATATCCCACCTGAAAAAAGTCGTGGTAAAGAAATTAAAGAAAGTAGAAATAATACTACATCACACAGTTTCATTTAATTGTAAATAATTAATTTTTACAAAATTAACACCAAATATATTCAATAATTAATAATTAATGAAAATAAAATGCAACCGGATTGATGAAAGAACTTTAATATCAAATGGCCATATTGAACAGAGAAATGACATAACCAGAGAAATAAATGCCACTTCATCCAGCCATGCTACACGCTAAGTTGATAATCTCAGTTATTCTACTAATCATATTTCGTAGAGAAATCACGAGTACAACGTTTCCATAACACGCTCAGTGATTTTATGCAATAGTCATTTTAAAAGGATTCTAATTTTCGTATCATGTCTTGTATTTGATCAATTTCACCTTGTTTATCTTCGTAGAGATCCTAGTAATAAATGTAAATCCCCTTAGCGTAAACCTTTTAACATTTTATCTATCAATATAAAAGAAGATCCACTTCCAAAAAAAATATTTTTAAAAAATTAAATAAATAATTATACCAAATTTTGCTTGCACATTTTTAAATGTTTATTTAACTACATTACAAACTGCAGCTCATTTACTGCATTGAACGCATTCGATATAGAAGTTTTATGTACGTAATTAAAATATATGGGAAGAAAATATGTTCTTTACTTAAACAGATAAGTCATCAAATTGAGTAAAAATGTTAGGAAACCAAACAAAAACTCTCATCCAAAAAACTTATGTACCTTTTTGACTAAAAATGCTTCTGATATAGTAACTTTTGCTACATTCTGTACACATATATACAAAACCTGCGTTTAATATACAGAGATACATTCTTTATTACATACTGTATATATATGTACAAAAACATATCGATTAAAATACGGATCGATATTAATGTCATGTAATACCCATTTTTCTATTATTTTTCGAATCCACAAACAGCAAAATATATAGTAAATATCTTAAAGTTAATTACAGAGTTATCAATTAACAAAAACAAAAAGGTAAAAGTTAATTCTGACTCGTTTTATTTTATGTATATATGGGTTGTATCAGAAAGTCATATCAGTACAACGTATTTAAGAATAATTGTTCCTTGTAAAAAACAAATAAAATACGTTTCAAAATTTGTTTTTATTGCCTTCGTTAAGCACCAAACTATTACTAAATAGTTCGATGCGTAAAGAAAAAAGTTATGTGCATCGGAACCAACTGACATAATAACTCGTCATCGCCGCTTACCCCGTGTGAAGAAACAACTCTTATCAACATATATAAATAGATGAAGTAACCTGACCCCTTTAATTTGTTAATTATAAACTGAGCCTTGCTCAAAGCGCTTAGACCAAGTAATTATTTGTGCTAATTCATAATTTCAGTTTAATTAAATCAATTTGAACTCTGACTCATTCCGTCCGCACTCAGTAGCTTTACAGATTTATGAGCCATAAACCCTTTACAATCCCTAACCTTGGAACAATTTAGAAATCAAGCCCGTTGTGATTGCTGACTTTGTAAGTGAACAATAAAATGTGAACGACAAATAAGCAACTTTAATATAATAGACCATGGGATGCATGTAGCTTTTGAGTCAGAATATTACAAGAAATACACCCTCACGATAATACGTGTGGAGAGGAGTGAGGAGAGGAAAATAAATTTAAGAGGTATTAAATAAAATGTTAAATTTCAAAATAGTTTTATTAGATAATAATAAAAAGTTTATGCGAGCAGTTTCTATTTTTAGAAATCCATACTCCCAAATGTAACCTCTTAACCTCTTTCGTAGGACTACCTATCTGTAAGGCTCTATGCTTCTCTCTAATAAAGCGGTAAAAATAGTGTGTTTTAACATATCATACACTGTGGTGTATCTTTTTCAGTTTTATATGATAGTAACTGTGCCTGCGGCTTTGTTCGTGTGGAATTCGAAATAAGACATTTATTAGGAATTCTTTTCGTTTCTATTTTTTTTTCTCCCAACTCTCTTATCGCAAAATTTGCTAAACGCTAATAGTATTGGCAGCACCAGTACCGTAATATTAAATATGTGAGTGTTTTTTCTCAATTAATAATCTCAATATATAGAATATAATCACAATTTCTTTATTTTTTTTTAGTTAGGAGGATCCTCTATTATATATAAATAAGTTAACGTCACCCGTGTATCCGCATCATGCCTTTAAAAATAAAAAAGTGCTTTACAAAAGTGTATGGATGACGTAAATAAGAAACCCTCGCTGTGCGAATCCCAACCACACATGGTCGCTTTTTTTGGACTCCGTAGTCAATATCCATTTATAATTACGTCGTATCCGTGTTCAAGTCCATTCGTCCATCACATTTTGGTAATTTACACAGCTTTAGATCTACGTGCATGCATTTTTTCATGTATATGGTTCAGATTTAAAATGTTAAATTTTTTTTTGTTTAATCTGGAGTTCCCGGTAATTATTTTGGCGTATCCCATTATCTGTTAGAAAAAAATGATTTAAAGAGTTTTAAAACGTTTGAAAATATGTTTTAAAAAGTTTAAATACCATTTATTACTTTTAAATATTAAATTCCGTATATGAAATTGATATTCATCTTGGTCTTTCCCATCCCAAGTATATTGACATGACTAGGGATGGGAAAGACAGGATAAGGTAACGACACAAAGGAAAAGGTTTCAGCAGAGGCGGAAATTTTTCATTCGGTCTTTGAAAATGTTTAGGGACGTGATTTTTCCTGATGTCAGGATCCAGGTGATTCCAATTTTTTTCTGCTTGGACATTGAAGGATTCTTCGTCAGTCGTAGAGGTGTATTTAGGAATAAGTAGGGTAAGTAAACTTTCAGATCATAGCCCAAGGCCGCGAGCAGACAGATCTTTAAATTTGCTAGTAAGATAATTTGGGCTCTGAGGATTTTTCAATATATTAAAAAGAAGTGTAAGTATGTGAAGTTGACATCGATCACGGATCTTCAGCCATTTGAGAAGTGACCTGTATTGAGAAATATGATCATATTTTCTGAGGCCGAAAATGTATAAGATGCATAAATTTTGGAGACGTTCCAACTTATACATACATTCTTCATTAATAACAGCATAGCATACATCTCCATAATCAATTAGCGGAAAGACGAGTGTTTAACAAAGGTAGATTTTCGTTTTAGTAGGTGAAAAATTTTGAAGATATTTTAAATAGTATAACCTGTTGAAAACATGACGACTAACATCATTTACCGACCAAGATTTTCATCGCTCGGTAGGCCCAGGTTTTTAACAGTTGACGTATATGGTATTATTGTACTATTCAGTACTAATTTCGGTTAACTAGGTATGTTTATTTTAGAAACCATTCTTTGACTACCAATGATGATAGCTTGAGACTTGCTTAGGTTCACCAAAAGACCCATTTCATGAGCCCACTGACCGATTGAAACGAGATCTCGATTAAGGAAATCTATTTTTGATAAGGAATGGAAGTCCGAATGTGCATAGGTTTGTAGATCATCAGTATAGGGATGATAATTATTACAGATATTTTTAACAACATCATCAATAAATACTGAGAAAAGGAGAGAAGATAGAATTCCACCTTGAGCTACACCAACTGTAAGATCAGTCACTCAGAATACGTTTCTGACGACTTAACATATTAAGTCGTTAGATACAGATATTAAGATTCCTCTAAATAAACTGCTATGTGTGTACGCACTCCCCAGTTCTTCTCCAATTTTTCTACCACAGGTTTGAAAAATCTGAGCAAACTATTATTAAAAAAATTGAAATAAAATGATTTCGGTTAAATTCCATCAACAATATCAGGATACATGTGTAACTACGAAACCTTAATTTAAGCATGGCCCGACTTTCACTGGACCCGTCTTTTATTTAACCTTCGCTGAATATTAATTTTATACAGTCTACAAAGATATATAATCATTAAATATACCTTGAGATATGGAAGCGAAATTTAACGATAACGTGACAAACGATAATTAATCATATTTACGAAAATATTTTCATCACTTCTTATTTATTTTTCCTTCAAACCATTTCAATAAAATTTACAGAATCAAACAAACTAATAAAACTCGGAAATATTATAGACTTATATAAATTTTATTGAAAAAATCCCGGTGAGATGATTCTCAGTTTACTGAAAATTTTATAACAGATCGTTTTACAAAAGTTTGTAAAGAAAAATGGAAATTTAATAAACAACGGAATATTTCTCATGTGCAAAGGCTTGAATAAAATTTAATTTGCTCATATTCGTATTAAAAATATATAATTTATAGAATTTAAGCAATATCTTCTCTACTTATCGATGCGACAGTTCAGTGCTTCACTAAAATTGAGATGCTTACAGACTTTTAAAGGGAAATAAAAGTTTTCTGCATATGTATCCGTGCAAAATCTAAACCGAAAATTTGTTAGTTATGACATTGTTATGTGATCATGAAAACATTTTTTTTAAAGTGAAAAAAAATTGTATTATATATTTTCTTATTTTTTAGGATTACTTCAACAAAAACTTATGATTCTAATTTTCAAACCGGGCTCCATGTTTCTGAAAACAATTAAAAAGTTAACGCTAGATTCGGTTAATCTTGCAAAAAAATTAAATAAACCTCTTAATAATTTGATGAAGAGAAAATATCCTCATAAATTTAATATACTTAAAATATATACACACACTATAACATCCATATCCTATAGATATAATACTTTGCTCCAATAGACACTGGTCTCAGTAAGCCCTTTTTTCTCCCCTCAATCTTACGCCCCACGCGTGAGGCTTTTCAATTTACCCTCCCTAGTACTTTCATACAAAACTTCTGGAATCAATACCAGACAAAAGATACTTGTCGTATTTTTGTTTGTCATACCAAGACGGTGATTCAAGTGCCATATTAATAACAATGGAGAACAGTCATAATATTATTTATCTGGATATCACGCAATATATTATAAATACTGGTGGATTCTATTGGACAAATGGAAAGAAAATAAGTTCTACATTATTATTTTACGTGGTCTCTTTGATAATTAATTGTATTGTATTAATGCATAGGAAGGCGAAAATTCTTTTAATGCCCTGGCATTTTAACTTCAAAACTTAGATTATTCATTATTAATTAAAGGCTGCAGTGAAAAAGTTTGTGGATTACACAAAATGTAAATAACATCTATCAAGCCTGACTCTGAGTATTTCATTTGCGACTTTCTTTTCTGAAACATGGAATTGAATATGATTAAATGCTCTAAATATTACTCTGATAACGTAAGCTCGTAATTGTTATATTCCATTTTGTTCTGAAATTGGAAATATCACCGTATTAGCATTTAAAAAATGCGGGTCAAATTTCGAATATATATTGCACTTGTCGCATAACTAACACCTTGGGTTATAGTTATCACTAAAATTAATTACATTAACAAAATTCATATCCAGGGAAAACTTAATTTCTCTGTCTTCCTTTCTTTTTAAAATATCACTTTTGATAAAGGGCGATATCCCAATATAATCTAGTACTAGTACATTAATATGTCCAATATTTTGATATTGTGAAACTGTTGACGTGAATCAGACATTCCAAGACATATTCATAATCTGCTATTCTACACATTGAATTAAAAAGGGTAAAGTTTAAAAGGGTACTGACGTTAAATATATTTTTGAAGGAATGCATTATGGGGACTATAAATAAAATGTTGTTTTAAACAATAGTGTCATTGTCTTTATGCGTACAAAATTTTATATAAAATTCGTATTTAGAGAGATCTATATTATTTTAAATATATTAATTTTGGTAAAGGACGATAAGCTAGTATAATATACACACATACAAATGTATAAATATGTGTATATATGCGTGTTAATTAACTTAATCTTTTTTTATTACTGACCATGCTGAAAAATGTTGGGAAAAATATTAAAATATGTTAAAAAGCACTTTGAAGAAAATTAATAAGGAAATATAAAAATACAATTCGTTACATTTATAAAAAGAGACATAGCATAAGTTCTATGCAATTCAAATTTATGTGCAAAATTGTTTCAAATACGTTAGATGTTGTAGCATAATTTAAAATATAACTTTAATAAAAAGAATGTTAAGTATTTAAAATAAATTGAATAAAATTTATTTTAATCTAACTTTACGTGTCCCACGAAACAAACTAATTTACTATGAGATACCACGATATGGCTGCATATCAAATTCTAAGCTTAGAATGGCGATCTCTCTATGTAAATGCATCCATAAATTTCACAAATTAACAGAAGTATAAAGTATAAATCTTGATAAAAAGCATGTGTAAATATATATATATATATATATATATATATATATATATATATATATATATTACGTGTAACCATTTATGTGTATATATTTTGAAAGAATTTGTAATTTTTATAATTAACACATCACTTTCGTGCCTGCAAACTGTTTATTACAACTCTACGCAACAATCATAGTTATATGTGTATTAACACACATTTCGATGCACACTGTTATTTGTTTTCTAGTCTTAGTACATCTTTTACAATCTTAGACATTGTTCCTCGTGATACATCAAAACTTATATACACCACATTGATTATAGAAGCACCCTCGAAATTAGTTCCAAGAAACTGGTCGTGTGTAAATTTTGTCAGCTAGGACATATTCACTTACAACTGCATGGAAAGCTGTGTGAACGACAAAAATTACTTCCAACTTATGAATTAGCTTAAACTCTGTTCTAGAAAAAATAACAAATTTGTTAATTAAAGCAAAAATTATGCGAGGTGTTTATTTTATTTTTAACTTACTTCCATGCATATTTCTGTACATACAAGTAAATGTAAAGCAAAAGTTAATGTTACAGAAAACGTTTCGTTTTCTTTTCTTTTCCATAGCTCTCACGACAAACTTCACGTACCATTCATCAAATCAGCCGAATGTTTCCGTCTTTTCTTTTTTCCAACTGCTTGATTTTCTTAACAGTTATTAGCATTCTAAGAAAATGAACATTTTCATTTGATAAATCTAATGGACTCAACGAACCTTTACCATTACAAACATTCATTCGTGTATACTAAACCGACATAATATATCAAGCATTACATAAGATTAAAATATACATAACAGAAATAAGAAAAGGAATCTGTAGATTATTAACGTATAATAATCCCAACATTTTTTTCCTTTTATGATGTAAAATTAATATGACAAATAACTTACGTGGCTCTTGGCTACACATCGTATACAGGCCCCCATACTTTACTCCGAGTAGTATCTGTTGCCGGCATTAATATGTAGGTACTTCTGCAATATCTGTTCGAAGTTGTACTGTACCCGTCGCTATCGTCGCCTGCAAACAGCGGCGATGGTGACATAAGGTCACTTCCCCATCTTCAGAGATCTCGTGTCTTTTCATCCCAGGCATGTAGTATACGATGCACGTAACAGCAATCAGGAATAGAAAGAATATGAACACTATGTCGAACATTATTAGCGAGTTTACGAAGAGAAGTCGCATCACGTTATATGGAAACCATTAGATGGATTCATTACAGAAGTATACGATGGTATGTATACTTGAGAACGCTAATGGTGGATATAGTGTGTTCATGGTTCTTTAGTCGTCTACATTTGAGCATATTTTTGTACGTTTTTCAGTTTCATGAGTAGCGTGTTTCTATATTGGTGGGCTTTTTGGAGTCGCAATTCTCATAACATTAAAATAATGTTATACGCAGTCTCGGCATGAATATCTATAAATGAGTAAAAAGCAAATTGAAAAATCACTTTGCCAGACAATACGCTACTCCTTTTTTTGTAACGCTTATATAATATACTTATGATTAAAAAAAAAGAGAAAAAGTGGCAGCCAGCCTTAATTTTCATTTTGAACATTAATTCAGTTTTGGAGCAGGTTGCTCACGCTAATCTTATGCGCCGATCTATTTTTTTGGTTTTGTTTCCTTTCCCCACAACAACTTCATGACAAAGATATACGTGTTTCTGTATTCTTTTTTTGACTGTTTGATGTGGTTTAATGCTCACGGTACAATTTGAAGAATTAGTCATATTTTGCTTTATTCTTCTATCATGGCTTGAAAATCGTTCGGGCCGTTTCATAATAAGGCTATATAATCAGCGTAAGATACGCAGGTTGCTCAGTTTATTTTCTCTTATACTAAGACCACAATTTCCATAAACCATCCTAATAAGTATGACTTCCAACAACTATGTAAATGGTTTCGTAGAGAGGGCTCTCTGCTGAAAGAAGGGGGCCTCTTCACTCTTATTCATTTTGAATGAGGCTGTGTGGCTTTTTCCTTGTTTTGACATGAATCAAGCGATAATAAATACAATTTTGGATTTTACGAGCTCGTTTCTGAGTGAACAGTTTTATATCAAGGATTATAATTAATGTATTAAATTAACTTTATATAAAGGTATATAAAAAAGTATTTCCGTTAGTACGAAAGATTGCAATTTATGATTAAATGAAGAGGTGCAATTTATCTTTTATATATTTAAAAATGATATAAAAGATAAATTGCACCTAAGTAAGAACATTATAATTATTCTTCTATAGTAGTTTAATAAATTATGTAGTCTTATACATATATATGTATATATATATATATATATATATATATATATATATATATATATATATATATATATATAATTCTATAGTAAATTAGACAGTCTTGCGTGAAGTGTTCGCAGCAACTTACCAGCAAAAATTTAAAAATATCAGAGGCTCACAATATTAAAACTAGCATCGAACACTCTCATTGAGTTTTCATCAAGCTATCAGCACCTCATAAGTTTACACTAGGGAATCTAGAATCATACTCTTGTAGCGGCTTATCAACCTAAATATGAGAACATCACAAGCTAGCTCTAGAGTATCTAGCACAAAACGCTCGCAGCGATTTGCCAGCCAAAATATAGGAAACTCACAGGTTCGAGCCAAAAAATTCAGCACAATATGTACCCAGTACCTCGCTCAAAAGCGTGTTCTAGAGCTTTCCTTTGGTTGCACAATCGTGCTGCATAGAGACAAAGATCACCAACATGTTTCTAACACATTCTTCGAGTTTAGCACGCATGTTTTCAAAAACGCGTTTGCAGAGCGACTGGAGTATCCTACTGACTTCGGCTTGAATATTTTCTTTAAGCTGTGTCACAGTGCTCGGATTTGTTTTGTAAACAACGGATTTTAAGTATCCCCATAAGAAAAAGCCACATGGGCTTAAATCGGGTGACCGAGGTGGCCACGGTACGGTACCGTTTCGGGATATGTTTTTTTTCTAGCAATAACTGCCGCACTGCATTCATGGACACATTAGTAGTGTGAGCTGCGGCCCCGTCCTGCTGGAACCATATATTTTGGTTGAAGAATGGACTATTCTATAGTTCTAATCTGAAAAAGTCATTTAACATCTGGGAATATCTCTCCGAATTCACAGTTACACTTTGGCCACGTTGATTTTCAAAGAAATAAGGCCCTAAGGCCCCAGACTGTTACTTTAGGCTTATTGTAAAGACTTTGATGCATTTGTCTTAAGTTGTGGACATCCCAGTAACGAAAGTTCTTCTATTCACATATCCTCCAATGTGAAAGTGAGCTTCGTCACTAAAGAATATGTTGCCCATCCGGGTAGCAGTACGAAATCTCAACAACATCACCTCCGCGTAAGTTTTTCTTAATTCAAAGTCAGAATCGTGTAAATCTTGAACAATTTGAATTTTATATGGATGGAACTTGAGCTTTTTTTACATTATTACCTGTAAAGTTGATTTCGGAATTCCCAATATCGATGAACGTCTACGCAGTGATAAACGGGGATTTTCAACGACAGAAACCATAACACGCTCGACATTTTCATCCGTGGCTACCAATGGTGTAGGTCCTGGCCTGGGCCTATTTAATGTTGATCCTGTAGCTCTGAACCTTGCTACCTATGACTGAATGAGGTTGATCGACGGTCCATCACGTAATCGACGAATACTTTAACGATTATTAAATTGACGGCGTGCTACAGACAGCGAAAATCCACTCGAAATGTACGCGTCGACGGCAAAAGCGCGATGCTCTCCACTCCACTGTTCCATGGTTTCTAAAACATCCGCACCGCTTGCGTTTCTAACGACGCCCCCCGCGCCCCTCTTATGTGTTGCGTTCAGAAACTATGTTTGTTCAAACTGTGGAATCTGCTACTGGACACGTGTATATAGGACAATGTACTAATTTTATGAATATATCGGTTGCAATCCATGATTGCATTAACGTGAGATTATCTTAGTTACAGGTCTAATCACTTTTAAACCAAATATACTAAAATTCTGTTGAAAATCAATTCTAACATTCTTAAATTCGTCGGAAAACTAGAGATGATCAATCAATAAATCAAAAGGTCCTTCTATCTTGTACCGTTCATACGGTACCTAGAACTACACTTACCTTTCGCTTACGCAGCGTAGTACTTTTGTCACAATATGTGCTTTTAATACAAAAAAACTTCAAATAAAAACTTCAAAAAACTTAATAAATAACCTTCAAATAATGTTGATAAATAAGGTAATTTCACCAAAACTTGTAAAGGTGTAATTTTTTTAGAAATACGCTCTAGATTTCGCTTCATTTTTCATAAATGGTGAACGACCATTCATTTGTGTTTTTTGCATTCGATGTTTTCTGCTCGTACCGAGTCCAGTCATATTTCATTCAATTTAACACTTCTGTCACTTGGCCACTTAACAATTTTCACCCCGCCACTACAATATCTATTTTGACACTTTATTGTCATGTTTGTAATGTGGTTGCATTGTGGGTTGCAAATATTGAGGGAATAATTTTCTTCTTCAGTTATAAACAGAAATAAAATGAGATTTAAATGATGTTACTTCGTTTAGTAAAATAAAATATCAAAAAACAAATTCAATAAATCTATCATTTAATATAAATGGTACTGAATTATTTCAATGAAATAACTAACTATCATTAAAATATATATTTCAAAGAAGGCTTAGAAGGCTCTTTAACGTAAATACTGATCGTTATATAAAACACTTTGGAGAGAAATAAACAGCGTACCGAGATATTTTGGACCAAAAAAGAATAAATAAACAAAAACAACTAAAATATAATTTGTTTATGAAAATTATATGAATTTCGATCACATTCACATATACTAAAGCAAAATTAATATATAGATATCTATCAAGCAATTTAAGCTAATTTCGGTGCACGATAGAAATGACAATTATATAACTGGTGATTACTATTAATTTTGGTACTACTGGTTTTAACTCAATATAAGTAAAGTGCAGAAAAAAAAACAAAATCTAGCAAAATCTTATTAAAATACAATTCCAAAATGCAGCTTTCTCCGATGCATTATCCTGTGTTACCTATTTCATTCTATGTTACATTTTACCTCATAGTATTAAACATTGTCTCTTTTTGGAATACAGCATCAGGTAATAATTGGCTATACATTGTGAGTTTACATTACCGATAACGGTTACATATAAGGAAAAAAAACAGAAAAATGATTTTTTAAAACCAAAGGTATTACCACCTGATTATTATGAATACTTGCTAGAATTGGTTCAAACATTTGAGTTAAATAATACCTAGTTCGTTTGTAGTTGTTCTTTTTGTTTTTTGTTTGTTGTTGTTCTTTTCGTTTGTAGGTTAAATAACATTTGCACTCACTGAAGTGCACTGTTATCAACTGGAGACATGAAGTGGAAAAACACTGAAATATATCGATAAATGTAACCATATTATCCTGAATTACCCTATTCCTCTCCCTAAAATAATTATTTTAAATCTACTCAATATCTTGTTCTCTAATAACATTCTCTAAAATCACATAAAACTAGCAACGTTCCATTTTCTCATATATATTGCATGATACAAAAATATAAAGGTACAAGAGAGAATGTCTATCTATAAGTCTACTCTATTTATTGAGTAAAGGGTAAAAGGCAGAGTCGCATTTCTTATACGACACTACATACCTTACTTTTTGCCTTTTTACTGCGACAATGTGACACTCGCTTACAATTAGTTACTGTAAATATTTTAATACTAAAATCATAACTCCATTTACGATGTCAGCTAAAGAGTTGTGAATAATCATTTCGTTTTCTATATCATATGCTCCCATCTACGTAAGTGGAACAATGTTCAAAACGAACTAATATAAGTGTACCTTAGTCCAAGTGATTATATTACTAAACTATAGTGAATACGTGTTTGAAATAATTGAATATTTCATATCCGTAACGCTAAAAGTCACTAAAATAAGAAAATAATCAAACTACTCAGCAAAATTTATGACTGTACATATAAAAACTATACAATAAATTCAGTTATTTTGACAAACTTTCTTCATATATCATCAAAGTAAATTCTATTTCTGTGATTTAATAGAACTTACAACCTATTGTATGATCTTCATCAATACATTATTACCATCGCCCCTCTCCCCCGTCCGTATTAATACGGCCTTTGAGCCGCCAATGTCGGCACGTCAAGCACACATATGAGAGAGGCCTTTTGTCTCAGCGCGACTTCGCACAGCGAAGAATGCCTTTTCCACGGAAGTACTAGAAGGGGAAACTAAACGAAGCGCTATACGCGTGAGGCGTTGGAATTCAAATACAAGACGAAGAAATAAAGAAAAGAGGGCACACGAGTGTCTATTCGCGTAATGATAATGGAATAAAAAGTTAATCTACACTCTAATTTGCTTTGCTAAAACTTAAGGAAGTGTGCGGATTAATTAATTTGTGGCTCTTTTTGATAGGGACACGTTATCAAATCAAAACTATCGATATTCTATTTATTAGTAATTTCAAAACAAAAATACCAAGATATCCATAATTTTCTTGAATATTCTATTATGTATATATTTTGCAAGCCAATTTCCATATTTCGAACAGATACGTGTTCGTTGCTGACTATATGATGCAATATCAGTTTCCATAAACCAGAAATTTCAAACTACACCACAATATAAAATTTTACCTATATTAGAATAAACCAAAAATTAATCAATACTTTTACTTAAAAGGGAATAAAACTCAATAATAAAAAGGAAAACATGAAATATATCACAGAGAGGTTTAAAAAAGAGAATGAACCTGAATAAACTGCTGAACTTTTACTTATCCTCTGTGTAATCACTAAAGAATAATATTTCGTCCAATCGTTTCATTCAAGATTTGGCATTTAAATGCACATTAGCAATAAATTGGTTGTCTTCAGTGGAATGAAACAATTGAAGGTTGTGACGTCTTTTCTCGTCCTCATTTTACAAACAGTGTCAAATGTCGCCATTGTGACACTTCAGTAATGTTAGATTGCGGCTAGTCCAAACGAATTTTTGGAGTATTATATTGAAAACAGAATATCAAGGGGTCCGAATAACCAATACGATGCATACGGTAACAGAATATCCGATACCGACACGGTAACAGAATATCCGACACGATACATGCTGTAAAGTATCGAATAAACAAGTAACAAAAGTAGCGGTATCAAAAATATATACACGATACTGAAATGTATCGATAATTTTTTCGTGTTCCTACTTTCAGTAGAAAAAGTTGTGCCCTTTTACATATTCCTAAATTTATTTTCTTCATATGGAATTCACTTTGAAAAATACCTGAGAATCTAACTGATAATGATGATACTGCTATAACTAATATAATTTTCGCTAATATAACATTCGTAACTATACTACGAAATTAAACACATTAAAATTTTATAATTTTATAAAGAGATTATGTTAGAATTAAAGGAATTACATGTTGTCAGGGATACTTTGAAGTAAGCTTTTAAAAAAGTTTTACTGAAAAAGATTAAAAAATTACAAATGTATTAAGTACAATATGATGTTTCCATTATTTGTTCACAAATTGTTTTCTCAATCTAAACGAATATAAGTATGGTTAAGCGTATTTGTTAAGTTTATTTTAAAACGTTTAAAGAAGTTTTATTTTCGTTATGCGACCTTCTTATATCTTAAAATAGAGATATAATATCATACTACTCTTTTTGTATATATTCTAACTGGATTTAGCCTCTAGCAAGAATTTTCCAAATTTCTACCAGTACAATAGAATCGTTTTCTAAATAATTTTTGAGAAAAAATTGTTTAAAGCTTGCAATGAATTGTTCCAGGATATGACTTCAACTACAATGTCTGCCCATTCTAATATTATGACATAAATTATACACTACTTACTAGCTGGCGTTATAGGATTACTTAAATGAAACTCAAATTAGTAATTATGCCAAAGTTTTTTGAGATATATATCTGCATGTTTCGAAAGAATCAGATGCATATAAGTGTGTCAGTCTATTGTGGATCACAAAGCAAGTTATTGTTCATTTTATATCAAGCATGCTAAGTCGTCATCTATGACGTCATTTAATCCTGCCACTAAAGTTTCCACTGTGCGGATCAAATGAAGAACCGTGCCAGGCACATGAACGGACGCGAGAGGTTAATTTTCGTGAGTCCCATCTGGCCATTCACGTTTTCATTACAATATTGACGTATTCAATATCGCTTTAGATCAAAAATATTGCCGTGCGTTGAGCGATATTGATTCAACAATATTGACGTTTATAGATATGGCAACGATAGACAAATGTGTATTAAAGTATTAGTAGGGTAGAGAGATTTTAAGTTTCATGTGATAAATTTATCATGAAAATTTCCGGATTTTAGAATATATAATAAAATCTTTCTTACTATTTTAGAATTATATTCCTCATTCAGCAATGTAGCCTGTTGTTTTCACACACATCTGAGAAAAACAGATTTTCAGTAAATTGGAAAATTTGTGTTTTTTATGTTCTTCTCAATAGACTGAGATGAGAGTAACGTCTTCTTTATAAGTTACTTTTATATGTACGTAAATCAGATAAACCGTTTTATAGAAACCTCTTTCGTAGCAAATTATTGTCAAGCAAACGAGCAAAAATTACAAAGTGGTACATGGCTGAGAATTACCCATTTTTCTTTTGAAACTCCATAAAATTGGGTCTCATATTGGTCTACATCTCCTCAAGTTTTTAATGTGAGTTAACCAAAATCATTTAAATTGTAAGCTTTAATGAAATGTTAATACCCGGATTTTCACAGAATTATTAAATGTATGATTGAAATATTAGAGAAGAGGAGGACACGTCCTATACAAATTGGGAGCTTAATAATTCGCAAAGAGGGCATAATGTTAACAATAATAAGTATAATCTTGATTTGAAATTTAAAGACCTGTTCAATCTCCCATCACTCAAAGGCAAGAATGAGAAAAGAGACCATAATAAGGAACGGACTAAATTATTATTTCTATTATTATGATATATGAAATAAAGATATATATCTAATGTTCTAGTTGTAAACTTTATACATCTAGGTCTGAAACAACAAGAAATTTGGGGCTATGAAAGATTCACGAACGTAGTGAAAAAATTGGTGGTTAAAACATTCCTTCTTTGAATACGGCACCCAAAAATTTACAGAAATATTTTTTACCCTTAACCGATAACAGTCATATACTTTTACGACGCAATATCATAAATGGAAAACCAACCAAGTCCGAATGTCTCGCGAATGGAGTGTTCCGCGCCCCGTTTGAAGTGAAATTCGTTTATTTTTCATAAGTAGCTTCTAATATGGACTTCCTGGCTCAATAAGTATTTAAAAATAAACAATAAGTAGGCGGGGATATTATATTATCATGAACATCTTAGAAATTATTCGCATCTAGAATCATTTTTTCCCTAGGATTCTGAAAACTTTATTTATTTTCATAATTTTGGTACAATACTTAGGTTAAAGTAACAGGGTAAGTACTTTTCGGAAGTAACCGACCACAATATCACACTGCTAATATAGAAAACCGTCTTACCGGCCCCTATCTACGCCCCATCTACCCCCAACCCCCTCACCCCTCACCAAATTCACATTTGAGTGATAGAAAATGAGATGTGGTTATCCTTATGCCAAATTTTACCTCAAACGATTGCTGTGAGAGACGGACACGGTTAGTTATTTTACAAATATTCCGTTTTTTTTTCTTTTAATATACGGAACTCTACCAAAGAATGGTACATTAAATAATTAGCTTTCACTAATTTACGTCATTGGCTCTTTGTACACTTCAAAATGTCATTCGTTTACGTCAAACGACTTTATGAACGAATTAATACCACGTTATGTTAATAGTTCTAGCACTATTCAATAGAACTATAATTATATTCTAATTAATGTCTCTTAGTTTATTTAATGTTACAAAATTTAATTTGGTATATTTCAAAACCAAACAAATAATATTCTGTTATAAAACTTTATTTGGACGTTTTATGAATTAATATTCATGAAACTGTAAAATTAAATAACGTAGGCTTATAACTTTCCGTATAAATATTGACTTAAATAATATGAGAGTAGCCTAAATTGTGTATAATAATCCCTTTAAAAATTATTATATGAATTTATATATCTAGACAAAAGGTTATAAAAGTCTCCAAATTTATTCGATTATTTATCCGTGATTGTACTATGACCACTTGTTTTACAATTTTGTTAATTTAAATTTGTGTACTTTTCTTCCATCATGTTTCATTAATTTTCAGTGATTAGCAGTTCCAGATTTGATACGGGTATTCAATTTGATATTCTCTATTTTATTATTAACTATTTTACTCTTCTTTTTTTGGTAATTATTTATCTCGGTTGTATTTTTGACATGAAATATTTTTTATAGTACTCGGGATTAAAAAATATTTAATTATCAAAAATATACAGCAATCATTGAGCATTCATACTGTCTAATTTTCTGACAGTAATATTCTATTTTTAACAGACTTCAAAAAAGAAGGTTCTCAATTCGTCGGAATGTTTTTTATATACTTTCAGTGATAATTTTTTACTGGACCGGTTTCAATGATTCTTTTTTTTTATTCGAAAGAGTGTACTTCTGGGGTGATCTCATATAAATACTATGATTCAAGATATTTTCCAATATTAGTTGTTATTTTGCAAAGTAACTATACGACTTATCTGGTCAGGGTCTGATGATAAGATTTGGAGATAAAGAATGGAACTCCTTAACGAATGTTAATAAATTAACCGTAATTTTTTTATTTACTACTTTTACTTGTTACTTTGCAAAATATTATACCGTCGACCGGGTCAGGGTCTAATGATGAGTTCTGAAGTTGAACAATGGAACTCCTTAACGGACGGTAGTAAATTAATCATAATTCAAGAAATTTTCTACTGCTAGTTGTTACTTCACAAAATAAATATTCCATCGATCAGGTCAGGATCTGATGATGAGTTTTGAAAATGAAAAATGTAACTCCTTAACGGAAGGTAGTAAATCAATCGTGATTGAATATATTTTCTACTAGTTAGTCGTTACTTTAGTTATTATTTGCAAAATCTGATATTGACTTTCGGATATGGAGAACAGAACTACTTAATGGCTGACAGCTGACTACTTGCTGCTACTAGGTTCGCTTCGTTTCTGTGTATTTTTGATAACCAATTTAGATAAAGAGGAAATTATCTATAAACTAGCTTTGCCCGTGACTTTTAATAATTATACAATATTATAAGGATGAAAATAAATGCGTATTAGTTATAATGTGATGATCAATATTTATAATCACTAAAAATTCTAAAATAAAACGTCTTTTAAAAAACGGACTTCAAAAAAAAGGTACTGAAAAGTAAAGTAAAGGTAATGAAAATAATTAACTCAAAATATGTATCTACATATTCACAATAAATAACGAAGTTACTAATTTTTGAAGTCAGTGCCAGCACCGTCAATCAACTTTTAGAAATATAAAATTTTATATTATAAGTACGTCCTTTATGAATCCATTTCGCATTGTGAGTATATTAGAAGTTAAAATTTAAAATTTACATTATATATTAAATTAAATTAATAATTGATTTAAGTTGGCCGACGTTTGGCTAGCACCGACTTCAAAAATAAGTAAATTGGTTATTTATTGCGAATAAGCGGGTATTTATTATAAGTTAATTATTTTTTACTTTTTAGTACCTTTTTTTGGTGTCGGTTTTTTAATGGCTATTTCATTAAGAAAGGCATTTAAATTTGCGCAACGGTAAACCCCGACTTGTTGTTATTGGCCATTGAACGATAAAAATAACAAAAATTATATAACCATTAAATCAATAATGGAGCTATAGTTAATAAACCATTATTTGATCTTGTTTTCATGTAACGTTAAAATAATGAACTTGTTGTTTTATTTCCATGTTGAGAAATAGTGTCATAAGTATTTCAGATTTAATTTGTACCACAGTACTGAAAGTAAAAATTTCTCTTCAATGGTAAAATGGATTCATGAATTCCGTTCTGAACTGATGTAAATCGTTGAAGAATAAACGTCCCAATAAAACTCAATTTCTCACATTCATTATTTTATCACCTGCCCACCCCAGCTTTTCTCGAACAAAGAGTATCTATGAGTGCATTTTATTTTATTGTCTTTTAATACAGTGGCTATTCATGGTTAGCGATTTTGCAAAAACCATTATTGAGGATGCCTTTGCGAACAAGCCTTTCCCGGATGAACATCGCCCAGAATTTGAACACACTTAGGACTTCAAGACACGAAACTCACCCGCACTTTTGACCCAATGAACATAACTGAAGCGTGTTCAGAGAAATGGTCATTCCATGCCGAACCAGTCAGCCTTTTTGAGCTGAACCCGAGCGCTTTCGCCTTAAGTCTGGAAAGCCTCGTCATGCTAGGCATGCATTTACGGTCAACCACTTATGACTGAAATCGATCACCGTATTCGCTTACAGAAAAAAATGAATCTAGAGCAAAGATGAGGCATGCGAACGCAGATGTCATTCTAGCGATTTTATAACTCTAACAAGCAAAGTTTCGGAACATTAAGAAACTATGAATTTAAGTTGTGAACAGTTTGTTTTTTTTGTATGCCACACAGCAAATAATAAGTTGTACAAGTATACGGCGCAAGCAAAACATACAAAAATATTAATGTTACTTACGGCGCATTATAATTACATTTTCATTTTATGCAATTTTGTATTTCCTCGTAATGTCATTAATTAATTAGACATTTCTTTATTTTATGCAGCATTATTGCAAACATATATTTTTTAAATATTTTTTTTTTTTAAAGTTCGGTAAGTTTAACCAAATAACACCACAGATAAATCATTAATCATAATTAAAGAAACCCCGAAATTAAATAAATATCATCGCTTGTTTTAATATTGGTTATTGGGATATTATTTTCTTCTATAAAACGATTCAAATCTTTAAAATTATTTATAATAAAACAAAATTATCTTATTAAAATGAATATCAACGATTCATTTCAATCTATTTTTTTATTTCTAATATTCTTATATGTTTATAATATAATAAACAAACTCTAGTAACGCCTTGAAAATTGGGGGAAATTTACCGTTCTCTTTGTAATAATATCGCTTACATTTTTTGTAAAGCTCACCCAAAGCAATTCACTTATGAAAAAATATTACCCGTTCCGACTTTTCCGCGTCCGTACTGGTATGTGGCTTAAAAAGGTGTAAATCAAGTCCTTCTGTAATCCGTTTCCCCGTTTCATCTAGTTTTTCGCGAACACAGTATTCCTTTCACAGCTTAACCATATTCCGTCTGCAGTTTAACGTCGGCCACCCACAGCTATTCTGGTCATCTTTGCTGCTATTACGAGCGCACATTATCTTGTTTTACACGGGAACCTGCGACGCAAGCTAGCATGGATAGGAAGCGCTGATGTGGTGGATTATCCGCTGTATCCTTTGTTGATGGTCGGTCTTTTTGTTTACGGCCATTAAATATATAAATGTGCTATCTTGGTAATATCTTCGAATTAATGTCTGTGTACTTTCTAATATATAGCAGTGAAGTTTATATAATGTAAATTAATACGCCGATGGGTATGAACACTTCACCTGCATCACTTCTGGTCATTTTTTTAAAACATGCTAATTTTAGGCGAATATATATTTACAATCCCATAACTAGAGATGAAAATGACACAGATCTTCTACATTATTATTTCTTTACTCCTCGTCGCTTAAAATTTTCCACATGTTGGCGAGTGATTGTGAATAGCTATCCATCAAACAGTTATAATGAGACTAAATAATATATATTCAATCTAATAAGAGGTGGATAAGGAGAAAATACGTGTATAATTACCGGGTGATGTTTTTTTTATTACAATGTTTAGGAAGTTGTACCCATAATCATTTTCATTTTATAAATCTAATGGACTCTATGAAACTTTACCATTAAATTGTTTTTTTTATTAATTTTTTATTAATTTAAGAAACGGAAAAATATCCCTAACCGTCAATTGAAATAGCGCATAAATGATATTATCTTTTAATATGAAGGCCTCCTTTAGCACGAGTAATATCGCAAATTTCCTTTAGCACGAGTAATATCGCACATCAATGATTTCTGCATGTTTCAGTGGTTCAGAGCTGTTTATTTCTTCAGAGCTATATGTAATGGTTTCTTGGTTGACATCTCTCGCAATCTACCAGTAAATTCATATGACTATTTTTAATTACCGAGACCTACTGATAGATCAGAAAAAAATTTGAAAGAGTAATAGATATTTGTTGTATAATGACAAATATCATTAATTACGTCTCCTCAAGCTGAAATTGGGATCGCTGCTTATGTACATATATATATATATATATATATATATATATATATATATATATATATCTCTCAACAGTACACAGGTTGTGCATTTCTTAAATGTACTTTCATAAGTACTTGAAGAAGTCACATAACTAAAAACTTTGCAATACAATAAAACCAGGTTGAGCAAAAAAATTAAAAGAAAATTATTATTACTTCTTACCTTTCGCTTTACTGAGGATTTCTTTAATCAATGACTCGCAGGCTGGATACAATTTCGAGTAATAAATCGACAATTATCGACATTTTATAGTGTGGCAGTAAATTGTTGTTTCTTCCTTTTTAATTTATTGTTGCCTGAAAATGTTTTTCTTTTCTTTTGTTTATTTTATTTTTTTCTTTACCCTTTATTCATATTTAATGGTCCACTACACTTGATAAACTTGGTACATACGTATTCACGTATATATCCAGAATGTTTCCAAATTGCATTCCTTCGGTCTTGTAGATGTAACAGAATTACTTCCTTAGATTTGTGAAACTCCTCTAATCGAGGAACAAAAGAGACCTTCACCGTGGGCAACAAAATGATACCTTTTATCACTTCGCTAAGCAAAATACAAATAATTTCAAATATTAATAAGTGCGATGGCTATATTTACCTTTATGGCTTATTCTCTTTTCGGTTTACTGCTGGTTTTCTACTGTACATGCTGAGCTACACAATTTTTCAGCACAGTACATAAATTTTATTGATATCATTTATTTCTCTATTGTTAAATGAGCAATTTTTGGGGCCTATATTATTTTAATAATCTCGCCACTCCATATAATACTAATTAATCACCTTATCGACAATCACCTTATTATTTGTATGTGATAAATGACAATAAACTTCTTGACATGTGTCATGATTATGTATAGTAGCATTATTGAATTTTTGGTCTTGTTATTATTATTGTCAAGTTAAAGTGTATAACTGTGATGGTTCTATAAATATGTATGAAGAAATGAATATAACGAATCTATCAATTGTAAACGAAACTGGTACCACGAAGATTCCGTAAATAATTATCTCTTTTTCTCTTTTTTGAATATTTCTTAAAATAATAACCTTCTTTTTCATCGTGTATTTCTATTGCTCAATACAACTTATACGAGTGTGTAAATATCATAATCAAAATTTTATGAAAAGTAGAATGAACACTCTTCTTTTCTGGTAAATTTTACAAAATGCCCCTAGCAACATTGTTTATTTTTATAAATTTAACTTAGAGTCTCGAAGTTGCAATCCTCTTATATAAAATTCTCAAAAAAATAGTTTTGCAATATTTGCAGTTTCTTCTTTCAAATGAAATAAAAAAAGTCATTCGCCTCCACAAAAGCTTGACTATTTTTTATCTTTGACTACAAATATACGAGATTTAATAGGTTTTATTATTACACCAAATATTGTTTTTCCAAATATATAAGTATCTAAAAAAACAACTGTGTTTCACAGGTCGGTGGACATGTGATTTATTTGTGACTTTACGTAGATTTCAGTTTTTCCTTTCAGATGCTAAAAACAAAATGGAAAGGAAAAGAAAAGAAAATATTGTAAATTTTAATTTTCTCAAATAATCCGAGATCACTTATATTACATCTTTTGCATCTGGTGAAAAAAAATATGTCTGTAACATTATAACAATTAATAGTTCATCCTGAGTATTTCCCTGGTAGAAATATTTTTTTCAATTTCATCGTTTCAATTCCGCCTTCTTTACATAAAGATTTAAGCTTAATAAACATCGAAATTTCGAATAACGCAAATATTTGAATGATACAAATAAAAGAAACGCAAGTCGACGATGAATTAAATGTAATTATTATTCCAATGTGTTACATAATTTACAATACATTTTCATTTGTATAACAAGTTTAAATAATAAATAACATTTACAATACTAAATTCTACCAAATTACAAAACTGCGTGTTTATCACAATATTATTTACTTAGGCTTCAAATGTAATTAGATTTTGTACAAATCAATTATTAATTTATGTATTTTATAAAACAACAAGGAAATTTATTTATAATACCATCTATAACTATAATCTATATTAACTTTTGTAAGTTAAATAAAAACAAGCTTCTTAAAATTAATTTTTGACCTTAAATTTTACAAATTTATTCTTTTTATGAAAAGTTTTGTAAGTTATTTAGAATAAGTGGGGAAAAAATTGAGTTCTACTAGGTGTTTTAAAATATTTATATAGGACTTTTATATTTTTGCCATAAAAGTGCTAGACATGATATATTAAAAGACATTATGCTAATATATTCAATTATGTTATATATTTTAAACAAAATATTTGATTTTGATGTATCCATAACGGTTTATGACGAATTGTTTTCTCTTAAATTGATATTCAAAAGACATCCATCGATTAAAAATTCCAAGAAAAGCCGTAGAAAGAAAGCCGCAGACGTAAAATTAAATATGACTACGTAATATAATGGAATATAATAATTTTATTTTTATTTCATATGATAAATATATATTTATATTTTTCATTAAAATATATTTAGATTGTTTTAATGAATAGAATACCTCATAACATACACATGTTTATGTTCAATTGAACGCTAGTACTCATATAAATTTTTAAGATAAATAAATGTAATTTAATTAATTTAAAAAATACAAAATTGTAAAATTAAAAAATTAATGGGACTAATAACAATAACAATTATTATTATTGTTACTACTAATACTATTTAATTATCACACTATAATGACTGTAATTCTAGATGAAATATCAAACATTTAAGTATGAGAATATAAACATTTATTTTTAAAATTTTGTTATTTGATTGAATTCAGATTTTACCAACCGTATTTATAATAACGCTCCAGTACTTTTGCTATTGTATCTCCACCAATTATTTGTGTGCTAATAAAGTTTCATTCTCATATTATGATTAAGAAGTATAACTTCTAACTTGCATACATAGTTTTTAAGCGGAGAGCGATCATATTCTGTCACTGTTCATACTAATTCTTTTCCAACCAGAGTGAATGAAAATTCCATATTTATAATTTTTGATACATAAGCGTAGCTGCTATGTTTTGGTTGTTGCAACTGATTATTTTAGTAAATATAAAAATTAATAAATTTTTCCTCAGTCGCGCTAACATTATATTTTGGAGAACGAAATATAAAAAATGTTTACTGATGCAAACTAAGAATGAGAAAATAACTTCCTTTTCAAAGAGTAACATATTACTTCAACGTGTTCTTTATGCGATTCATAATTTAATGATTTAAAAATAATTGACAAAAAATCTATCTACCCAAACAAAATCGACATAAATAAAATTTCACTTCTTCTAGAATTTCTATATCGATGGAGCTAATGAAATATTTTTAATGTGTATTATAGAGAAGAAAAATGATCACCTAAATCTGTGTACATACCTCAAAACTTATGGTGATGCTTTGTAATTTTTAGAGCTACGAAATAGAATTTGTACTTAGAAATAAGTCAGTATTACTAATTCAGCTATGAAAGAGAATGTGTGATTTCGAAAATACGATGCTATATATTCAATGGAACTACTACAAGTCATAAATATATTTCAATTATATACTCAACATGGCATACAATAACATATACTATCGCTCTGAAGTTACTTCTAATGACATACAAGGTGCATTATTTGATTAAGTATTGTCGTGTACATTGTCTTGTATTACTAAGAAAATAAAATCTTCGATTACTGAAACCGAACTTTAGGTAAGAATTATTTTAATCTCGAACTGACGGCTTATTACTATTATAAATGTCTAATAAATTTTAAGGTTTGGATGTCAATGTTCAATATTTGTCTTTAAAACTTTAGCAATTTCTGTTGATTGTTATAAAAAAGTGAAAAAAGAAAAATTTAATAATTTTTTTGCTTTCAGGGACAGAATATTTGTGCACAACTTTTGAAAAGAAAATATCACATAAGTACTATTAATTAATTTCCCCACATTACTAAATATCTAAAATTTTAAATCCAATATTATTTAAAACCAGGCAATCTGTAGTATATATAAGTTACACGGATTGAAAATTTTAATTAATAATATAATAGTTTGAAGCTATTGGGTGGTTGACTATAATGTGTGTAATTTAATGAAAATTATAATTCAAATATAAAAGTCCTTTAGGCCTCGATGAAAGACCAGATTTATGGATAAATTTTTTTTATAAAATGCGACAACACAGGATAAAAAATCTCCACATAATTTTTTTTCTGACGTACTCATTTTACTTTTTACTGGCTCTTTTGACATAAAAGGAAGATACATTAGAAAATTATATACGCAGTTTTTCATTAAAACACTTTTTATAACACACATTTACTAATTTCTTCCCGAAATAACATATTGGTGATAATATTTCGCTACGATGGCAACCAGGTTGCCAAATAGTTAAATTATTCTTTGCAGTGCAAAATTTATACAGTACAGCGTTTCACATTGTATTAAAAACATTTACTTGCATATAATTCATAACATCTTCAACATCGTTTTATTACCTGTCCTTTACAATACATAAAATTCAGTGCCTTAAATAATTGTTGGTCGTGATGTTATGTATCTCTAATTTTGTAATTTTGATATGTATAATTGTACACCAAATTTACATGAGCTTCCTCCATTTTATCGACTATTCACATTTGTATTCTTTACAATCCGTTCCAATTCTTAACATATTTTATAAAAATGCTGATCTATGTGTAAAATGCTCTTCTTACAAAATTTCATATAATTATCTGCATTATTTAATATGAGGATATTGTGAAAAATAATTATTTTCGTTCATTGGTTTCTAATTGCAAAACATGTTTTATTCTCATATAATTGAATATAGTGATCGTTTAAAATATTATCTTGAAGTGATTAATAATGAACAATGACAATTTTTCTTTAAATACGTGAAAATTATTTCTATTAAAGTGTACAATGGCACATAATTACAATGAAATTTTTTCACATCCTACGTCCCCATGGTGGGGCAAAAAGTATCCACGATGCTTCGTAAGTTGCTTCACACCAGATTTTCTGGATGATCTTCATTTCTATCAACACAGTCTGCTGCCAGGTCTGCTTCGAATAGCCCCATTTCCTCTTTTTTAAGGGTTCCAATCCAAAGTCTGTTTTGGTGATATGGACTTGTTCTTTTCTAAGTGTGTGGCTAATTCAATTCTGCGCGCCAACTTTTATATGGTGCTCATCAGAGCTTCCTCGTACAACGATTAAACCCAACGTTAAACAGAACAAGTTAAAAAAACATTACGAAACAAATTTGCGATTTTTCACTTTAATTAAATTTCTATTCTGAATATTTTTTCTTTGTTTCAATGTCTAGGGTCTAAATTTATTGTTTTACATCATCGAATCTTTTTATCTCCATATTAATACACAGGCGTTTTTTAACGTGTAATTAAAAAAGGTTTGTACCAAAAATATCAAATTTCGGACAAATATAATTTAGACTTTAGAAAAAGCAGAAAAAAAGCTATTAGAATTATTCTGTTGAAACTCAAATAATTTCCTTTCATTTTAAATACATTTAAAGCTACATTTATTATTTTTCCGGCTGTTACCCGCTACTTTATCTGCATGAAAATTATTTGCTACGGAATTTGATACCTGCAGGTGGTTTTTTAAAATTATTAGAAAAAGCATTCTTTAAACATACACATATGAAGACATAAAGATTAATAGTTGTTATAACGGTATCCAGATGAGCATAACTTGAGGTGTATATGCCGCTTCATCGCGCGCTGCTAATATTGTCTACATGTAACTGATTATTTAGTGTAAACATTCTCTCAAGTCCACTAACAAACGAACTCAGTTTCGCATTTGTGACATAATCCTAAGAATGTTACATTTTAGTACCAAATTCTTTCTAGCCATGTTAAAAAAAAATTGTAAATTTAAAATCATCAAAATATTCTTTGTTTTCCAAGGTTCGCTATCACCACAATGATGCAGCAGTGTGAGATTCAGGTCATAGTGATTGTTATCAATTCTCTTTTCCCGAAAATTTTGTGCTTTCTCCTTTATACCTGATTAATTTTAACATCATTATTACAATAGCTTTAAGGATGAAAATTAACAAAATATATTGCAGGTAACAGCTCAAAAGAGAAACTTAAAGAAATTCTGCTTGGAAGCCCAATTAAGCAAATTATTATTTATACTAATTTATATTATATACATACCTACACATAAATGTGTATATATATACACACACGTTTATGTATATATATATATATATATATATATATATATATATATATAATATATATATATATATATATATATATATATATATGTGTGTGTATATATATATACACACATATACGTATATATATATATATATATATATATATATATATATATATATTTATATATATATGCATATATATTCGCTTACATTTAAATATTCTCATGAAAATGTAGTACGATGTCTAATTACGTTTAATTAGCGCTTAAGTGAGTCACTAATTAGCGACGTAATTATTCTATGTGTAGCATTAGAATATAAGCACGAAGGTAATTCACATCTCAAATGTATCGACAAAATTAATTTTGCTGCTGTTTCCTACCCCATATCGATTACAAATATATCCCTATTAAATAAAAGAGCATGTAAATAAAAGAGCATGTAATGAGACATATAATGTGGAAAACAATGCACCCAGCAAAAAAGAGCAATAAAATTTTTATCAAATAATGAATTAATTTAAAATTTGGCAAAAGAAAACAAACACTTCTTGTATTTGTTCGTAAATCGATAGTTACTCTATGAAATTTTGTGAATGATATACAAATGTTTTAAATTTTAAGAGAAAATACTTCCCTTCACGAACGTACGTAATAACTTGCAATATTCTTGTGGAAAACTTAGCTTGATTATTGACATGTGTAAGTAATAGTGTATTGGTCCAATATATATACTCGTTTTTAAATATGTTGTTACCACATTTTGAGACTTCATTGCTGTTGTATTTTAACATTTTCGCATAAAAATGACTAACGATTGGAAAACAAAAGAAAACGGGAAAAAAGGTCAATTGTAATAGAATTATGCCTGCATAAGAAGAAATTCAGTTTTAGCTTAAATTATAAGAACACATAAATATAGTCATAAGCTAACACGTAATAACCGTTTTAATTTCGAATAAAAGTTTTATTGCATATCATCATATTTATATCCGTTTATTTTTAAAACATATGAACCCTTAAGCAAATAAATTTCAATCCTAGCAAGTGAAAATATTAGCAAGAACATCTCTTTCAAAAATTGCCATTTTCCTGATACCGCGCGGGTAAAACAGCGGAAAAAGCTAGCAGAAAATATTTATCAATGCAGAGACCTCAAAGTAAAACTGACAGAATGGGTATGTTTATAAATATGGTTCACATTTGATCTTTTTTATACCAAATCAGACAAATATAATTTATATACACTACGAATAAAAAAATCTTTATGAACAATAAAATAGTATATAGGTAAGTACAACAAAGAATAAAATTTCGGACCGTAACGCCTCCAATGTTGAACAATAAGCTAAGGAAAGGTATACTATAAATTGAGCTTGATGACAAAAATAAATAGCAAAGGTGTATGATTCACAAAACCCAACTTTTTAAGATATCTACGCAAACTAAATTTTTTTCCTGTCGATAAAAGTATAAAAAACTAACACAGGACCTTTGTAATCATAAATAACAAAGCACGTTCTTTTTACCTTTTCGAATACTTTTTCACTCGAGTTTTTATGAGAAAACATCGAATATTTCCTCGAGAAATACACTAAAAGCAAAATTTAAGTGATAAAAAACGACAAGTAAGAGTAAGTAAGTTTTCCGAAATTGAAGCAAAAGAAATCAAGAAATAAATAAAAAAGGAATAACTCTCACTTCTTTGAGAAGCTTATCGTAAATAATGTATATTTAGAAGTTTGAACGGCAAAGCTTTATATTACAGTTTTTTATAATACATAAACCAACTTAAATGTTTTTGCGTAAAATTAATTACATGTGAAAATCGTGATCAAATTTAAAATATATATTTTTTTCAGTTTGAAACATAAAAAATTATATGATTTTTCTTAAACACATTTTTGCTTATTAATAATACAATGATATAACTTAATTACGTACACAACATTATAATCAAGTAAATTTGAACACATAATTTAATGCATATGTGCAAAATATCAATACGCTTGTTTCGATATTACAACTATACCTATACATTTATTTTAAGTCTTATGTATTAATACATAACCGTTAACTTAGCAGAAACGAACACTGATCCTGTGGAGATAGCAGTTACACGATAATTCGATTCCTCAATTACTGTGAGTAGCACAAAGAAGAAACTAATTTCAATTATTACATTCGGAAGAAAATTTGCTCGTGAAAGTGTCATATATTCAGCGTACATTAAGGCCATAATCATCTGAAATAAAGAAATATTAAAATTATTACACGAATACGCATTATGTTATTAAGTATTTTTATCAACAAAATACAAAAGTAATTTATGTTTGTATATACATGAAATATTTACATAACAGTAATAATCATTTCTAATATTGAAAGCCCGAAGCAACATTATACAACTGGAATATCGTCCCTTAATTATTGCCCAAACTACACCAACGCCATAATGTATTTTCTTTAAAATATTTGTTGTTATTTGAATAACATTTTAATAAACTTTTCTGTAAAATTGACTAATTTAGAAGTGAAAATTGTTAGCGATACGTTCCGTCGCGTTAGAATTGTGTACCACTTAATATAATAAATGTCGAACAAATCCAACCTGCGGCAAAGCCTTCTGAGTGCCAAAAAACACTGTGTTCAAAAATATCATACAGTTTACGTAAACATTAATCTGTCGATAAATCAACCGGTTACTCTCGGTTTGCGCATCTTCAGTCATGCATTTAGTTTTGTTTACGGTAAAATGTAAAAGTTGTAAGAGTTACATATTATAATTTAATGTAAATTGTTAACTACCAAATCAAGTCAACCTATGAATAAACTTCATTCCATTCCTAATTTTACACAGTGAGACTCATATTTTTTTAATTTGTTTAATTGGTCTCAAAATGAGGCTTTACACTGAAGTGAACACTATAAGTGAGAGTAATATTATTATGATGACCCAACTTTTGGAAAAAGTATCATAATTTAATGGAACAATGGTGAATACATCATCATAAAACCACATGTGGCTGTTAAATTATAAATGAACCGTCACCTTAATACCAGCATATTCCAGCTCCGTTCACGTGTCTATTTATTTATGTTGGGTTTTCATTTTAACAAAAATAAATGTTAGGAATATAAAAAATAGTACAATTAAGCCACCTGCTTAAATTTTTTGGAGATCTTTAAGTAAATTATGGGCAAAGTAGCAATGACAGAAAAGAATACAGAAATAGGCAATCATTGCAATTAGGAAACAAGGTTTGTATTTAAACCCAAAAAATTCCGTTTATTGCACTTTCACACTACTAATTGAATTGAAGTTTTAGCAAAGTTTCAGCTAAAAGGGCTTAAAAGAAATAAGTTCGCAAGTGGTTCCGTGCAGAATTTTATACAAATAGCAATAAAAATATGACTCCTGAATAAAACAGTAAATTAGCTCTCAAGTTAGATGAAAAACATTTCGAAAATTTTAAAAATGTTTTAATATTCGGTATTTTTAATAGGATTCTAAAATTGTGATTAAATTTTTTAAATGTAGGTACAAAATTTGTTAACATATGTTCAATGTTTTTATTCACAAATTCTGAATAAAAAAAATATCAGGTAATATAATGAGTATTCATCCAATAATTTACGTTATTTCTACAATGTTCATGAGACTAACCACAAAAATATCTCAATTGAAATAAGTTTACCTATACATACAATTAAAATGAACTGAAATTGAATACTATATATGGAAATATTTTAAAAACAGTGATTTATTTAGCGTAAAGACTGATGATGATACCAATAAAACCTATTTTCACAATTTTAGTATGCCTCTTTGTATGTTAATATTTTCGTCAATCACGCAAAATAAACTGAACGGATTTTAATGAATTTTGGTACGGTAATAGTTTATACCCAAGAGCAACATAAGAGAGAAAAAAATTCCAATAACTCCCTTACTCTGAATTTCACACAAACAAAGTAGTAGCACATCTAATATACTATTAGTTTGAAATTCGATTGCTGCACATAATCCGATGTAACATTCAGTTATCTCACTTTTGTACATAGTCTATCAGCGGATCTATATGTCTAAGGAAAAAAAATATCCACGAGAATAAAGCAACAAAGAAAAATTTGCAACTAATAAAAGAAAAGAATGCAAAGATTTACGAAATTAGTTTTCGTAATTCCATTAAAATTCAGTTGAAAAATTTTCACAATAATTTAAAGAAACCATTTCACAACAGTGATACATACTATTCACCATTAACATTTCGTTTGCAGTAACCAGCTATCAGTAAGTTTTATTTATGATTTATTGGCGTTATTAACCCAAAAAGGAATGACAAAACTCGCGTTTCCAAAAGCTTTAACTAAAAATAAGTAAATAATAATATGATGGCGAATAACTGAACTAACACCAAAAATACTCACCAAACGATCTGCACCTTTATCCATAGGTTATCCTTACTCCTAATAAGTCAGTCCGCGATACGAAATAAGTTATTACAATAATATTCTATAACAATGTTAATATTATTTATATTATATTGTTACTACATTTTGAATAAGGCTGCCGTCTGTCAATTCCATAACTGCTACCTGCAAAACAAAAAGATTAACGAGTTAATGAAAAATTCAGCGTTCGTACAAAAGGTTCGTGTTTCAAATGTAAAATAGTTTGTAAGGAATTTGCTTTAAATTACACTTGCTAAATAATTAGCTTTGGATCATTCTGTGTATCAAAGTGAATCGAAAACATCTATATAAAAACTCTCAACACTTTTTGAAAAAAAAAATATGAGGTGCCATTTAACGGAAAAATATTTTTTGTTATTAACGGAAATCCTATTCAAATGTACTTAAATTGATGCACGTAATCACCTATATAAATGTTAATGTAATCAACTCTAGACACGTTCTTTAAGTCAACCCGCGTAAATTAAAAATTACACCCTCCCCTCAAAAAACAGCATTCACCAATTCGCCCTCCCCTCAAAAAACAGCATTCACCAATTCGCTACAGTTTAACAGTAGTCAATATTTACCAAAAAGTATTTTGTAATTTGCTTAGGTTTAAAAAAAACTTAAAGCGCAATGTATAAAGTATAAAACAATGTAATAAAACATAAAAACTTGTCAAGCACGAGTGCAAATGGCATTAAGAAAGTTCCGTACACATTTATGCATTTACAAACATATGATGGTGCATAACATTCCTGTTAACCTATTTGAACCATTTCAATTTTAGAGAAAAAAATATATTGACTTGTATAATTTTCATTAGCGCATATTTGAAACAAAATATTTTTTTTAATGTGATTTAACTACAAATTGACTACTTTCGGATTTTTTTCCTTTACTAGTGCTGTAAGAACTTGTTTCTTGTCAAATTTCAAAATCAACTTTTACTGTACCACTTTGATTACTCTTACTTCATTGTTTGTTTTTATTCACTCACTGCACTTGACTGATAAGAAACTAATGATCTTACTACGGACGGATCTTATATACCTCTGCCAATGTGTAGCCCCACCCATACAAAAAGATCTTCGAATGGTCCACAATGATTCCGAACATTTCACAACATTCTGGCAAGTTCCACAATAATATGGGATATTCCGGGATGTTCTCCAATGTTTTTGACTAGTCCCAAACATTCTAAGTAATTCCAGAATGTTCCGCGATGTTCTAGCATGTTGTGAAGTACTCCCGAATGTTCTGGACTGTTCTAGAATTTTATAGAGGGTGAAACTTCCAGTCCTTAAGCACACCCTTCAGGTTAAAAATGGAACCTTCTTCATGGATGAGTGATCATACCGGGACTTGTTTCTGATTTTTAGAGGCACACACATTGTGCGCTTACTTTTATGTGCGGATGTGTGTGTTTACACGCGGGTGTATGTTTCCTTGCTGTTTCGAAGTATAAATAAAAATAACTAAAATTTTATTTTGTTCACCATTAAATCATTTCATACATTCATTACATCAAATGACAGTAATAAACAGGCCCCAGAAAAAAACACTTAAAAATTATCAGAAAATTCTTTTAGAAAATTAATTGTTGTCAAGTTTAGGTAACGATTCGCTAAATAGTTACCACGATGTTATGTCCGCAATTTTCGTTATTAGAGTGTATATCATAATTCGTGCTAGCAAGTATTAAAACAATCTTGGAATTGCCATACCTCATAATTATTATAACTAATTATGCAAATTTCAAATAACGAAATCAGGGTAGAGCGCAACTCCATCAAAAGTTTTACTTAATTCTTTATCGCTTAGATTATGTTATCTTGTTAGGTCGTTTATCTTTTTTGTAAATTGTAAGTGAATTGATAGTGTTTCATCGACTACCTTATATCCATAATTCTCATTCTGATTCTGATATAAAATTTACATGGATGCTCACAGTCGATTATAATCAAACAGAGCGCTGGAGTGTGTGTAGCTGAAGAAGCAAATATTTGAGGCAGAAACGAAAGATTTCCACAATAACTTTATGGATGAAATTTAGGTCTCGGGATTACGGATATCGCCCAAGGTCGGCGGTTGGATGATAATTTGTTGTGACAGTAAGTAAGTATCTGGACCGTTTATATTATTGAGCTTTATCTAGAATATGGCTATATTGGAATATAGTGCGAATATCACATAGTCATGGAAATTTTCGGCTGTAAACTGGGTTAACAAAACTGACAAATATAATAAAGGGAGCTGTGAAAACATTTTGGTTTTAACGTGTGGAGTAACGTCGAAAATATTTTTTACAATAAAGCGCAAAGCTGTTTTTTAAATTTATTTTTTAGAGAAAAGTAATGATTTGATGTACTCTAAAAATTTTAATTTTTCTAAACATAATTAAATAAGAAACTGAAATTCAGCTCTAAAATTTCTAATATACTATTGTAATAAACACTAAAGCAATACTGAAGGGAGCTATATAGAAAATGTTAGAAAATCAAAGTATTTTTGGAAAATTTTCTGTATTTTACGCCCATAAAATCTATGTCAAGCTATTTATTTTCATTGTCAAAAAATTACATTAATATTCACAAACAGTATAATTAGTACAGTAAATGATACCTTAAATGTTGAATTTTTTATATGTATTCCACTGAATATTGAACTTCGGCGGTGCAAGTTCTTTTCATATTTTATAAGTCAATTACAATATAAAATCCACTGGGGTTGGTTCTTTTTAGGCAAATTAATAGAACTGAAAACTAAAAAGATTTTCACTAATTTGAAGAGGAATTTTACTGCAAACAAAACTTTTAGATTCAGATTTAACTCCAACCTACCTATTGTATTAATCAAAAGTTACCCAGGGGAATTGAAGTTGTAGGGCTCGTCATCGAGAGCTCATAAAAACGAGTGGGGGGAGGGGGAGATTTAAAACTTTCAAGATTAGCCAGTTATTCAAACTAAGGTTTAAGCTAAGACAAAGGCAATTTTTACAATCAAGAATATTATGAAATGCAAACATAAGTTATGATCTATAAAAAACATGTTTTCGTAATGAAATATTTAATGTTATTGTTCGCCAGACGAGTGAAGCCACGCATAGTACCAAGCGGTGCTGTGCATGGCTTCTTAGAAAGTTCGTGAGTGGGGCGTAGTATTTAATTCTTAATAATCGGCGTAAAAACTATATTTTCCATATATGTATAACAAAATTTTACCTATTAAAATAATGACCAATCATCTTTGACATTACCTTCATATATAATATGGAAATATACGCGTCTTAGACCTCGGTGAACATTTCTGCTACTTGTTTCCTTAAGTTCACATGAAGTTTAATATTTTCCTGAACTTTAAGTATTTTAATTAATAGTTAATGTTCTTTTTTTATTTTTCAATAACAATCATATCAATCTCAAGTAATAAACTAGATATTGAGTCGAAACTTTAAAAGATTTCAACGAATTCAAGAATCCTGGACAATCTGATTATTTAACGACTTAATTATATTTTATGTTATTTAATAATATTAGCTAGTACGTTATTCTTTGCTTAGAAAGTCGATTATTGAAAGTATGGTACTTGTATGAGAAAGGTAAAAAAACAAAAACATTCATTCATGTATACTAAACCGGCATAATATATCAAGCATTACATAAGATTAAAATATACTTAATAGAAATAAGAAAAGGAATCTGTAAATTATTAACGTATAATAATCCCAACATTTTTTGCTTTTATCATGTAAAATTAATATGACAAATAACTTACGTGCGCTCTTGGCTACACATCGTATACAGGCCCCCATCCTTTACTCCGAGTGGTATCTGTTGCCGGCATGGATATGTAGGTACTTCTGCAATATCTGTTCGAAGTTGTACTGTACCCGTCGCTATCGTCGCCTGCAAACAGCGGCGGCGGTGGAATAAGGTCACTCTCCCCATCTTCAGAGATCTCGTGTCTTTTCGTCCCAGGCATGTAGTATACGATGCACGTAACAGCAATCAGGAATAGAAAGAATATGAACACTATGTCGAACATTATTAGCGAGTTTACTAAGAGAAGTCGCATCACGTTATGTGGAAACCATTAGATGGATTCATTACAGAAGTATACGGTGGTATGTATACTTGAGAACGCTAATGGCGGATATTGTCTGTTCATGGTTCTTTGTTCGTCTACATTTGAGCATATTTTTGTACGTTTTTCAGTTTCATGGGTAGCGTGTTTCTATATTGGTGGGCTTTTTGGAGTCGCGATCCTCATAACATTAACATAATGTTATACGCAGCCTCGGCACAAATATCTGTAAATGAGTAAAAAACAAATTGAAAAATAACTTTGCCAGACAATACGCTACTCCTTTTTTTTGTAACAATATACTTGTGATTAAAAAAAGAAGAGAAAAAGTGGCAAATGATATGATTCCCGCAGAAATATTATGTCGGAATTAATCATGTACGGCGATAAAACATTGATGATGGATTACGTAAATTAAGACTTTAAGATATAAATACTTAAGAACGAAATGAAAGATGAAAACGATGTAAAATCTAAAGAAATAAATTGCACCGGTTTGACACCGGTTATTTTAAACTATCTTTTAAATGTAAACTTTTTAATGTAATTTTCAACATATTTAATTTATGATTGCATTCTTCTTTCGTTTTCATTCTTTAACCGCGTTGTACCACACAGATACAAGCCTTCTCCATCCTAAAATTCATGTGTTTTTCCAACAATTTCACTTAAGACATTCTTTTGATGTCATTGTACAAACGGCCTTCCTTCTGGGCGCTCCTAGCCCCATTTCACAAGCAACACAAATCCTGCTCTTGAACGTGACTCCTATTAGTTTCCTCAGAGTGACTCCTACTAGTTTCCGTTCGATTGGTATGTGAGCTTGGTGGAGATTTCTATTGAAAACACCAAGGTTCCAGCTCCATATGTAAGCACTGATAAGATACGCCAGTATCGTGTGCGAACTTTCTATTCAGCCTTAATTTTCATTTTTGACATGAATTCAGTTTTGGAGCAGGTTGCTCACGCTAGTCTTATGCGCCGATCTATTTCTGTGGCTTTGTTTCCTCTCCCCGTAACAACTTCATGACAAAGATATACATGTTACTGTATTCTTTTTTGACTATTTGGTGTAGTTTAATGCTCACGGTACAATTTGAAGACTTCGTCATATTTTGCTTTATTCTTATATCATGGCATGGAAATCGTTCGGGCCGTTTCGTAATAAGGCGATATAGTCAGCTAATCTTAGGTTACTCAGTTTGTTTTCTCTTATATTAAGACCACGATTTCCATAAACCATCATAATAAGTATGACCTACAACATCTATATAAATAGTTTCGTAGAGAGGGTATCTCTCTGCTGAAAGAAGGGGACCTCTTCACTCTCATTCATATTGGATGAGACTGTGTGACTTTTTCCTTGTTTTGACATAAATCACGCGATAATTTATACAATTTTTGGTTTCACGAGCTTGTTTCTGAGTGAACTGTTTTATATCAAGGATTATAATTAATGTATTAAATTAAGTTTACGAAAAGGTATACAAAAAAGTATTTTCGTTAGTACGAAAGAATTATTTAAAAATGATATAAAAGATACATATATATATATATATATATATATATATATATATATATATATATATATATATATATATATATATATATATAATTCTATAGTAAATAAGATAGTCTTGCGCTAATTGCTCGCAGCAACTTACCAGCGAAAATTTTAAAATATCAGATGCTCACAATATGAAAACTTGCATCGAAGAACACTCTTAGCTTAGTTTTCATCAAACTATCAGCACCTCATAAGTTTAAACTAGAATCGTACTCTTGTAGAGGGTTATCAACCTAAATATGAGAACATTACAAGCTAGCTCTAGATTTGCCAGCCAAAATACAGGAAACTCACAGGTTTGAGCTAAAAAAATCAGCACAATATGTTCCCAGTAACTCGCTCAAAAGCGTGTCCGAGAGCTTTGCTTTGGACGCACAGTCTTGCTGCATAGAGAGAAAGATCACCAACATGTAGAGCACGTAATGGAATATTAGTCATTGATAGCAAGCCTATTTTCATTTAGGATTCAAATTTGGATTAGTTTCAGCAAAAAAGTGTGCAAAATTAAAAAATTATTTCCATTTAGCCCAAAATAAATAAACGAAAGCCACTTTATGCCTACTTTCAAGGTGAAAGGGCCGTTGTTCCATTTGATTGGCAATACACCATGAAAAAGTTCAATTTATTTATAATTTTAATCCCTTATGGCAAGTAATCGATATATGGGGCAATAAACATTGACTTTATAACAAAGATATGCTATATGGAGGGAAATAATCGATTACAAAAATTATTTTTTGATAAATTACAGTATATATGGTTGTCTTGTAGTTTATAAGAGTAGAGCAATAATATAGACGTAATATAAATCGGGGAACACTGCCTAAACGGTGTTAAGGAAGAAGAGGCGGGCCTGTTCATTTCCTGATTTTTCGGAGGTAATTACGGATAGTTTAAGTATATAATACAACGTACTAACTTTATGAATATATCAGTTGCACCCCGTGATTACATTAACGTGGTATTATATTAGTTACAGGTCTAATCACTTTTAAACCAAATATCCTAAAATTCTGTTCAAAATCGGTTCCATTTTCTAAAAGTACACGTTCTGATATTCTTAAATTCGTCGAAAAACTAGGCATGATAAATCAATAAAAAAAACGGTCTGTCTATTTTGTACCGTTCAAACAATAGCTAGAACTACTCTTACATTTTTTATAACTACCTTTCGCTTACGAAGCGTAGCACTTTTGTCACAGTATGTGCTTTTAATACAAAAAGACTTTCTTGAAACATGATATATTACTTCAGGGAATAGCGCGGACAAACAAATAAAGGTAATGATTTTTTTTCTTTACAAGTTAGTAAATATAAGTATGAGCTTAAGAGGCTAATATGAGCCCCGATTATAATCGATCAAATCATACTTGCCTCCGCTTTCCTTAACTTTTTTTCTATTTTCGCTTTCTTGCTTAATTTTACTTTTCTCATATTATACGTATCACGTGTTATTTTATTACATTAACTTTTTTTAAAACCGAGTTAATCGAAAAAAGCTATATATGAGTTAAAATTAGTTGCCTATATTATTTTGTATATTGGTAATGCTAGATTGCTTTGCCGGTAAAACTTGTTTAAGTTTTCGGCATGCGAATGTTTCTATTTTGATATTGCGATATAGAGCCTCGGCTAGTGAGAGAGCCAGTTTTATAAGGCGAATTAAAGTAAAACCTCTTAGCTTTTTCCGAGATTTCACCTGCCTATTTTCAGTGAAATGAAAAAAAAAGCGTAAACGTTAGTTTAGTGAAATTATTAGCCCTTATTTTAATTAAGGAAATGCATATTCATGTACAAAATTTCGCTCAAATCAATTAGGTAGTTAAGCCTTGAAATAAATAAAAACAAATGAAAAAAAAACTACATCAAGTAGTTTTGTTTAATTTTAAATAAATAAACAAACAATGTTTTCCTTATATAAAAATAGATTGTTAAACACGTTTCCGACCATAATATGTAAGAGTTTTATAGTAGATGACATTTTGCTAAGTTAGTCAAATTTTTCAATAAATTACGCACTTAACAAATGTAAAATAAAAATGCATTATATAATAAATAACCTTCAAATAATGTTGATAAATAAGTTAATTTCACCAAAACTTGTAAAGGCGTAATTTTTTTATAACTACGCTCTAGATTTCGTTTAATTTTTCATAAATGGTAAGCGACCATTCATTTGTCTTTTTTTGCATTCGATGTTCTTTGCTCGTACTGAGTCCAGTCATTTATTATTTCGTTCAATTTATCACTTCTGTTACTTTGCCACTTAACAATTTTTCACCCCGTCACTATAATATCTATTTTGACACTTTATTGTCAAGTTTGTAATATTGCAAGTATTGAAGGAATCATTTTCTTCTTCAATTATGAACAGATCAATTCAATTATGAGATTTAAATGACGTTACTTCATTTAGTAAAATAAAATATCAAAAAACATACAATAACGCTTACATAGGTCAATCATTTAATATAAATGGTACTGAATTATTTCAATTAAATAACCAACATCATTAAAATATCGACCTCAAAAGAAGGCTTATTTCCTTAATATATTAAAATAATTCTCTTTAACGTAAATACTGACCGTTATATAAAAATACATTGGAAAAAATAACCAGCGTACCGAGATATTTTGGACCAAAAAAATAACTGAACACAAAACAATTAAAATACAATTTGTTTACGAAAAGTATATAAACTTCGATCACATTCACATATTTTAGGAAAATGAATTATTTAGATACCTATCAAGCAATTTAAGCTAATTTCGTTGCACGATAGAATTGGCAATTACATAACTGATTACTATTAATTTTGGTAATAAAACATGTAGTTTTAACTCAATATAAATAAAGTGCAGAAAAAAAAACAAACAAAATCTTATTAAAATACGATTCCAAAATGCAACTTTCTCCAATGCAATGTGTTAAAACCGATAATCTGACAATACAATTTACTATGTTTCCTTGTCGATATTTTTATTATACAAATAAGACTATAATACCATCAAAAGCTCAATATGTATAATATGATATTAATAAGTCTCATATTAATTTGGTTGTAAAAACTTGGAGATTGCATCAATCTGTAGAGTACTTGCTGATTGTGACTCACTTATGTATCAAAATCCAAGACGTTTATATTCATTTGGATTGTTTGCTTCCTTTACAATCTCTCTATGCTATACCAACCACAAATAAGGCGCGATGAAGAGCCATGTTTTCATTCTGTGTTATCCATTGTTACATAATCCTGTGTTACCTACTTCATTCTGTGTTATATTTTACCTCATAGTATTTAACAAATTGTCTCTTTTTGGAATCCAGCATTAGATAATAATTTGCTATTCATTGTGAGTTTAAATTACCGATAAAGGTTACATATAAGGTAAAAAACGGAAACTAATCATAATTTTTTAAAACTAAAGATATTACCACCTGATTATTATAAATACTTACTAGAATTGGTTCAAACATTTGGGTTAAATAATACCTAGGTTTTTTTCATTTGTAGGTTAAATAATATTTGCACCAACTAAACTGCACTGTTATCAACTGGAGAGATGGAGTGGAAAAACACAGAAATATAGCGATAAATGTAACCATAATATCCCAAATTACCCTCTTCCTCTCCTTATAATAATTAATATAAATCTTCGGAATATCTTGTGCTCTAATAACGACTTTAAAAAAATCACATAAAACTAGCAACGTTTCATTTTCTCATACATAGTGCACGATACCAAAATATAAAGGTACAAGAAAGAATGTCTATCTATAAGTCTACTCTATTTATTGGGTTAAGAGTAAAAGGCAGAGTCGCATTTCTTATACGACACTACATACCTTATTTTTGGTTTTTGACTGCGACAATGTGTCACTCGCCCACAATTAGTTATTGTAAGTATTTTGATACTAAAATCACAACTCCATTTACGATGTCAGCTAAACATTTGTGGATAATCATTTCGTTTTCTATATCATATGCTCCTATCTGTGTAAATGGAACAATATTCAAAACAAACTATGATAAGTTAACCTTAGTCCAAGTGATTATATTACTAAACTACAGCGAATACGTGTGTTTGAAATAACTGAATAATTCATATCCGTAAGTCACTAAAATAAGAAAATTATCAAATTACTCGGCAAAATTTATGACTGGATATACACAAACCATACAATAAATTCAGCTATTTCGACAAATTTCCACATATACTATCAAAGTAAATTATATTTCTCCGATTTAATAGAACTTACAACCTATTGTATAATCTCCAACAATACATTATTACCACAGCCCCTCACGCCTGTCTGTATTAATACGGCCTTTGAGCCGCCAATGTTGGCACTGCAAACACACATATGAGGAGGCCTTTTGTCTCAGCGCGACTTCGCACGGCGAAGAATGCGTTTTCCACGGAAGTACTAGAGGCGGAAGCTAAACGAAGCGCCATACGTGGGACGCGTTGGATTGCAAGTACAATACGAAGAAACAAAGAAAAGAGGGCACACGAGTGCCTATTGGTGTAGGGATAATGGAATAAAAAGTATATTCTACGCTCAAATTTGCTTTGCTAAAACTTAGGAAGTGTGTGGATTAATGTATTGGTGGCTCTTTTCGCTAGGAACACGTTATAGAATCAAAAATATCGATATTCAGTAATTTCGAAAGAAAAGTACCAAGACATCGACAATTTTCTTCAATGTTCTATTATGTATATTTTGCAAACCACTTTCCATATTCCAAACAGATACGTGTCCGTTGTATACATGTCATACAGTCAGGTATGACGCCCTATCAGTTTCCATAAATCAAAAATTTCAAAGTACACGTAAATTTTTACATGTATCAGGATAAACTAAGAATTAGTCAACATTTTTACTTAAAAGAAAAAAAATCAATAATATAAAACGAAAATATGAAACAAATCAGAGAGACGTTTAAAAAAGAGAATGAACCTGAATAAACTGCTGAACTTTCATTTCTCCTCTATATAATCACTAAAGAATAATATTTCGTCCAATCGTTTCATTCAAGATTTGGGATCTAAATATGCATTAGCGATAAATTGGTCGTCTTCAGTGGAATGAAAAAGTTTAACAATGCCACGTCTTTCCCCGTCCTCATTTTTCAAACCGTGCCAAATGTCGCCAGTGTGACGACACTTGTTGTGGTAGTGGTGTTAGATTGCGACTAGTCGAAACGAGTTTTTGGAGTATTATATTGAAAACAGAATATCAAGGGGTCCGAATAACCAATACGATGCATACGGTAACAGAATATCCGATACCGACACGGTAACAGAATATCCGACACGATACATGCTGTAAAATATCGAATAAACAAGTAACAAAAGTAGCGGTATCAAAAAGATATACACGATACTGAAATTTATCGATAAGTTTTTCGTGTTCTTACTTTCAGTAGAAAAAGTTGTGCCCTTTTACATATTCCTAAATTTATTTTCTCCCTATATAATTCACAATGAAAAATGCCTGAGAATCTAACTGATAATGATGATACTATAATTTTTTTTTAATTTAGGATTATCTTCCACGTACAGCAACGTAACCTGTTACTTTCACACATATCCGAGAAACACAGATTTCATAGAAACAGAAAATTTTGTGTTCTTTAAGTTCTATTCAATCGGGTAGATGAAAGTAACTAGAAGTTACTTTCATCAATAAACTGAGATGAAAGTAATTTCTTCTTCATAAGTTACTTTTATATGTATGCAAATCGCATAATCCGTTTTATGAAACCTCTTTCGTAGTAGATTATTGTTAAGCAAACGAGCAAAAATTACGAAGTGGTACATGGCTAAGAATTAACCATTTTTCTATTGATACGTCATAACATTGGGTCTCATATTGGTCTACATCTAATCAAGTTTTTAATGTGCCATAACCAAAATCATCTAAATTGTAAGCTTTCATGAAATATTAATACCCGGAATTTTCACAGATTTATTAAATGCATGATTGAAATATTAGAGGGGAGGAGACACGTCCAACTAAACTTTGGAGCCTAATAATTCGCAAACAGGGCATAATGTTAACAATAATAAGTATAATCTTGATTTTATATTTAAAGACCTGTTCAATCTCCCATGAGAAAAAAGACCATCATAAGGAAGGGACTAAATTATTAATTCTATTATTATGATATATGTAATAAAGATATACATCTAATGTTTCTAGTTGTAAAATTTATACATCTAGGTCTGAAACAACAAGAAATTTGAGGCTATGAAAGTTTCACGAACACAGTGAAAAAGTTGGTGGTTCATTCGTTCTTTGACTACGGCACCCAAAAATTTACAGAAATATTTTCTTACCCTTAACCGATAACAGTCAAATACTTTTACGACGCAATATTGTAATAGAAACCAACTAAGTCAGAGAGTTCGCGCCTCGTTTGAACTGAAATTCATTTATTTTTCATGAGTAGATTCTAATATGGACTTTCTGGCTCAATAAGTATTTAAAAATAAATAATAAATAGGCGGGAACACTACATTATCGTGAATATCTCAGAAATTACTGACATCTAGAATCTTTTTTTTGCATAGGATTTTAAAAACCTTATTTATTTTCATAATTTTGGAACAATACTTTACCCCCCAATCCCGTTCACCCCCAATTTTCATTTGAGTGTTAGTAATTAAGATGTAGTTATCCTTATGCCAAATTTTAAATTCTTACCTCAAACGATTGCTGTGAGAGACAGACGCATGGATTAAGTGTCATTAGTAATTAATTCCAGGTTATGTTAATCGTTCCGGTGCTATTAACTACAAGTATAATTATATTGTAATTAATGTCCCTTAGTTTATATAATTTTCCACAACTTAATTTGGTGTATTTCAAAAGCAAACAAATAATCTATTATTATAAAACTTTACTTGAGCACTTTATGAATAAATTGCGTATAATGGTCCATTTAAAAATTATTAAAATTAAAAATTCGTATATCTAAAGAAAAGGTTATAAAAGTCTCCAAATTTATTCGATTATTTATCCATGATTGTACTATGAGCACTTATTTTAAAATTTTGCTAATTTAAATTTATGTACTTTTCTTCTATCGTGTTTCATTAATTTGCAGTGATTAGCAGTTCCAGATTTGATACGGGTATTCAATTTGATATTCTCTATTTTATTGTTTTCAACTACTATTTTATTATTCTTTTCTTTTGGTATTTATTTATCACAGTTGTATTTTTGACATGAAGTATTTTGGTATTCGGATCTAAAAAATATTTAATTATCAAAAATATACAGTAGTCATTGAGCATTCATGCTCTCTAATTTTCTGAGAGTAATATCCTATTTTCGACCGATTTCAAAAAATAAGGAGTTTCTCAAATTGTCGGAATTTTTTTTTATGTATTTTCAGTGATAATTTTTATTGGACCGATTTTCATGATTCTTTTTTTTATTTGAAACAGTGTACTTCTGAGGTGATCTTATATAAATATGGTAACGATCTGATGATTAAGTCCAAAAATGAATGTTATTATTTGCAAAATCTTATATTGGACTTTGGATATGGAGAACAGAACTACTCAATGGCTGACAGCTGACCACTTACGGCTAGGCTCGCTTCGTTTCTGTGTGTTGTTGATAACCAATTTAGATAAAGAGGAAATTATATGTGTAATATCTGTTGCCCGTGACCTTTAATAATTGTACAATATTATAAGAATGAAAATTAATTAATGTTAATTTTAATGTGATGATTAATACTAATTTATATTATTATTATATAAACTTTTAATCACTAAAAATTCTAAAATAAAATATTTTTTAAATAACATACTCCAACAAAGAAGGTACTAAAAAGTAAAAAATAATTAATTCAAAATATGTGCGTACTTGTTCGCAATAAATAACTAAATTACTAATTTTTGAAGTCGGTACCATCACCGTCGATCCACATAAACAAATATAAAACTTATATTATAAATACGTACATACGTACTACTTATATTATATATACGTACATACGTACTACTTATATTATAAATACGTACGTACTTATATTATAAATACGTACATTAGAAGTTAACGTTTTAAATTTATATTATATATTAAATACAATTATTAATTTGTTTAAGTTGACCGACATTTGGCTAGCACCGACTTCAAAAATAAATAAGTTAGTTATTTATTGCGAATAAGCGGGTATATATTCTGAGTTAATTATTTTTTACTTTTTAATACCTTTTTTTGAAGTCGGTTTTTTAAAAGATATTTTATTAAGAGAGGCATTTTAATTTGCTCAGTGATAAACCTTGACTCTAATTGTTGTAATAAGCCATTGAACGATAAAAATAACAAAAATTATATAACCATGAAATCAATATTGGAGCTATAGTTAACAAACCATTACTTGATCTTGTTTTAATGTAACGTTAAAGTAATTAACTTGTTTTATTTCCATATTGAGCAACACTGTCATGAGTATTTCATGTATTATTTGTACCACCGTATTGAAAGTAAAAATGTCTCTTCAATAATAAAACGGCTACATGAAATCTGTTGTGAACTGATGTAAATCGTTGAAGAATAAACGTTCCAATAAAACTCAATTTCTCATATTCATTATTTTATCACCTGCCCACCCCAGCTTCTCTCGAGCAAAGAAGATCTATGACTGCATTTTATTTTATTGCCTTTTAATGCAATGACTATATATGGTTAGCGATTTTGCAAAAAAACATTACTGAAAATGCCTTTGCGAACAAGCCTTTCCAGGTTGAGCATCGCCCACATTAGCATTATTGAGATACAAATGAAATATGCCGTGCAGCTAGGAACTGGGTGTATACAACCATTTCCACGTACTCGCTGTCAACCTTGTTCCGCAACACTACCTCCAACAACACAGTAATTCTTCCTCCATCGCCTTTAGCACCTGCCTAGAAAAATTTAGATCTACCAAAGACCTGAGTTACGCATTAACGAGAATCTGAACACACTTAGAACTTCAAGTCAGGTAACTTATCCGCACTTTTGACCCAATGAACATAACTGTAGCCTGTTTAGGGAAATGCTCATTCCATGCCGAACCACTCAGCCTTTTTTGAGCTAAACCCAAACGCTTTCGCCTTAGGTCTGAACAGCCTCGTCATGCCTAGTTTACGGTCAACCACTTAAGACCGGAAATTGTCACCGCATTCACTTACAGAAAAAATGAAGCTAGATCAAAACTGAGACATATGAACGCAGATGTATATGCATAATGCAAATGCAGAACGTAGACAGTCCAACACATCTTGCAGCCCGCCCTCTAACAAAATACATAGGGCAAGTGGAAGATTTCATAACTCTAACAAGGAAAGCTTTGGAACACTAAGAAGCTATAAATTTAAGTTGTAAGTAGTTTATTTGTTTGTATGCCACACAGCAAATAATAAATGTTATAAGTACACGGCGCAAACAAAACCAACAAAAATTGTAATGTTACTTACGGCGCATTATAATTATATTTACTTTTCCTCGTGATTTTAATAATTAATTAGACATTAATTGATTAATTAATTAGACCATTTTTTTTTTTAATTTCGGTATATTTACCCAAATAAAACCATAGATAATCATTAGTCATAATTAAAGAAACCCGGAAATTAAATATTATCGTTTGTTTTAATATTCGTTATTGCGATGATATTTTCTTCCATAAAAACAATTCAAAGTTTTAAAAATATTTTTAGTAAAAGAAATCAAAATTACTCTATTAAAATGAATAACAACGATTTATTTCAATTATTTTTTTAATTTCTAATATTCTTATATGTTTATAATATAATGAACAAACTCTAGTAACGCCTTGGAAATTGAGTAAATTGACCGTTCCCTTTGTAATAATGTCGCTTTCATTTTTTAAAGCTAATTCAAAACAATTCACTTATGAAAAATATTACCTGTTCCGACTTTTCCCCGTCCTTACTGGCATGCTGCTTAAAAAGGTATAAATCATATCCTTCTGTAATCGGTTTCCCTTTTCATCTAGTTTTTCGCGAACACAGTATTCCTTTCGCAGCTTAACCACATTTTGTCCGCATTTTCACGTCAGCCGCCCGTAGTTATCCTGGTTATCTTTGCTGAGATTACGAGTGCACATTTTCTTTATTATACACCGGACACTGCAGGCTAGCAAGGGTAGGAAGCGCTGATGTGGAGGATTATCCACTGTAACGTTTGTTGATGGATGGTCTTTTTGTTTACGGGCATTAAGTATATATATATATATATATATATATATATATATATATATATATATATATATATATATATATATATATATATATATGCTGTTTTGTTAATATTTTGAAATTAATATCTGGTAACCTTCTAATAATTAGCAATAAAATATAATGTATACCTTGAATATATTTGGCGTTGGTTTTGTAATTCAATACGCCGGTGGGCATGAACACTTCACCTGCATCAACTTTGCTCATTTTTTAAAAACAATTTTTGAAATGCTGTCAGTTTCGTGCATTGAATCATTTGTTTGAATAACAGACACGTTCATTACATTACTAATATTATAAGTAAGTATATATTGCCCAATTCTAATTTATATTCCTCAATATTGTGTGAATTCATTGCAACCAACAAGAAGCAATTCAGTGCATACGCAGTATATATTCAGATCTGCTAGGTAACATCGAGTAAAAGTTTGTGTACAGTTAAATTGTTTTACAAATTTGGATATTAAATTTAACATAGAAAAGAAAACAGGCCTTAAGAAATCCGGCTGAAACTGTCTATTCTTATTAAATTCTTCCCTACTCATTACCTCTTTATCACCGTGTGTATTTGCTGAAAAATTCTACGACTTACTATTAAATGACATTCAGAAGGTAACGAAATCAATTCTCATAATTCAGATCCTTCTGAAAATAGTACACAATCAATGCCATGTGAGAATAGTAGGATATTCTATGAAATATTACGAGGCAGTATTCGGAAACTAACGAAACCAACTTTCGTAATTCCAGCTCTCCCAAAAATAATATGGGATCAACACCGTATGTGAATACTTAAAGAGTACATGCAATAAGGCGTTATCCAGAAACTAGCAAATACGTGTTTCGCAATCACAATTCTTCTAAAAGTTAAACACGATTAATAATATAATCCACGGACAAAATCAATATTTGCGGAAACCTTATGCCGAACAATACGTGAAACAGATTTTGAATTGCGAAAATAACCAAACATCGTCATTAATAACTTATATCCAAATACATATTTCCTCATTTGAATACTGACGTTTCCTATATTTTATAAATAATTAATTCGTAAATATATTCATTAATAATACTGCCTACAGCAATAGGGCATATTTCGTTTATAACTATTGTATTAATCTCTAAAGAAATACTTGTTTATAATTCCAGATGTAGTATTTATCGACTTTAATTTAATTGTTTAATTGAGTATGAGTATTTGTTTTCTTGTTCAGTAAATTATTTTATACGTAAAAATGACAGCACAAAGAGTTCAAGTTTATAGCGTCGAAGAAAATATATTTAAATCAACATCAGTTACGCACACTTCTACTTCACAACTTAATGCTTATAAACAAGTATTGATATTAAAACCTAACGTTGCTTGGTTAAGGGTATAAGCAACAGACGACAAAAAATCGGCACACCTTAATCGCATATGAAAACTCAAATGACTTAGTGCAGAAAATGTATGGGCTCTAGTACCCAAACCAAAATAATAATGAGAAGCTGATTATCCAATACCGAGCAAATTATTTAAAAGATTTTAGTTCTGGAGGTATGTATTCGTACGGTATACGCAGAGGTTAATTGTTGGCAATTAGATTTACTAGCTAACAATCATAACGAGAGTTTACTTTCTTCTCGATAACACTAGACCAAAGACTATACAATGTCCATCAAAAATTATAAATTTTGAGGTACCTGCTAGAACATTCAACTTATTAACTCAACATTGAGAAATTTGACGATAACTTATTTCGACTACATGTAAGCGTTTAAGAGAATAAAAAAAATCGGCACATATATTGAATCTAAATAACCAGGTTTTATAGGCAATCTACTGCTATATGGCGACATGTCATCGATAGAAATGGTGCATACGCAGACCAGTTTCTTTGTAATATTCATACTTCAAAATAAGTATTTTAAGAATTAGTCCTCTTTAAAAATGCGTTACTCAAAACAGTAAATAATTACGATATATAAAATAACAAAACTTGTGATATCAATAGATAAGTACAATGATGATATCTTAAATAGCCATAACGGTAAATATACCTATGTAAGGTATAACAATCAATATTCTGACCACAGATTAATAGTGATTCCGTTTTGATTCTAAAACGGTCTCGACAATATTCCTCATAACACCTATTTAACTAAAAGCAGTATACGTCACGATAATATCAATCATCGATGGTGATATTAAAACGTCGCTATCGCGATGAAAATACGAATGAGCAGACGGGACTCGCGGAAATTGTCATCCAGCATCCGTACCCGCGGCCATTACTGCACTCATATCGAGTGACGTATGTAAGAGTAGGTAACGTGCCGTTATACGTCACATTACGTGCTTTAATAATATAATGAACATTTTATAATAGTAATGTGCACATAATAAATATTCTTAAAAATTTACAGTGTTATGTTACCGTTTAAACTTATTAGAACTGGATGTCATTTTGACAATGAGCCTAATTTCATTTCATTTTACATAAATTAAAATAGAAAATTGAATCAGCCTAAAGTTAATAAAGAGTTACATATAAAATAATGTCTTATTTTATCCATAAATACAGAAGACGACTGAGATTGACCTCTTTTTTCTTTTCAAGTACGGGCTTCTTACGGAACTGACAACCTTTTACTGACAAAAAGGCAACTAGACCAATGATAAACAATTTATTGAATTGGGAGTTCAATTTCTGACACAACATACATGAAACTTCTATGAAATATTCATTTTACTTCATTTGCTGCACTTAAAAAAATTAGATGTGATATAACGAGCCACATATACAATTAAAACTTTTACGATATTTTCATTTTGATTCCTTTAGTGCACTTGAAAAGATAAGATGTGATAAAACTATTTACATGTACAGTTGTAATTACTTCACTTTAATATTACATTTATTGCAGTATTATCTTTACAGTCGTATTTTATAGTTTTTTAGCTTAAATAAACTGTAATGAAAGTCATTAGTGTGGATTTCCCACAACTTTTTGAACTTCCAAACGGTATCCAATATTAAAGAAAATTTTTAAAGCTTTTCCCGAGTGCGCCATTTGCCCCTCTTTAAAATTTCCCAATAAATATTTTTGAGTATTATTTCCTGAAATATATGAGAGTTAATATGTTTTTGATAATACTAAATCCCAAATTTTTATAGAGGCTGTTTCCGAGAAAAAACGGTTAGCATACGGAATGGTTATAAAGGTGGTGTTTGTTTAAGAGTACGGATCCTAAAAAGTAAAACAACAAGTGGTTAAATATTAATATTCAAGGGGTTTATATAGAAAAATGTAAAACCTTTGCCGCGGGCAGTAGTTTACATTTTTTTTAAATATTGTTGCCAATATTTATGTAAATTAAAAAATAGATAGTATTGTTGCCAATACTTATAAATTACGCAAGAGAAGGAGAGCGGCATATGTCGATGAAATACTGTGGACTTCCTGGACTTACATTTATTTATAGGCTCAGTTACACACAACTGACGCTAATAAAACATGTTAAAAAGTAATCATGAATGAAGTTATTCTACGGATCACATATCGCATATAAATCACGAGTATAACTCTTTCCATAGCTCGCTGCGTGATTTTATGCAATGGTCATTTCAAAATTCTTTTTTTTATTCTAATTTTCGTATCATATCTTGTATTTGATCAATTTCACTTTGTTTATCTTCATGAAAACCCGCGTAATAAATGTAGACCCAAGTAATAAATGTAAACACTTTAACATTTTATTTATCAATAGAAAATAAGATCCACTTCCAAAAAAGAAAAAAATTGGGTGTGGTTGTGTCATGGATACGGTTGTGTGTTGTATGTGAATACGTCTATGTAACGGGTTAAATTTTTAAATAAAATATTTTTATTTATGTATTTACGATAAACGCAAGGAAACAAATAATTACTGTGTTACAATAGCGTATAGGCCGACATTATATATTTTTGATAATATTTTTTTATTCTAACACCTTATTATATTCACTAATATTTTATTTACAGTCGTTAGATTTTGATAACAGCTGACGATTAGAACTTAAACGAACATCGTAGCTTTTCCGAACCAAAAGTTATACTAATCGCAAATCTCGATACGCAACAAAATAACCTCAAAACATCGGCGCTTCCCCCTCCACCACACGCGATGCATCACTATTCTCGTTTATTGTAATGAATTCTTTGATCCTTTAGCTATCCAATAGTGTAATTTAATTTTTAATGTAGAGGATAGATTCGAAACTGTAACGCCAAACTGTATCCCCCGATTTTGTTATCATTAGGTTTTTTGGATTGCCAACGTATGGCAGCAAATTTGAAGACGTATTCACGTCAAAATTTAAAAAAATTAAATTAATAAATAGACCAAATTTGCCCTTTAACGTAATTAAAATTTATATTAAAAAAATAGATAAGTGTATGTGCCTAAAAATTATAATTTAGTATAAACAAAATATCGACAGTATATGTCTTCATAAGAAAGAAATATGTAGTTGGATGCAAGTTTCGTTTTCAAGGATACATCAATTTCAAATAAATAAATACTTGAATTTTCCAGTCCTTTCAATGGTAATATTTCATGTATTGTTCTGCATGATACAACCTGGAACATTAATTTCACTCATCAAGAAAAAGTTATATATTTTTTTACAAAGAACGCTTCTAATATACTCAGTTTTGCTACATGCTGTATACATATATACAAAATCTGTCGATTAATATACAGATTGACCTTAATGTCGTTTAACTCCACAAACAGAAAAAATTCTAATGAATCTCTTAAAGGCAGTTACAAAATTATCAAAAAACAAAAACAAGAAGGCGAATTTTAATTCTTACTCATTTTATTTGAAGTATATTTGGGTTATATGAGAAAGGCATATTAGTACAAACATATTTAAGAATAATTATGCCTTTTTAATCATTCATAAAAAACAAACAAAATACGTTTCAACATTTGTTTATATTGCCTGACGGGGCGTAACGAAAAACGTTATGTGCATCAGAATCAATTGATATAAGGCCTCGTTATCTTCGCCTTATATCATTTGGTACCCCATCTGAAGAAATAATAATATATCTACATAAATAAATAGATGTAGTAACCTGATCCGTTTAATTTGTCAATTATAAACTGACCCTTGCTTGAAGCGCTTAGACTAAGTAATAATTTGTGCTAATTCATAATTTCAGTTTAATTGGATCAATTTGAACTCTGACTCATTCCGTTCGTACTCGGTAGCCTTCCATTTATGAGCCATAAACCCTCACAATCCCTAACGTAAGTAACAATCCCTAATCAAGCCCGTTGTGATTGCTGACTGTATAAAGTAAACAATAAAATGCAAACGACAAATAAACAACTTTACTGGAATAGACCATAGAGTGCGTGTAGCTTTTATACCAGAATATTAGAAGTAATACCCTCACAAAGTCACGATAAAATGCTCAGAGAGGAGATGATAAAAATTTGAGAGGTCTTAAATAAAATGTTAAATTTGAAAAGGGTTATATTAGAACATAAAAACAGTTTCTATTTTTAGAAAACCATTCTCGCAAATCGCGGATCGCAAGCAACGTATATAATGTAGATTGCTCGAGATTATTAAATATTACCATACCAACTTTCATTCAAATCCATCCGTAGATTTTATGTAATTAAAAAAAAAACAAATTAACGGACACACATACAATTCTAAAAACAATTATTCTACCTTCTGTCTGGTCAGAATTCACTCTGTTACAATTAAATATATATATATATATATATATATATATATATATATATATATATATGTATATATGTGTATATATGTGTGTGTATATATATATATATATATATATATATAGATTAGAAAGCATAAATCATTTAATATAATTATGTTACGATATATATATATTTTTTTTAATAACAGCATTTTTCTTTTCCACGCGAAAATCAATTTTACAAAGCTAAAGTTAATGTTGTGTATGTAAATAAATATTTAGAATGATTAGTTAAAAGTCTACTGTCATATTAAGTGGACAGAATATTACGAAAATTCAGAAAACAATGTTATGCATATTTCAAATATACAGTGTCTACTTAATTGCGCGTAACACTCTACATGGACGCAGTTATGGCCGAGGATTAAGATAATCCTCGGTCATAACGGCGATTTGATGAAACATTTTGCATTGAGCACATAATTCGTTTTATACCAATGAGTTCACTTTCTATTTTTATATTAATATTATATATATATATATATATATATATATATATATATATATATATCATTACACTGGCTCTTCGTATGCCCCCTTAAGATATCGAGCTTTAAACTTAATTAACTCAACCACGCTGTTTTGCCTGTATATGATAATCTCAATTATGCTACTCTGCTGCCCGTCGTCACTAAACGTACTCTTCGGTCCCTCAATGAGATCGATCTTCGGTTAAGTAGTTTTTCTCACTTGTGTCACATTATTTATAACTGATATACATAGTAATATATTGGCAGTAATCTTCGTCAAATTACGGGTTCTCCAACATAAAAATAAAATAAAACTCGTAGTTCCAGAGATCGACACGAACAAATAAACAAAATAAACAAACATACCTTCTGCTTTATATATCAGTACATATATTAAGGTGCTCTTATAGTTTTAAAAGAGAATCGTAACTTTTTTTCTACCAAATCATATGAAACATCTTTAGAAAGAGACCATTTTCAAAGTTCTTATTATATATATCCTAAATTTACGATTAAATAGCAAATATTGAGATTGCGTTAAAGGTTAATAGGATATAGATAAGTAAAACATAATCAGAAGTTTTCCTTTTTAGTTATTACTGTCCTCTATGATAAAGAAATAAGTAAATGTCGTACCATTACCATTCTTTAAAAAAAAAGAATGCTTTACAAAAGTGTACGAGATTGAATAATGTAAATAAAAAATCGTCGTGACACGAATTCAAACCGCACATGGTCGCATTTTTGGATTCCGCAGTCAAACTCCTTTAAATGTTATGACATATTCCCGTTCATGGCCATCCGTCTGTAGTGTTCTCATAGTTTTTACAGTTTTCAGGTAAATATTTTAATTTAAATGTAGTAATTTCCTTCAATTTGTTTTTAATATGGTGTTTCCGGTAATTTTAAGCGTACCCCATTACTCGTTAGAAACATTTTTAAAATATTTTAAAAAGGTTTAAAGAATTTTAAAAGGCGTTTAAAAATGTTTAGAGAGGTCTTTTAAAAAGTTTAGGTTCCATTTACCACTATTCATTGTTAAACTCCGTTTGCCAAAATATTAAAATTCCTCTCAGTGATCTGTAACAGGTGTCGACCTCCCCCTGTTCCTAATTTTTCTACAATAAATCTGGAAAATGTGAAAAAATCAACATACATTTTAATTAATTAGAACTTACAAATAAAATATTTTGGTTAAATTGCATCAACAATTTTAGGAGATATAGATAGCTCTGTCTCTCTCTCATCATAATACTCTTGTCAGAGCGGTCTTGTTCTCAGCGATGTTGTACATGAATGGTCTTCGTCCCCGTTTCTCTTGATTTGGCAGCCTTCAAGGCTGCCTTTTCACTTCAGTCGATTGGTGGAGTTTCTACAACATTCTGTAATGCTGGTCCCTGTCACTGTCTTTACCTGTCCATCGGGTTTGAACCACCTGTGAGGTAATTTGGCCTGCCTTGAAACTGCCGCTGCACCACTAGATGCTTCATCGAAAATTGTTTTTTTGGAGATATGTTTGAACAATATACGACAACATGGACAATTATGAAACCCTTTTTTATACACATTCTAACTAGCACTTGTCTATATTTTTTTAATCCTTGCTGAGTGTCAACTTTATACAGTCTACGAAGATATATAATAATTAAATATACCTTGCGAATTGAAAGGAAAATTGGACGGTGACAAAACAAACAAAAATCAAACACATTCTTGAAAGTTTTCGTTACTTGTTATACATATGATTCTTATTTCTTCATTTTATATAGTTTATTATTTCTTCAAATCATTACAATGGTATCTGCACAATCAAAGATACGAAAAAAACTACGAAATATTGAGGATTTATTTAAATGTTATTGAAAATTTTTCGTTGAGATGTTTCTCAGTAACTGAAGATTTTATGATAGACGGTTTTGTAAAAGTTTGGAACGAGAGCCCAGAAATTAATAAACAATGGAAAGAATTGATATTATGTAAATTTGCGGAAATCCTTGTATAAAATGTTGTATGCTGATATGCTTATTAAAATTTGATAATGACAAGGCTTTCTGTATTTATGAAAAATTTAAACAATATCTTCTAATTTATGTGACAGTATAACTCTACTAAATGATGTGACAGTTTAAAGTTTCTTTAAGAATATAAATACCTATAAACTTTTAACATTCATGCGGAATGAAAACCTAAAATCCGTAAATTATAATAAAGTTGTTTGACCTTAAAATGTTTTTTTTTAATTGTACAAGTGTCTTTAAAAATGGTAATATCTTTTTTTATATATAGGATTATTTCAGCAAAAACCTGCCTTTCGTATTTTCAGAATGCGTCCTATATTTCTGTAAACAAAAAGTTAACGCCAAATTTGCTTAATTTTATAAAAAAAAATTAAACAACCCTTTGATGATGTGATGGATGGAGAAACAATAATGTCCTAAATTTAATAACTTTAAAATATATACATCCCCTATAATATCCTGTAGAAATATTTTGCCTTTATCTTTGCAACAATAGACACTGGTCTCAGTCTTCTCTTTTTTCTCCCCTAATCTTACGTCCCACGCGTGCGGCTTTTCAATTTACCTTCCTTACCACTTTCGTACAAAATGCATTCGTCACCTTCCGGAGTCGACACCAGACAAAAGATAACTCTCATATTTTTGTTTGCTATTCCAAGACGATGACTCAGGTGCCATATTAATAACAATGGAGGGCAGTCATAATATTATTTTTCTGGACATCGCGCAATATATTATAAGTTCTACTGGATTCTATTGGACAATTGGAAAGGAAATAAGTTTTATATTATTATTTAACACGGTTTCTTAGATTATTAATGGCATTACATTAATTCATAGGAGATAGAAAATTAGTTTAGTGAGCAGACGTTTTAGCTTCAAAACATTGATTATTTTTTATGGATTGAAAGCTACATTTGAGAGGTTTGAGTTAGGGGAAATATAAATGACAACTGTCAAGTCTCACACTTCGTACTTTATTTTGGGATTTTCATTTTCTGAGGCATGGTATTGATTATGACTAATCGCTCTAAATGTGCCTAACCCAATACATGTTAACTTATATTTTAAGTTTAATGTAAGTTTCTGCGAATAGATTCGTACTTGTTATATTCCATTTTGTTCTAATATTGGAATATCACTACATTAGCATTAAAAAAATCGGCCAGGTTTGGAACAAATATTGCACTTGTGGCGTAATTAATACGTTGAATTATAATCATCACTAAAATTAATTACGTTGAAATCTTTATTTGTTTTTAAAATATTACTTTAGACAAAGGGCAATAACCCAATATAAATCTAGTACTAGTATACTAATATGTCCGATATTAAATCTTCTAAAACTATTAACATGAATCATGATATTTCGAGATATATTCATAATCTTCTATTCTAAATATTTATTTTAAAAGTGTAAAAATAAAAGAGTTTTGATGTTAAAGATATTTTTGAAGAAATTAATTGTGGGGATTAAAAGTAAATGATTTTTAAACAGTAATCCGTTTGTTTTTAGACGCACAAAATTTCATATAAAATTCATGTATAAGGAGATCTTTATATATTTTGAAAATATTACTTTTGATAAAGAACGATAAAGTAGCATAATCTAGTAGCAGTACATTAGGGTATCCGATATTAGGCTATATTAAATCTTGTGAAACTATTAAAGTAAATCAGACATATTCATTATACGCTTCTCTAAATTTTAATTTAAAAAGTGTAAAGGTAAAAGGGTCCTAACGTTAGAGATATTTTTGAAGAAATGCACTGTGAGAATTAAAAATAAATATTTTTTTAATAATAGTCCGTTTATTTTTATACATACATATCTCTAACGAGATTTATTTTGTAAATATTACTTTTTATAAAGGGCGATATGGTAGCTTAATCCGGTAACACAGTACATCAGTGTATCCGATATTAGCCAATATTAAATTTTGTGAAACTATTAACATAAATCATACAAATTCATTATATGCTTCTCTAAATGTTAATTTAAGTATAAAAGTAAAAGGTTTCTAATGTTACAGATATTTTTGAAACAGTACATAATAGTATATAGGAATTAAAAATAGATAATTTTTTAAAGAAAAGTCCGTTTGCTTTTCGACTTACCAAATTTTATATGAAATTTCTGTCTAAGGAGATTTTTATTTATTTTGAAAATATTACTTTTGAAGAAGGACGATAAGGTAACATAATCTATTAGCAGTACATCTGTGTATCCGATGATACCCTATATTAAATCTTGTGAAACAATTAACTTAAATCAGACTTGTTTATTATATGTGTCTCTAAATGTTGATTTAAAACGTATAAAGGTAAAAGGGTTCTGATATTAAATATATTTTTGAAGAAATGCATTGTGGGAATTAACCTTTTTTAAATTTCCCTTTGTTTCTATAAATACAAAATTATATATAAAATTTATGTCTAAGGAGATTTATTTTGAAAATATTACTTTTGATAAGGTAGCATAATCTGGTAAATTAGTGTATCCGATATTAGCCTATTATAAGTCTTATGAAACTATTAACGTAAATCAGATATGTTCAATATATGCTTCTCTAAATGTTGATTTAAAAAGTGTAAAGGTAAAAGGGTTCTGATATTGAAGATATGTTTTGAAGAAATGTTATGGGGATTATAAATAAACCATTTATTTAAACAATTTTCCGTTAGATTGGTGTCTTATGCATCACATAAATTCGTAGGCTTCTAAAAACCCTGTTTTTTATTTTATATTCAATAGTTTCGAAAAAATATATGTATGTGTTAATATAATTTATTACTCTATCGGATATATACATGTCAATATGCTATATTACTATACCAAATTTCAAATTCCTACGTTAAGCGATTTCTGAGAAAAATGGCGGTGACAGATATACAAATGAGTGACCTTATAAGGTTTCTTTTTTTCCTTTTGGAGCATAGAATCCAAAAACATACAAACACACACATGCGCGCGCATATGCGCAAGCACACACACGCGCACACATACGTGAGTAAATATATAAATATATATATATATATATATATATATATATATGTATATATATATATATATATATATGTATATATATATATATATATATATATAAATATATATACATACACCTAAACAAAATATTTAAATATGATCATATTTAAATAATTTCGACTAATGATAGATAACATTTAAGTTGCTTCGAATTTTAAGCAATTCAGGTTTATGTGCAAAATTGCTTCAAACAAATTACATATTATACTGAACTTTTAGTAGAAAAGTGTTTGAGTATTTGATAAAAAATAAACAAAATTTATTTTAATCTAACCTTACATATTCTACGGAACAACTTGCCCAAAAGGAGCTATCAACTAATTAAACGCCAAACGATGGTGAGTCGGAATTTGGCCTAAAATAACCAATTATTCCATTTCCCTGTGTTTAAAAGCCTCCAATTCAATTTGGGCATTGTTAGTGGTGGCTATTTTGGACAGTATTTCGAGTTAAATGGAGAGGAAACTATTGGTTTGAATCGTTTACAGTGTTCTTATCTTTGAGGCTAATCGTTTCCTTGCGGTTGAATTTATATTGCTTTTTGCAAGTGTGTTTCAAGGTTTATCTCTTAATCTGCTCAGAAGTACAACACTTTTATAAAATTGAAACTCGCATTAAGTTTAATCTCTCGTAATAAGTATTACGTGATCTTAGTTTTGAAGAAGTTTTTGGTTAGTGTTGAGATTAATATTAAATTTTAGGTGACTGAAGCAATGTTGATTATTATTACGTATATGCTTGTTACATGAGATTAATAAAATATCTAGCTTTACCGGTGATTTCGTCTACATAAATTTTCGAATAAAGTGTGGGGTGTGACTTTGAACAGATGAGGCCATCGTAACACTACTGATAATAATGTTAAACATTTTGATAACTTAAGCAAGAACATGCAAATTTTGAGTTATAAAGTATACGTAACACCATCTGTTGATATATTGTGGTATTATATTTTGTATCACTGAGTAAACAATTTTAACGTATATAACTCAATATACGTGACCAAATAATTTTTTTTATACTACCAATAAAAATTAAAACGGCAGAGAGAGAGAAAATGTACTAAGTGTAAGTCTAACTACTAAATTATTATAAGAATATTTTAAAATCTTCATATAAATTAAATAGACAATTGTCAAAAAATAGCGATGTCAGTACCAGAACACGTTTAAATGTAACTGAAAGAAGACGTATTGCTCGTTTTGTAAATTATATTTACGACAACTATGTGCGAGTTCACTGCGAATTTATAAATAACTTAAATACATATGTTGTTAATCTTGTGGTGAATGAAATACATATCACAAAATTAGCAATGAATCAATCATAAATAGGTAAATAAATTGACAAATATTTCGACAGTTTACTTTTGAAACACAACCTACTGATAGCAGTAATGAGCTCCGTTTTTGTATGTTTCGAGAATCCATACATACTTTATGTCTTATTATATGGTGTTCGTCTATGTATCTCGTCTGTTAGTTATTTTCCGTCTTTCGTATGTTACCTATTTTCCGTCCTTTTTGCGTTAGGTTTGTTACATTCAAAACTTCGCACGAAATTTGATCTTAACATTTCACTCCCATCGCACCCAAAACAAGTTCACTTCAAAAACAGCTAATTATATAAAATAAAATAAAAAATAATGAATTTCATGAAGTTTCATCAAAATCTATACAGATGTTTAAGCATAATTAAATATGAAATTGTCAACTGAACTTTTAATAGCATTGATATTATGTGTGACCGTAACGGCGAAACTGGTGTTATTTTTACATAACGCCGTTAATTAAAAGTTTTAATGTGTGTATTGTTTACGTGATTATTTTGTTGCTTTGAATAAATGATTATATATATATATATATTCATATATATATATACATACATATATATATATATATATATATATATATATATATATACACATATATATATTCCTTGCAATATGAGAAAAAAAGTTCAAAGGAATATATGTAAATGAGTCTGTTTCACAAGATTGAAATTTTTTTTACTAGCTAAGCCATATTTAAAAATTAATATGAAAGCATCACAATGACCTAACACTGATTTTCGTTCAATTCTTCCCGTTGTACACTTTTTCTAAAAAAATCAGTATTACTTTCTTGGTTCGGAATTGTAAAATATTATTTTAAATAATCTATTGTTGATAATGCCTATTTATAGAACAAGGTAAAATTAAACAATTTAAAATTTGGCATCGATATTTAATGAGACGAGAAATTCTATTAAATTATTATTGGAAAATCATCGAATAACCAAAAATAGTTAATCGTATTTATATCTAAATTAAATTAATTTGACATCTCTTTCGAGTCGCACTTTGCAGAAATTTTATTTCCCAGTTTATAGAATTTATGTGATGATTTAATTAATATTTCATTTAAATACGCTCAATATTTTAATTAACATTTAATTCTTTTTATTTTCTGTAAAGGTCGTAATGGTTTTTTTTTCTTTTTAAATTTCCATATGAAACAAAACCATCATAATTTCATCATGTCACACTTTCTAAAGTTTTGGATTTGTTAGGAAGAAAATTTATAAATAGATTAATTTTGAGAGATGTTTAAATTAAAATTAAGTTAATTATTAAAAAAAAAAATTTATTCTTAGTTTACATGAGAGCAACAATTTTTTAACTCTCCCCATTTAGTAAGGCATTGTTTAAAAATAAAATTGAAACGTTATGTAATTTTTTTTTCCTTTTGAAGCATATTTACAAAAATATTTTATAATGATTGGCAACATGCAATTGTCAAGAAATTGTTTAGAGTAGAATTTCAAATTAAAGATATTACTGTAAATATACGTCAGTTTCAAGAGATATAACGAATTACGGAATCCTTCTTTTTGGGTATTTCAACACTCATATTGCCGATTTTTTCTTTACTCGAAAATCATTTAACTTGTGGTATAGTTACCATATATTTATTGTTGCAATCACTATTACAATTTCTTTGAAATATTCTACGCCTACGTGATATTGTCATTTACCACAGTTTCTTTTGCTCATATTCAAATAACACTTATTGACTGCATAAAAGAATATTGAAAAAACAAACACATTAAACTATAAGTATTTCTACAGAATAACAAATTAATATCGTTTTCACAATGTAAGACGCAACGGTTTTCATAAAGTTTGTCAAAACAGCATTTTATTTTCCTGTCATCTACAATATCGACACGAAAGTTTAACTTTGGAAAATGTCGTTCCGTTGAACTGAATTAGACTGACTCAACTTGCCGGATGTATTACTACTCTACGTGCGCACATGTGCGTACGCCTGTTCGAAATATTACCTACGGTTTTAATTCCAGTTTAGGGACGCTATAATTATCAAAAACTTCTTGTCATAAATTAAAAAAAAAAATTTATAACACCTACCTATATCTCCGACCACATTCAACTTCTATCTCCACCCAACCGTTTCTCTGAAAGTAATTCTTCAATAATTACGATAAATTTCTTGATATCATATTAAATTTATGGACACACACACACGCTTTCTTGTAACATTGTGTATGTTACAAGAAATGTAACATTGTGTATTTAGTTTATTAAAAATTACCTCATGTTAAATTTATTACCTAAATTCGTTAAAATAAACCAAATTGAAAAAATAGGCATTTTTTGTGAGTTACAAACATAAATAAATAAAAAACAATTATAACAATTGTTAGTGTTTCAGCGGTGTAAGTACACAAATTTGAAGTGAATATGAATAACTTAATATTAATCTGCTAATAGCATATCAAGACATTATTTTTTAAAAGTTGCTTTTCAGAGGGACATTTGATTAATGTAAAGACTAGTTGGACAAACTATAGTCAACAAAATATAGTTTATTTTCTTCATCATGACACGTACAGAATAAAAAAAATCTATGGTGTAAAATAACTTTATTTCTATGGGATATTTAATTTTCGTTTTTTTTTCGTAAGGAAAATACAAGGTTGTAAACGAATTGGAAAATTAATAAATAATATTTATTTATCTGAATGTTGGTACTAATAAGTAACAAAAAGCTAACTTTAATACGTATATAAAATTTAAGAATGTCGAAATGTGAATATGGACAAAATGAAAAAAATCATTTCAAAAAACAAGCAAAGAATTATACCATCTGCATTAAATCAACTTCAAAATTATATATAAAATCAGTGAATGAATTTTTCTAAAACAGTCAATATAATAAAAAATCCTGCTGGAATGATTCATTAATTCCTTGCACGGGAATATAAAGAGTGAATTCTTTGGTTAAAATTTAAAGAAAATTAATGAAAAGTCATTTTGTTTTTCCCAATATCACGGGTTTCAAACTACTAAGATACTTTCCAACTACATTATACTTGTTTCACTTAAGAAACTATATACCTAAAAGAGAATTCGTACCTGGAACTTTCTTGATTTTATCGCACACGCAAGGTTTAAATATGGCAGACGGAGTTAATACGAACTAGGTTAACTCTCATGTTATAAATTGTAATAAATCCGACATGAAACATTAACTTGGAATAGGTACTCTTTGTCGTGACTCACAAATTATATAAATATACGATCAGATTTGTTGTCGAGCTTACGAAAGCTCAACTTACGGTGCTTTCTTTGTTTCAGCCCATTTTACTGATATTTACGTCAGAACATATAATGAAAGTCAGCCACTAAATTTATCACAAGGTAAAAGAATTAGTTTCAGCTTGTATAATATCTACATCTTAATCTTATTTTCTTTCTTTTTAATAAGTTCACTTATTGGAGTTCATTCAGTGATATTTTACTATTGTCAGATATAATTATATTTTAACGAATTATAAATATACCGGAAACGAAAAGAGCACCTCATAAAGACTTATTCATCTTACCTATGTCGTTTACTTTAATTTTATTCAAATAAATTGATTAATATAATTACTTAAGTTAGTTGATTCAATATAGTAATATATAAAATGCCACTTCAAATGCATATTATTTTAATATATTTTTCCTTGATTACTAAAATTGTGTTTTTTTAAAAGCTAAAAATAGTTTTCTCTATAGTCTTGTGAAATTATTTTTGAAAATTTCTGCATTCATTCTCTGTCTTACAAGTCTAAAAAGAATCAATAAAAAGTACTTATATATACACTTTACTAGACCTTTACATTAAAAGTATATTAGTGTTTACTCCCTAAAAATCGATTTTATATATAGCGTCCGGTATAAAGTTTTATGAGGAGTACAATCACAAATTCAGAACCTTAAAAAAAGTGTAACAGTTTGTAAGTTTGAACGTAGGAGGTTATCTCCGACAATACTCATCCGATTTCAAAAATCCCTTCGCGAAAATTTAGAAATGACCTTCAGGGTAGACATAGGTTGTACATTATCTCGTTAAAAAAATTCATAAAGACTAATTTTGCAACGAAAGTCAAAGAAAAAACAATCGAGCAAATGGGTTTCTTATGAATGTTGCCTTAACGGTAAGAAATCTATTGATAGATGATATTTATATTTGTATCTGTATACAGTGTTATCTATTTTATACATTCCAAGACAATCATAATTAAGGAGTAAACTCCAGTGGCGCGTCGGAACTGACAGGTACAGTTTTTTTTTTTCGTCTATTTATATATTAATTACATATTCCTCTTACTTCCTATTGACGGCAACCACAAATACTAGCCCTGAAAACGTAATATTTGAAAGACCTCCTCAATCTTTGAAATATAACTAGAAAGCAAGTAAAAGCTCTGTAAAATAATGCTATCCATGGCATAATATCGACTGGATAAAATTAAAGAGAACTAGTGGTAATCCAACATATACATATATGCTAATAATACCATCTGATTTCCTTTTTATGTTCAAAATACTAAAGTTCTTTGTCAAGATCTGCTTTACGATAATAGTAAACAAGACAGACTAAAGTTGGCAAGGATAAACTTACGATTACTCTATTTATAACACGGCCAATTTTGTCCTGTATCGTCCAAAGTGACTGCCACACTCTGGTTATCCTGGCAACAGAAAAAGTTCGCCTGTAGACGAGATATGACGATCGTTGAGTAAACTTTTTGATAATTAACATTTTAAACCACATTTCAATTATCTCGCAAGATCGCAAATATTAGTTTACAAAGTATTCTTCTCGTGTTTTGTATTTCCATCATTTTTAAAATTCTGAATAATAAAACACACTCAATCCTTACTTAAACCACTTGCTGATTTTCCGATATTTTTCTTACACAAAAAAAACAATAATTTTCACCATATTGAATAGCTCTTACATATTTTCTAATTTATATTTTAATATATTGACGAAGTTAGTTGTATTAATTTGGCAAATATTCTATTAACACGTTAATACTAAAGTTATTCTGAACGGAAACCGCGCGATAAAAGTTATCCCATTATAAGTTCATTTTGACCAAGTTTTATAACTATTTATGATAGTGTAACATGGCAGCTTTACTAAGTTATTAACATTCTAAGTTAGTTTAGTTTTATGTTTATACCTGTAAGAACAAGTTTAATATATATGTCCCTTGGAAATACTCAGCGAAAATATTACGATACCTACGAGTATTTCATGGCGATCCGGTCGATAAATCAGCTTTTTAAGTTAATATCGTTTACGTTACTTTCCAGTAACTTTTCTTTAACACTTAAGGTAAAAGAGTATGTATTCAAATTATATATCTGACTGATATCTATTTAATTGTGATATCAATTAAAATGCACCTCCTCATTGTTCTGATTACCTCGTCTTGTTTTTGGCTTTCCATTAATTTTAACCTTGACTTAAAAATATAATCATTAGATATACATAATCTGCACATATGAACCTTACGCACGACTTAAACATATTCACTCAGAAGTAAATAGTTTACATTATTATACACGGTGTCCAGGAATAAGTGTTAGACAAAGAAAGACGTTATTCCTTGACTGAAAAACAGTTGATTGTCGTTAAAATAAAATTAAAGGGATGAGTTTTTTTGAGAAAATTGAATTCATAATTATTTGTCAACATTTTCGTACACACCATACTTGCGCACATTGTTCAGCACCGCTCGGGGGAATAACCCGCGAACAGCTGTGAAGACATCGTCACTGCTGGTATACACTGCATTCCGGTCAAGTAATGGGTGTGTTAAAAACAGTTTTTTGCACTCAGAAAAAGGGCGTGTTTTATATTTTATTTCAACGACCATTTATTCCTATATAATCAACGAATAGTGTCTTTCTTTGTCCGACATCTGTTCCCGGATACCGTGCATATCATGTCTTAACAAGAATTTTAGACTTTTTGTTGATTAATCTGATCTTTGTGCGGTTCGAATCCATAACGACTAAACTTAATGCCCGTCAGAAATTTTACAGGTTATTAAAGTTATTGTAAAAAGGTTATGAATTATTGCAACAATAAAAGGGCGAGGACCCCACACACAATTTCGCGCAGATTGGAATGTTTAAATGAACAATTGTGCATGACTAGTCCGTTGATTAGGAAACCATTATTTTGTCCGTGTATAAACTTCGAGTTTTTGAAGTATAACTTCTTTAGCCACGATATAAAAGAAAATGAAACGTTAGCTACTAATTTTGTTTCTCACGCGTTACCATTATCGTCACCGTAACAGAAGAAGCAATACCAGGCTACGAGTGTTATCGGCATAGTCACTTCACGCAAAGGCGCGGTATGTAATTATATGGATAACAATTGCAGCTCGATGTTCATTATGCATTACGAGTATATTCAATAAATATGCTCATAATTATTCGATGGGTTTATTTAGCTTTTTTAATAGTTTGTCTTTAATTTAATTTTTCACAACTAAATGAAACTAAGTGATGTTCTATTACTTCTACCATATTTAAATTCTTGACTACGACCTAGGTTTCGTTATATGACAACATCTTCAGGTGAAATGTTGTAATACAACGAAACCTAGGTAGCGGTAAAGAATTTAAATAAATTAGGAATAATACTACATCACGCAGTTTCATTTAGTTGTGTGAAATTAAATTAAAATACAATTTATTGAGTGAAATTAAATTAAAATATAATTATTAAATAAATATAATATACCTACGAAATTAATGTCAAATATATTCAATGTTTGTCTATGTAAAAATAAGATATGTTGACAAAAATATTTTCGAAATCGCCCTAAAATGACAAAATATTATTTTAATGTCTATGTAAGTTTTTTTAAAAGAATCACAGACTACATTTTTAATATACTTTATCCCTATAGATGGCTATAAAAAATATAACACAACGCTCTCATATTTCTGACGTGGAGGTTCATCGCCATGGGTCGTTTTTTTTATTAAGTCGCGGTCTGTTTTTTTCTGACCTAATTTAATTCATGTGTGTAAAATTGATTTACTTTACTCGCACTTTATTTAATCTCCCTTATGATATAATAATAAAAACAAATAATTAAAAAAATAAATAAAAATAATCTGAATCGAAAAGTAAAAAGCAAGAAGTTACAGTAGACTTGTGATTTAATATCTCGGTAGATTATTCAAAGCTTTCAAACTTAACATGTAGGATGTTAAACGAAAATCACAGCAAGGAAATGTATATTATTTTATTGAACTTTTAATCACAATTGTGAGACCTATATACTCTGATATCGCTTGGCGCATTAAAGTTGATAGTAGACTAGTCGAAATTCTCAAACTTGACGCGCCGTCTTCATCTGAACAGATATTTTGTTTATTAAATATTCATAGGAGCCATGGGTACTTACATTAGATTTAAATCTAAGATGCCCAATCGCAAAACTTAAGATCCTCGTTGTTTTCATTTTAGTTTAGCAGCTAGGTAAGTAGATTTGAAATCATGAGAACAAATTGTAAGATATGTTTTCTCCTTTTTCAAAATGCCCCTTGGCATGACGACTACACATCCCCCTTTCCATAAAACTTCGTATTCTTTTCTTTTAAATTTTTAAGTTTTTCAAAATAAAATATATCTTATATTCAATAAGTGTTGGCTTGATCACAAGGCAAACGGCCTTGGACGATGCGGTGCACCGTGCGGTTTTCGGGGTTCGACTCCCGGCCGTACGTCGAACTGGGTTGGACTGGTATTATGGTTGACTGTAAGAGATTGCTCTTGTAGCTATAAGTCTTCCATATGTATCAATTAGATACAATAAAGTTAAATATTCTGTGACAATGGTGAATCACGTAGTCACGGTAATAATGAAACAGAAACTGTCAGATACACATCTGTTAAATATTGCATCCATAGAAATGGAGTTTAGATTTAAAAAATTACTAACTTACTCATAAGGTTTCCGACCTTTTCACTTTCTTTTTCGAATAAGACCACTTTAAATACATTTTGTACAATAGCAATAACTGAAATATTTCTAAGTTAAACGCATATGTTAACACGCCGTTAGATATTACTAAACTACAGTTCATATATTTATATACACAAAACATGATAATTTATTCACATTTCCATTTTCATTTTTTTCCCTCTCGGACATAGCTCTCCATATTTGCAAACGTTAAAGTGTAAATATGCCTAACAATAGAAATCATTTTTGTCAAAACACTCGTTCAAATACGCAAAACTTGGATGGATACATTTCAATAAAATTAGCATCCGAAGGTCCACAGAAAACATCCCTGCATCCCTTCGCACGATATTTATTCGAATCACATTTCCAACGGACGTCGGAGCCCACTTCTTCCCTTTGACGATGAACTCGCGAGATTTCGTTCAGCGATTGAATTGTCGAGATAATACTGTTATCGCTGAGTCCCTGCGGAGAAATTATAAGTATTCTTGTAAATATTGGAGCGAGAGTGCGCCCTATTGTCAAGGGACAAAAAGGTTTCAGGGGATGATATTTTGATTCGCACCTTTTACCTTGATTTAATACCGTTTCCAAGTTAAATTTAGAAAAGCCTGTGTAAGATGTTTTTATTCATACCTATTTATTTAATACTCAGTTTTATAAACAGGAGTTTAGTTGATAGATGAAAATAATTTAGCAAACTTTCAAACCTTGATAGCAGCTCTTTGGAAGCGTCAGTTTAATAATTAAAAGATTGAAAGGAGAGTTCCATGAAATACATTGGTTAATAAAGCAACTAACTTATAACAATGTTATCTTGACTAAACTCTCATCTCTTTGTATTACATAAAATGCCCAATTTTCATACTTTTTTAATGGTTGTAAATTTTTAAACCAAAAATATATTAGACAAAATGGATATGCGTGTTTTATAACTTAACTTATAAATTATTAACAATTTATGCAATTAAATATTTATGAAGTTGATTAAAAATTTGTTAAAAGTGTAATATTTTGTAGTTTCTACAGCTTGATGTAAACACCCAAAGCCTCTATGGTCAAGAAGAAACTAATACATATCTCACTAACCGTTGAAATTGTTTCCTGTATCACAATCATCAAATCGTCTATCTATAATACTTCCTTAAAACATATAAAAATTAAGAAGAGTCTTAATGATGTCGCAAGGAAAATTATTGACCAACTGGATATGGGAGTTATTCGCGTCAAAACGATGTATAAAGTTGGCTCCCGTCACATTGAAATAGCTGTAACTGTACAAAATTAGCGAAAATGATATTTTTCGAAAGAATTTCTGTTAAGGGATCAATCTATTAAAAAGGTGGAATCAAAACTTTTAAAGCCTTGAATTCGATATAAGGATATGATAATTGATTTTTTTTCTAACAAATGTTTCAATATTAAGAAACACGTTGCGTTGATTTATTTGGGATATTTTCATTTCCCAACTATTTTCCTAGAGTTCTATCTTTTATTTGGACTTTTAATGAACTTTAAACTGTAGATTCCTTAAACAAATATTTAATTATGTTTCTTCAAGTAATCTTTTTCAGGATGATAATACCAAGAACTGTACAAATATGTTAGAATAAAACGATACGATCAATTCCGTTACTTGAAGATATTGGAATTTAATTATTAATCTGTTCAGACTTAATAGTTCTTATATTCTAACAAGGAAATATTGCTAGAGTTGACTGAGCATTAGTAAGACGTATATATCTAGTAACCTAAAAAATAAACTATGTACACATCATCATGTCCATATTCTGAAATTTAATAAATAAGCATAAAAATGTATGCACCTGAAGTGAAAATCTTTATTTGAAATGTAACAACGAATTAATTTCAATTGGTTGTAGCCATAAAAGTACTATATTTAGCTGGTAACCGTAGTTAGTCACGGATTAATGGAGACGCCGAGAGAATTTCAGGTTAGTGAGGAGCGGAAAAGATAATTTGTTTGTAAAGGTAATTCTCTTATTTGTATATGCGTTAATAGGAAAAAACAGAAACAATAATCCTTACATAGTATAAAACAATGTCGCTTCCCGCGTCTGTTTGTCTCTGTATGCTTAAATCTTTTAAACTACGTAACAGATTTTGATGCGGTTTTCACTATCATTCGGATAATTTCTTCCGAATGGTTTATAGGTATAATACATGAATATACTATTTACAGAAAATATAAAAAAAGTCAATGTTTTTAACAAAAATCGAATTTTGGATGCTCTCATTGCTAACGCTGACTAAACATTATGAAATATGTCAAAATGTTGTACTATGGAATTAAATAAATAAACTATGGTTATTGGAAAGGTCGTGGTAAAGAGTTAAAGAAAGTAGAAATAATACTACATCACGTAGTTTCATTTAATTGTGGGTTATACTTAAATAAGTCCGTTGTGTTGAGCATTCAGTATAGATAAAATGTACTCTTTGCAGCAAATCATTGTCATTACCATTAATATTTTAGAAAATATTACAGATTTAAAATTACCAAAAATCAGTATTGGCGATACCTATGCCGTGCACAAATGGCGGCGGCGGCCCGCAGCGGTGGCGCGTGCCTATACATAACGCGTCGCAGGACGCGCGTCACCCTATGGCAATGCATGATTTGTAGCGATCACACGCGTTTACCGGAGCTCTCAAGCTAGTACAATAAAAAAAATAAAAACATGGTTTTCAGAGCGACACTATAAACCGCAAACAACAGCTGTAAACCTCGTATATAAAGACATCCCGTAGTATATTCTAATAATGACAATAATGTCATTACACGCTCACAATTACATCGCATTAGTATCTACATTGGACTCGTGCGAAGCCAGGGTGGGTCGCTAGTTATTTATATTTCGAAAAGCGAAGTGATAAAAATTATAACTTTCACTACTTACAGTGAAAATCGCGTTAATATTATTTTACGTCATATTATTTTAGTATATTCTGTTTATATATTATTTGTTTATAGCCTTAATACGTACAAATACCCTGGATTTAACCCTAATAATACAAATACTTGACATACATAATATTTCGGATGGCTGCGACCATAAACCCCTTTAATATCTTAACTAATTTAAACTCATGTCACTGACCATTGCGGTCGTAATGTCTTTATTCATTTAAGATTATATTGAGACGACCTGTAATTTGAAAGGTGTATTTATAAGACTACTATATTTAGATGCCCCAATTAATATAATAAAAGTGGGGACACTACAAGTGTTTGGTTGCAAAAAAGGTTGAATTTGATTTATATTATCTCAGTACAATGTATTCGACTAACGATTAACGACAGTCATCACTTACCTTCGGTTACCAGCTGATATTTTAATTAGCCTGACAAAACCGTAAAAATCAGTTAAGTGAGCTTCATAAATAAGGTTTCGTTGTTTTTTGTGTTTGTAGTAATACAAATTAACTGAAATAATTTCAATCTAAAATTTCGATTAAATGTTAGTTTTTAGATTTTTGTCACATTTTCTAAATGATTCAAACAAAGAGATGGGCATGATTCGTATTGTATATTACTATGGAACTTGACGTTTCACAAATGGATCGTAAAAATTGAAAATTTTAACTAAAATTCAATCTAATTTTAAAAGATGAAGTACTTAAAAAGTTTGAAAAGATTCAAAAGAACAAATTAATATACAAATTTTTAAAACTGATGATATCGAGATCTGACATAATTTTGTAAATGGTAGCCATGTTCACTTTTCATTTATTATAGATATGTATTTTTTACTTTTATGTACAATAATTATAAATATGTACATTTATTATAAATATGTATTTCTTACTTTTATGTGTTATGGGCGCTCTCAGCACGTTTACAGACCAGCACAGTGAAACGCCGAACACATCTTCAATCTTGCCATGTTACGTCAATCACACTTTCTTATAACTCTAAGAACACATCGATGCGTGAGAGCGTGCGTATTGTTCTTATAAAAATTGCATTAATAAGTACATTTTAGACGTGACTATGAATTATTTTTCATATTACAACAGCAAGAAAATTAAATTCACAAAAACCGTCTCAAAGAATTTCGCTGTAAAATTTACGTGTAATACAATGTTGACCGTACATTGTATTTTATGGGTGATCCTAAAAGGTTCGAGCTAAAATATAATTGTAAAATTAATACTAGGTTATATTACTAACTTGTTAATAGATTATACTATTGCTAATTCATGTATTTATATATTATTGACCTGTCCATATGTTTTTAGAGTACATCATTGAGATTCGTTGTCAATTTTCCACCTCTGGCCCTGTTTCAAGTTATACCTACTTACGTGCGTTATGTGACCCTTTATATAATGCCAGCGTAACAGAACATATTTACTGCATGTTTTATGTCAATACACGATATATTGTTGTTTATCTTTTTGTCACATCAAATCACAATCTAAGAAAAATGTTACAACATATCTCTCAGGCGAAAGATACTTAACTTACTTTTTTCACCCCATCACTTTTCAATGTGTTATTGTATGTATTTTAGCACGCATTTTTACAGATATTTTTAACAATGTCTCTAGAATTATCTGACACATTAAATCACAATCTAAGAAAAATGTTACAACATATCTCTCAGGCGAAAGATACTTAACTTACTTTTTTCAAGCCATCACTTTTCAATGTGTTATTGTATGTATTTTAGCACGCATTTTTACAGATATTTTCAACAATATATCTAGAATTATCTGACACATTAAATCACAATCTAAGAAAAATGTTACAACATATCTCTCAGGCGAAAGATACTTAACTTACTTTTTTCTCGCCATCACTTTTCAATGTGTTATTGTATGTATTTTAGCACGCATATTTACAGATATTTTCAACAATATATCTAGAATTATCTGACACATTAAATATCGAAGAGAAATATTTTTGAATTCTTACAGATTTCTCTATTAATTGATATCTCATTACGTTACGAAAAATTTAGAAATGGAAATGATTTTTTCTATTACCTAATTCGTTTCCTCTAAAATTGTTTTTTTTTTCCTAATGTACTCTAATAAGAAAATATACTTTGTTACTATGCCAAATTTGACGTTTCCGCATCAAAACATTTCTAAGAAAATTTTCTCGGACATTTTCGGCAGTACTTTTAGAAATATATTAAAATGTATAGTTTCGGAAACATAAAAATACACATCTTCAGAATTTTTATGACTGAAAGAAATTTCAGTTGATATTCCAAACGATAATACCGAAATAAATGAAATATCGACTCCCTTATTTCCAGCCCTTCTAAAAGTTTATATACAAACTTTCTAATATCAATTATTGAAACATATGTGAGTTAACATGTAAACTAGAAATCATTTTTTAAATTCCTTTAGAACTGAATCCACGATCAGCTAATTATACTACTAGGCTATTACGATTGAATTATGATAAAGTTGATATATATATATATATATATATATATATATATATATATATATAACGAAAAAAAGCAATTGTTTGCAATTGGTATATCATAACTGATTGGATTAAAATTACTACATTCAAAACATTAGTATCCTCTTTCTGCTTATCTGAGGCAAATACATAAATACCACAGATCAAAAAACAAATTAGGCGTGATTTTTTCATTGACAACATGTGTAATAAATAAGGAAATAGCTCAAGCTAAATATATAACTAAATAATAGCTTATCAGCATGACCCGTTAATGTTAGCTTATTCAGGTATTCCCTATACGGTTATTATAACTAACAATAAGAATTTATTCAAATTATTGAAGTTATTAAAATAATTTTAAATAATAATTAGTAAATATAATGATACAGACAGCACTATGATAATCAATTAATGTATAACACGAATGACAAAAATGCTATGTCGTTGAATCAAAAATTATTGGTCACGAAGCACCAATATTGTTTATTCGATAAAAGTAACTAATATTATAATTCATATCACTGTTAACGAATACTTACAGTCATCGAATGGGTATTAATAATTTATTCAATAACTAGTTGTATCTAAATATTTTTTTAAATTTAATGAGTTACTCATAATCGATAATTCTACCTATCTGAATTGGGTCGCATTACGAATTTATTTAATGTAGGAAATATTAAATACGACTTTATCGAGCCACTTATTTATTTACCCTTAGTAAGTCGCTTGATAAAGTCATTAAATATACCATTAGAACTTTTCATGATGTCATTAACAGATTGTAATTAACATAGAGCCTGCTTGATTGTTATATATATATATATATGTATATATATATATATATATATATATATATATATATAACAATCAAGCAGGCTCTATGTTAATTATGCATATATATGTAATGCATATATATACGCGCAACTTTCAAGCTTAGTCACATTTAATATATTTGATATAGATTATTTCTTCTTCATAAATAACCTCATAAACGATATGAATTCATCTCCAAGTATCTTGCGTTTTACAAGGATTTTACCTCGTAACATTCTTATGGCCTATTAAGACCGATATTTATCCTCAGGTATTCAATATCCAGTTTATCGGCTCCTCATGGGATACAGTAAAATGCGTTTTGCACTCAAAATAACAGGACCGTAACTGTCGAAACGTGCTCAATAAAGACGAGAGCCTATTACTGGAACGGTACTATTATCATTATGGCACGGGAGGATTGTTTGTCTTTACAGCGATTAGGGGACACGGAGCGTGATCACATGAAATATAACGAGGGTGCCCGCCCCTAGATGAGATAGCTTTAAGTCGGAACGCCAGCACATTAACACGTCTTCGAGTAGAGTTTAAAGGAAATTTACGCTTGATCCGATACGAATAATAACCATTTTTGAAAACAATGCTTAAGAAACTTTAACTTTCGGAAATTTTGTGTTAAATAAAGCGAGAGTGTTCGTAATGCTAAAATAACCCCGCGTTTCTTGCTTAAATTTAAAATAAATTAGCTGTGCACACAATTCCGCTCGCATTTTAAATTGTTTGCAGATTATTTAAAAGGGATCTAAATAACGTATGGACATATATAATTAATCAAGGGTTTCCTACTAAACAATAGGTTACGTGCAAAGAAATTTCATCGAAAAAGCTTTTGATAATCGATAGTTCTGCTACTGAACCACAGATGGCGCCTTTTTGGATTTTTTAGATAGGGTATTTAAAAGGAATCTAAATAACATATGGACATACATAATTAATCAACAGTTTGCTACTATGCTACTACACCATAGGTTGCGACCTATCGAATTACATCGAAAAATCTTTTGATAGTCAAGAGTTCAGCTACTGAAGCATAGGTGGCCCCTTTGGGAATATAAATAGAAATGTAAGGATGTTGTCTAAAAATATATATTAAATAGATACTGATCAACGACTAAAGTAATTATATAGCTCCACATAGGAAATTTGCCAGACTCTACCGCATTTGAATATATTTTCGATCTGCATTAGGTACACAGCATGGACTACGCAACGCATACGTATAGTTATGACAATCAAGAGACGTAAGTGTGTAGATATGCTTCACAAAATCCAATATATACATATGACTGTCGGAAACTTTTGAGATGATATTGCGATGAACCTGAAACAAAATCGATCCAAGGGTTACCATCTGTAACTTGTGTAAATTCATATCTAAAACCTTAATAATTTTCGAGTTAACTTAATACAGAAACATAAATCGACACTAAATTTTTGTTAACATCAAATTCGTTTTGGTAATGGATTATATAAATAGAAAAGTATTTATAAATTATCAGAAAAGTGTTTAAACTATAAATTTGAACACTGACAGATATTTCATTTTCATTTTTCATTAGTTATTTTTCTGCGAAAATATGTCATTAATAACCATTATGATTAGCCATTTACGTGAGAAAGAAAATATAAATTTCGGACAGTGTCACTTAAATATTACTGTATAGATTCTTTGACTTAGCTATCTTTTACTTGAAAAAAACAAGAAATTAAATGTGATTTGAAAGCAAACGTACTTAGGTCGAAATAACATATAGGGCATAGTCGTAAAAACAATGTAATTCAAATTTATTTCAAAGATATAAATTCGTAAGGGATAATTATTAAAAGTATTACCATAATTATCAAATGTACCTTATTCGGCTTACGAATCAAATGTTTGCATCTTCCAAGTTTGTTTGCAAGCTAAAAAATATCATTTTTGATAATCATAAACTTGTGATCATCAATTGTATTCTACTAAAACAAAACATATGAGTTCCCAAAATTGACAATCGCCAGTATGCAAAAAAAGATGTCTTCAAACTCTTTGAAAGAAACAAATTTAGTGCGAATATCAATGGCGAATATATAAATCGTTCATATACAAATCGTAAAAATAATTAATTCTATAGGAAATAAGCTTACAATAAATATTAAAGTATACATTATACCCCGATGACCGAGGGTGTGATGAGATAAAAGGGAAGCTCGAGGGTCCTATTAGCGCGTGAGTTAATCAGCGACGATGGACACTAAGCTGTCGGTGTTTAGAGCGACTTGCGTTCAATTTAAATTATTTCAGCTTCTAAATCGACTCATATCTTACTCTCTATACATCCAGTTTTAATAATATAAAGTTTAGATTAATTCATGAATACTCTATGATGTAAGTTACTATAACTATTTCCAAACATTCAAACAAGCAGGCAGACAAAAATTTAAAAAATATATGTCATTTTACCACCGTATAATTAATAATACCTCTGAATATCAAGGCAAAAAGCTAATCATACAAAACATAATTCAATTTCATTATATTAGTTACATTGTTGTACAACAAAGTCGTTTACAGAATTTGCGTGAAGAAAAATAAATTTTGAAAATCGTACGAGTAATTTCTGATTAATTTAGAAGCATCTGTCATTTAATCTTCCACTTCATTTTTAGAAGGTAGATTTTAAAGTTGGAAAAACTCGGCTACATGTTCCCTTGTCAAAAAGTTTCCCAGTGCGCCGTGACATTCGTCGGTGGAATGATTTCGAATGAGGAAAGTCTTAATCTTTTAGGCATCTCGGTTTCCGGCGGACTCAATTACAGCGCCTTTATTGGGCGAGGGGAGAAATTGGCCACTAAAAGCGAATAAAAGTAATCAACTTAAAGAAATGACCATTTTATGGAAGCGATGTACTCTAAATTTACCTTAAATTCAATCAGAAAAAAAATCTTTGGATTGTATTACGAAATAAATACAATTGATATATTTTACGTTGCATTTTTAAATGTGCAATGGAACCATGTTTGAGATGTTTTTCCAGATATAAAATGAAAAACAAAATTTTAATGAATCAAAAAATTAATTTTAAATTTTATATCCTTAGAAAATTTCATTTGAATCTATAAAAAAGTGTGTTCTGATTGTATTTGATACCGTTAACGATTTGTTTATCTATGACCTTTTGTGTAAATATTTGTCCAATACACTATTCACTAGATCAAAATGATTATTCTTTTTATTTTTTTTACCATAAGAATAAAGCTGTTTTATTAACGGATAAATATTAATAATTTTCTTTGGATTTCATAAATATCATCATCATCATCATATATATTAATACGCTAAGATTAAGATGTTACTCTCCCTTTTTAGAAAAAACCTCACAACTAATCCACATAAATTATATATCATTTTATAGATAATTGCTTGCTCTACCGGCATCCACAACTAAAAAATTTATTATTGCTATTGTTTTTGCAAATTAATTAATTATTAAAATTGTATACACAAAACAGCAATGCTGCCATCTAACGGCTCAACGTCAATATGATTGACGGTCGGTAAAATTTTTGTTTAATTTCAAATCCACTCACGTATAAATAAAGTGGCGCTTTAGCTCAATGCTTTTGATACTTGCGCCTCTATATGTCAATTTTAGTAAAATATTTGTTTGATCTGTCATCTGAGCTTCATAATGGAATAAATAATGCGAAGACTTTGCACGGGTCAAACTAGTACATTAATATTCGAAAAGTTTGCATGATTTACTTACACTAAATTTTGTTGCAGAGTTTGAGATACTACATAATTATATCAAAACCTTCAACAGCTTTTGGTACGATTAGAAATCGCATTTTTAGTATTCCGTAAGCCTCTAGGTAAATATAAGTTTTTAAAAAAATATATATGTACGGTTAAACAAACAATTTTAAAAAAAATGAAAATTGCCATGGTTAACCTGAAAATGGGCTAATTACGGAGAATTTATGAAATTTCCATTATAAGTACTTAGGAAAATAGAGGGTAAAGAAATATTTTTTAGATCTTCCTAAAACCCTCTTTCCAACAATATTTCCCTTTGCGCATAGTAGAGGTATTTTTCTCGTTCTGGAAGTTTTTTTGCTAAATTTTAATTCAATTCTTGGTAAAGTGAATTAGCCTTCGTTATGTGGGTTGATAACTTGGTAAAGATTGCCGGAAACTTTTGGATGCAAGCTGCATAGGATCGATATTTGTGAAAATCTATAGAATAGTCATCTTTCAGCTGATGATCAAAAATCAAAAATCTATGTGTTCATCAAAATTATTCATTTCTATGTTTTACATAATTTTAAATTTTTGCTTATTTTTCAAAAGTCATGATTTTAATATATTCAGTGGGCGGCAAATTTTACTGCCATTGCCTTGTTTTGTTTAAACGTGCTATGGCCACTAAATATAAAAATGTTTTTGTCTATCTAATAGCGTCATTTTAGTTATTTTTCTTAAAAATATAGCCAAATATTACAAGAAATTGGCAACTTTTTAAAGCTACAAGACAAACCTAAACGCTTCAAAAACGGATTAATAATAAAATAAAGTGCACACGAATTGCTTTTCATATCACATCAGTGGATTAATAATTCTTCGAACCACATTCGAGTTAATTTGTCAATTTATTTAATTCTACTCGAATAACGATCGGTTTTGTTATTGATTCCAAGGCAGACTTTATAACTTAAATGCATCGAAACAAATTACATTAACTTCTAAAAGTCAGCACCCGAAACGATCCTTATTGTTCACTTTCTCTCTTCTATCTCTATACTCTATACTCACTATATATATTATATACATACATTATGTATGTACATACATATATATAAAACATATATACAAATATATGAAATAATGTTAGGAAGACGTTAACAATTTCTACCCTCGTAATTAACCCATTTTAGTCTTAAAAATGGCAATTTTTATTTGAATCGTTTATATATAAGTACGACCATACAAGTACTACTGTTTTGTTTTATGTGCCTAAATGGTTAAGGAACACTGGAAACGCGATTTCTAACCGTACTTAACAGGTTTTAATATCATTGTAATAGATGCGTTGTATCTCAACCCTACATTGAATGTGAATTGAAAATAAATAAACACTTCAATATTTGGGATATTAACATATATTTACAATATGAAAAGAAAATGATAAGTATTTTTTGTACAATTATCAATGTCTATTCATTGATAAAAAAATTTTACTTTTAAAGTATCAAAAAAATAACAAGAAAATTCTTTTTGATCTAAAGAACAGTATATTGAACAAATATCTGCACAAACTTCATAGATTAGCAAATCGACAACGTAATATACATTGAGCACACACTTTTCCTTAATAGACGACACCAAAACATTTTAATGCCGCAAAGTTTAATGTTTGTTTTTTGCTCCAAAAGATTTTTTTCTAATTTAATATCTGACAAAGGAATATTAAACCGGGTTCATATTTCAAAATGCGACGCAAAAATATATAAATTGGACTTATTTCGTAATACAATTCAAACATTTCTTTTTTTCTAATTGAATTTAAAGCAAATTTAGAATACATCGCTTCCATAAAATGGTCATATCTTTAAGTTGATCACATTGATTATCTCTTAGTGGCCAATTTCTCCCGTCGCCCAATAATGGCGCTATAATTGAGTCCGCAGAAAACCGAGATGCCTGAAAGATTGATACTTTCCTTGTCCGAAATCATTCCACCAACAAATGTCACGGCGCTCTAACTGAGAAACTTTTGACAAGGGAACATATAAACGAGTTTCTCAAACGTTAAATTCTACCTCCTTAGATTGAAGTGGAAGATTAAATGGTAGGTACTTCTAAATTAGAGATTACTCTACTTTCTAATTAGAGATTACTCAGAAATTACTCTTAAACTTTCAGGATTTATTTTTCTTCGCGCAAATTCTGTAAAAGTTTCTGTTGTATAATAACGTCATCAATATAATGAAATTATATTATCTTTCTGTAAAATTATTTTTCTTATTACTTTGATATTTATAAGTATCATTAATTATAATAGAAAAAATATAATTTTTTTCATTTTTGTCTGAATGTTTGGAAATTGTTATTGTTTCTTATAATATAGTTTCCATGGAATAGTCTGACCTTTATATAATCAAAATTAGATAAATGTAGAAAAGACATAAGTTGATTTATGAACTGAAAGAATTTAAATTGAATGCGAGTCACTATGAACACAGAGATCGTGTCGTCCCACATTCATCGTCGTTATTTAACTCAATCGCTGATAGGATTCTCGGGATTTTCTTTTATCTCAAAACGTCATCGATCATCGGGGTATGATGGACACCTTCTTATTTATTATAAGGTTATTGCCAACATAATCCATTAATATAACTTTGTATGGTACTTTGTTGATAGTTTAAAAGTTTAACTTGATGCTTGACTTGTATTTTTAATTTTGGCATACTATATAATTCAAAACATTAGTTATAAAATATCTTTCAAAAACCGACTTCAAAAAAGTAGTACCAAACCGACTCAAAATAGCTGCTTACTTATACCCATTATCAAATTCGGTGCCAGCATTGTCTACAAACTTAAACAAATTTTGAATTTAATTTAATTTGTAATGTAAATTTAAAATCTTAATTTCTTGCTTACCTACAATACGAAACAGATTCATAATGGACGTACGTATAATGTAAAATATTATATTTCTGTAAGTTGATCTATGGTACTGGTACTGACTTCAAAAATAAGTAACTTAGTTACTTGTTACGACTAAGTAAGTAGTGCACGACTAAGTAAGTAGTGCACGACTAAGTAAGTAGTGTTAGTTACTTGTTACGACTAAGTAAGTAGTGTAATTCGGTGCCAGCATTGTCTACAAACTCAAACAAATTTTGAATTTAATTTAATTTGTAATGTAAATTTAAAATCTTAACTTCTTGCTTACCTACAATACGAAACAGATTCATAATGGACGTACGTATAATGTAAAATATTATATTTCTGTAAGTTGATCTATGGTACTGGTACTGACTTCAAAAATAAGTAACTTAGTTACTTGTTGCGACTAAGTAAGTAGCTACTTTGAGTTAATGATTTTTTACTTTTTAGTACCTACTTTTTTGAAGTCGGTTTTTTAAAAGATATTTTTTTTAGAATTTTTGTGATTAATAATATCAACCATTATACACTGTAACTAACATTCAGTTATTTCTTTTTTCAGAATTTTTAATGAATATTAAAAGTCACGAGAAACAGCTGGTATATAGATAATTCCCTCTTTGTCTAAAGTTGGTTACCAATAACACACAGAAACGAAGCGACAGTAGTAGCCGTTAGTTTTTAACCTTAGTAGTAGTTAGTTTTTAACCTTTGAGGAAATCCGTTCTCCATATCCGAAGTTTAATATCAAGTTTTGCAAAATAAAATCTACCAGAAGCAAATATTTTGAAATACAATCAATTTACTATCATCCGATAAGGAATTCCATCGTTAATCTCCAGAACTCATCATCAGACCCTGTTATTATGCAAAGTGACAGCTGACTGTAGGAAATATCTTGAGTCATAGTGTATTTACTGCCATTCATTAAGGAGTTCCAACGTTTATTTCTGGGTCATATCATCAGATCATCATATATAGGACTACCTCTAATGTACCCTCTTTCAAATAAAATAAAATCATCAAAATCGGTCTACTTGATAAAGTATTATCACTGAACATACATAAAAGAAAAAATTGCAACGAATTGAGAATCTCGTTTTTTGAAGTCGGTTAAAAATAACTTTACATACCATGGCTACGCGTATAGAACCCAAGCTTTCGATGGAAAAAGCATAAGTATAAAGGGGGACTTAATAAACTTGACAACAATTTCGGGACAATTAGTTGATTTCTCAGTCGTAATTTTAGCTATCTATTTACAACAAGCTTACCTTACTGTATAAATTAGTACTGCGTCAAGTACGAATTTATGATAACCAGCAATGGGGTAATATCAGCGAATTCGATAAGATAATTCAACATTTCATGAAAAATGTCTACTGTAAATGGGAATTGATACGATCATAATAGTGACCTTCTTCATGACCTTAAGTCATTATTACTAAATTATATGGATTATTGCTAAGTTCACCAACTTTAAACAAAATAAACTTTTAAATTGATGTTAAAATCGGTATGAAGCGTAACCTCATCTAGCGATAACTAGATGTCTCAAACGGATGAAACTATTTGAAATTATTTGACTTTATGTCACTAAATGAAGACTTTATGTCACGAATTCAGTCGAAATATCTTTGTTTTAGGTATGTCAAGCAGTGTATTGAAATATTTTGAATAAATCAGTTTATGTAAACTATATTCAATTATATTAGTTTACAACAATCACTAGATTACTGATTGTGTCTTTGTATATAGTTATCGTCATATGTACATGTTAAAAACACCTTTTAATCTTTGAGTATTCTTCCAATACACTCAATCATTTTCTTGACCCATTTTGGAAGTGAGTCCATGCTTTGCAGTGACATTAAATAAATCGCGGAGCCCAAAACTTACAAAAGCAACTTTACTATATATTTTAGGCGTGGAATATCAACTTTATGTAGCATATTCATGAGTGAACTCGAACAAATTTTGTTTGTGTAACCAAAAACAACAACGCTACAAACGTAATTTATAAGGAACCACTTTCGTAGATTACTAACCACCGTCCTAAAAGCATGTCTAGATCAAGCTGTGAATTTGTAATTTAACTAAGAGGAATCGTTTATAGAGCAGCTGGGATATTCCAGAAAATTACTATGTTGCAAAACTGAAATACACGTGAAAAAGCCACAGTTAAAAGCTAGTATTCTAGTAACCTTTCTTCTAATTGTTTCTAAAATTAACGGCTTTTTCAAAAAATATTTGTAGTAAATGAACATGTATTTAGATATTATGTAATCTTTTTGTCATACTCTTCTCTTTGTATAATCGTTGCATGTTTCTATGTACAGTGACATAGAAACATGCAAGATGACATAGAAACACAGTATTAGTACATACGTATATTCATGATCTCATATTCACTACGTTATTTTTAGTATGCCGCAGTGAAACCTTATAACTTCGAATCTGACAGATTCTGTAGTTTTAGATGTATACTGGCTGTGCTCTTCGTTCTTATGTTCTTCGTTCGCATGAAATTCGGAATAAAAAAGTTATTAGGAATAGTAAACATTATCACTTCTCTGTTTTTTTGTTTATTTTTACAATATTTATGAGAATAAATTTTACTAAAAACGCTAAAAGATATGTTATCAGTATCAATATAACGTAATATTCGCCAAGTCAGATTTTTTTTCTTAATTTTTAATATCCAGTTGAAGTATTCTCTATGTTGGCTGAGGATATAAACGACTAATATAGCAAATTTCATTAAAATTCGTTTAGTACACTTTGCGCCATTGAAGAACAAATTATAAGACAGATAGACAAAGATTCTTAAAAGAGGTTTTGGGGTTTTTCTATTATTATTCTATAAGTTAAACCAATCATTAAAATATTCGTCATACATCTTCAATATTCATTTACTCCGTTGCAGTTTTATTATACGTATAAATACGTGATATTTTGAAGGTAAATACTTTATATAAGAGACTTAATTAAGTTGTGAAAATTTTTAAAGATAAATTAAAACTCCGTGAAAATAAATTAAATACGCGTCAAAGGCATTTTTGCACACCCCGTCAAGAGGATAGGTCTTTTAAAATAATATTGAGGTTATGAACCCCGTTTGCGAAATATTAAGCTTCAAATAACATGGAAGGTTTATCTTTCTCCTCCCTAACAAATAATTAATTTGAAGAAATTAAAAAAATTGTAAATACCAAAATGTTTGTACAAATTTCAAATAAAATAGTTTTGGTAAATTTTCATTAAAAATTTCCAGAGACACAAGGCAAGACACAAATGAAACCCCATTTTTTACGTATTCAGTCGTAGTTTTTCCTTTAGTGAAAATTTTAGGAAAGAAATTCTTCAAATTCAGGATTCTTTTAAAAATACGCCTGATTTACTCTGAAATAAAACAGTTCTATTTCCAAACTACTTTACGCAACTGCCTTGGCTCCAAAAAAACTACCAAACAAATACTTTTATTCGATATTTTCTGTAAGTATTGGTTAGAAGGTAGAAAAACTTACAAACTTGTAACGAAATAGAAGAAAATACTAAATCACTTTTGTAGAGGATTTAAAATTTTTCAGTTTTAAAATTTTAAATTATTCAATATGAACTTACTGTCAAGTAGACTTTCAGGTTGGCACTAAACGGATTTACTTTAAGCGGTGTCTTATCGACGATAAGTCATCTTACTTCGACTTATCGTCGATAAGTCATCTTACGTAAACCTATGTTGAATATTTATTAACTCTGATATAACATGGATATATTACTAAACTACTTTATTCAACTGCCTTGGGCCCGAAAACTACGAACTAAATCCTATTATTCGTCATTTTTCATTCAAATTACATCATAGAAGTTCCAAATCTTGTAAAGTTTTAACGAAGTAGAAGAAAATACGAAAGTAACTTTCACAGAGGGTTTATAATTCTTCAGTTTTTAACTTTGAAATTTAGCAATGCTAACTTACTGCCAAGTACAGTGACTCAGTGACTTTAAGCAGTTAAAGTAAGATTAGGTATCGTCAATACGTGAACCTATGTTGAATATTAATTAAGTCGACTTCACCAACTCGAATATTTTGAAGGAAATTGAAAAAATTGAACGGCAAGGGGCGCTAAATATACAAATGTTGATTATGTTATGTCTTGTGCATACAATTTTATCAATCAAGATCAAAGGAAAATTCTCAGACTATATGCAGGAAGATTCGTTGGTATTAAAAATTGATAACTAGAGAGATAGAACTAAAGAACATAAAAAGTGCTATTAAGCTATGTGCTGATAAGAATTTAAAGTACAAATGATGAATTTAAAATTTAATTTAATTAATAAAGAACCTGTCAAATTCGATAAAAATCTCGTTCAAAGAATTTCGTGCACTTAATTACATTTAAAATTATAAATAATTTCTATTAAACTATTTAAAAATATCAAATATTCACTATATTTTTCACAAGCTTAAAACATGGTGCATATTTCAAAAATCATAAAATCTAGGATAATCGCTCTATTTTTTTTTGTATTCTTCAAGTCAAGTTTTACCAACTCAGTTTCTTTTCCTGAACTTTAGTTTATTATTGGGAATACTCTATTGGGAATTTTTGCATAATTTTTAAATTATCTTTTTAAATGAAATGACATTCAAAAGATTTTTGTTTTCCTTAAACAAGATAAATGATACAAAATAATTTTTTGAAGTACTTTATCTGTTCCCTCTTTATTCATTCAAGGAATATTTAAAAAAGTTATTGTAAAATATGTGGACTAATAAAATATATTATTTTTTCGAATTTCAATTCTTGCGTGATTTCTGAGGAAATTGTAACAGACAGACAAAGAGCCACGTGAGTAACATTACAAGGATTTTGTTTTTCAATTTGAGGTACAGAACCTTAAAAAATTAAGGTAACTAAAAAAAATTAAAAAATCCATCACGTTCAAAGATTCTTCCACTCAATCATTCTTAGCATAAATGTCACAGAACCCTCGACGCCCTCTGGGTATATCAAACATTTCAAAATTAAATAAATTGTTTAAAGAGGTTATGCACCATCACTATAGCTCGTCAGAATTATAGATATAATTATTTGTAGATAGCTTATTTTATTCTAAAAATAGAGTATTTTTAACCACTTTTGTAACTAAGTAATACATGAAAAATTAAGAAAATTTTGCAAAATGATAATGCGAGATATGAGATTTAGGTATTTCCAAAGAATTAAATTCAAAAAAATTAAAAAAAAATGTTAAATTGAAAATGAATTTCGCCTCGAATTTAATTTGTGAAAGTAAATTTGTTGGATTATAACAATATTTTAATTTCCTGAGATAAACTTTTAAACCAATTTTACAGCTCCTTACGTTATAAATACGAAAAATTTTAAACTAGAAATGCTGAAATAAAAGTTATATCAAAGTTTATTACATATCATAACACCATATACTTTATTAGCTTTTATATTAAGTACATTTAATTAAATGAACTCCTCTTTTTAAAGTACATTTAATTAAATGAACATTTAATGAACTCCTCTGAAAACCCACTATTTTTATAAAATAATAAATATTTTTTTAAAATACAATCGCAAGGTAATACACTAGAATTGTAAAATTAATACACCAGTTTTTTTAATGATTACTATCTAAAATTAAGTAATTTTTATGATAATTATGGAATCAAATGAAATAAATGCGGACTTAACTAAAATGATATTTAAGATTTTGGTATGAGATTACCGATCCAAATATTGATTTAATAATACATTTAACTTTCTCATAGTTAGGTTTTAATTTACTATTCCTAGGCAAGCTAGGTTTTCAAAAATAGTACGAATATTGAAGTTAAGAAGAAAATTTATTTTGATTTTTATATTGCCTTTTTAACAAAACTTTGTGGTTTGGTTCGGAAAATCGTAAATAATATTAGTTAATGTTGGATATAAATAATAAAACTAAAGTATAGTTTAATATAAAGATATTAAAAAACATAATACAAAATATTATGAAAACACCTAACTTTAGCAAGACTATTGTTTAGAGTAATCTTTCACAATCAATCATTTCACCGATAACTAGAAGCTGTTTGGTTATATAAGCTCGCGAAATATTGTTGATATTCCGAGAATAAAGTCGTTAATTTATTTGTATTATATATTTGTAAATAATGATTATGAATCTCTCTATTTCGTTTCGAATTTCCTATCCTCAAATGATATGCCATGGACTCATATCTATTTTATCTTCGTCACTTTTTTCTTCTTTCCTTCTCATTTATTTATATACTTTGTTGTTTCATTACCCAATCATTTCCACCAGATCTGTTTTGTCAGTCTCGCCATTCGCGGTTTCGATATAACTATCGCATTTTATAAAACTCTTTTACTCTCGCACTTCTTCTGTTCATGACAAATCTTGCAATTAAAATTTCGACTAGTTCTAATTAAGCTAGAAAGTTGCAATTTCGCACACGTGTATAAGTCCGGTAAAAATGCAAAATAGTCTAGTCGGTAACATTGTTCTAAGTCTAATAGAGTGAACACCCTAAGGTGATAGATCACTTTTCCTTTACAAACTCCTTGATGTGTGAAATAGTTTGACGAATAAAATTCAATGAATTATTTTGAATGCGAATTTAAAAAAGTATGAAAAAGATTGAAAACAACGCTATATAATAAATGCTTTTCTAAATTTACTAAAAAGGGAAAAATATTTGTCTGATCTTATAATTTTTTTTAAATTTGTATAGGTTATTATAACTTAAAGCATTGAGCGCTAAAATTTTATAAATTTTAAGAAACACTTCAATATATACGGACACAAAAAAATGGCATATTACATATAATAACAATGTTCATATTACACAAGTACTATTGAAACAACAACATCTGCAGCATTTTTAGTATTAAGTCCTATTTTCATAATTATTTTATCAAAATGAAAAAAATATAAGACAGTTGTTTTTAATTTTTTAAAAAAATATAAAACAGTAAATTAAATATAAGACAGTCGTTTTTAATTTTTTTTAAAAATATAAGACAGTTATTAAATAGTATATTAAATATAAGACAGTTGTTTTTAATTTTTTTTTAAATATAAGACAGTTGTTTTTAATATTTTTCCGTAGTTATTTCGTTAAAATTATAATCATGAAGTCCATACTTTTCAAGTCACTTTCAATTTACTCTTATATATGTTTTTTCTTTATCAAAGCGTTGCTTCAAAAGATAATTTTAATACAAATAGACTATGATATCCGTATTTATTTCTCCTTTTTACTTAAGTATTTTACTTTTCAATTTTGCTACAAAGGTAGTTTATTAGGATAGACAAAAAAGAAAACAAAAATAAAAAGAATTAAGCGTTTTCAAAGCTATCCGGGTAATATTTAGTAAGGAATGAAAATTTCTATTTAAAGGAAACGTAATGTAAACTTGTTACTAACATTTAAAAGAAACTTTGTGTCTACATTGTCTATAACCGGTGACTTTTAAGAAAAAATAGAATTGAATTTGTTTCTTGTTTACTTACTTGTCACTCTTTATTATCTCACGACATAAAAACTACAGAACGGAAGTGAATAAACTTGTTTCTATCAGTTTTCATCTTCAAATTTTCGAACTTTGAGTACTATAGTATTTACTTTATATTTTATAACCGAAACGAGAACAAAAATATTGGCACTAAACCAGCAGATTCATATACAGCATAGATATTTTCGTATATTGTCAAAAATATGCCAACCAAATTTCAAATATGGTCTTAGAATCGAATAAAACCTGTTTATTAAATTTTGATTTAAATTTTACTTTATTATGAGAAATTAATTTCATAAAAATTAAAAGTTTCAAATTAACCAGACGAATAATTCAAGAGGGGTAACCAGTTTTTGGAGGCATGATCAGTATACTTAAATAGTACAGCGATAGCTACAAGTTTCATATTTCCAAGAAACAGACCATCAGTTTTTTCTCGCTTAAAGTATAATATTCTTTATAATAATAAATAAAGTTAAATAGGAAAGGGAATCAAAACAAATAGTTTCCTACGTACGTTTCATATCCTTATCCTACGTACGTATTTTAGCTTATCCTACGTACGTTTCATACACGTAACTCGCACATTCCAATTTTAGAAATATTTATTGATAAATATTTAATATGTATGAAATTTAAAACTTTTACTTTATTTCCCATTCAATTTATGAATCGGATAGTATTAATGTATCTTCATAAGTACCCAAAGAAAGACTAGCTCTATTTTCATTAACATTTATCTTACGTCCATAATACGAATAAAAACTATGGCTCTAACTCACTATTATTACGAAGCATGTCTTTTCAATAACTTGTACATATTTAATTTAAGACTAAGTAAATTTATTAAACATAACACAAAGATAAAATCAGAAAATAGTAGAAAGTATGAAAACAGCATGTAAAAAAGCATGTTCACACTTGCTATAATAAATGTATATTAACACATCCAAAAATACAATGTATTCAATCATTACATTTAACTACACAGTTAATTACAAAGTACTTTTCATAACACCAAAATAATAAAACAATTAATTGCAGTACGAGTTTATTGACAAGTAATGAATATGTTAACAAACAGATTACTATCGATTACGTATTATATTTATAGAAGTGATTGAAAAATGGTGGAAATTTGTAGTGGTACATAAATATTTTTTTAATTAAAATATTATACGTGCTTTTATTCTCCTCTAAAAGTAAGTAAATAATTAAATTAGCATTCATTTGGACCACTATTCAATTAAAAGTTTTGATTATCAGAAACGGTCGAAAAATCCCTTTTTTTGAACTATTCTTAATTACTTTATAGACTCTTATATAAACACCTTAAAAAAAACCAAAACACATATATTTTATTAAGTAAATAGATCAGAGGTTAGTTTAAAAAGCATTTGAAAAATTATTGTGATCCTATTAATAATTACAGTCGATATCACTCCAAATGAAAGTTTCACATATAATTTATAACATAAGATACATCGTCTATTAAAAAGCCTAACATAGCCTTATTTTCATCATCCTTGTTTCAATAGTCGTAATTTTTTTAAATTTCTAATCTAAACAGGTTGTATACTTGATTGATGTTAATAATAATAGGAACAGTCAATAATGATTCAATAATGGGAGTTGTGTCAATAACGATTAAATTAAATGTTAAGGTACTTATTAATAATCCAATCTCTAATATTTATAGTTGTAAATCATTCGTTTTCCTACAATTTACAACGCAAAATGCACTTCATGAACATATGACAACACGTTAATTAAGACCCTAAAATACGAACGTGTTCTTATATTCTTAATTAAACAAGGAAAAAATGATAAAAGACCGAGAAAGTTTATCTTTTGCGGAAAGTCTCTTTCCTGTGTCAATCTAGGCGTAGTCAAGCGAATTCAAAAAGGTAAATAGAAAGGATCGATACTGCCACTTCCTTGGAAAGATTGTTCCAAGTCATTGCTGAAAAAAATGTCGTCGAAATCAATAAAATCCCAATGAAAGATGCTGAAATGAAAATTACCGAAATTAATTAAACATTCATATGGTTTAATTTACTCATTGTTCCCTAAATATGTTCAAAATCAGGAGAATTAGAGTTTTGCCCCAGTTTTACCCAAGTCTTGTCAGCGAAAATGCGTCTAGGCTACTGTGGGGGAAACTTTGCTGAATTTAAAGTTCAACTCTATCACTATTGCTGAGAAAATTACTGAAAGTTAATACAATGACCTTTTAATGAAATAGGATACTCTAAAAGTTGAAAGTGACTCCACATCAATAATAAAATTGTGACTATGAAAATAAACACCCCTAAAATAAACAAAAATATTTGAAGTTAAATCAAAAAGTGAACTTAATGAACTTATTAAACATGGGTAAACGAACGACTTAACGAACTTATTAAACATTAGTAAATATTTGGGCGAGTAGGAATGACCTACACTTAGACGTTTTTTAAGTTAAATCAGTCTTCGCTTAAGCTCTCAAACAATTTCACAAAATATGAACAGAAACTGTAGCTCTTTATATTCAGTTTTCGTTTTAATTTTGTAAGTAATTTACTAAACGTTTTATGAATAATTCATTTTCATTTCAAATTATTACAAAAGATTAAATTAAAAAAAAAATAGTTGTTTACTGGTGCTTACAGGGAACCAAAATAACGAAAACAAAAAATTTCAAAACTTCTAAGTATTTATTAATTTATTCTAGAGAATAGAATATACGCATACGTTTATATATATATATATATATATATATATATATATATATATATATATATATATATATATGTATATATATTTATCATTATGTACTCGTATAGATATCTACTAATAAAAAGGAGAACCTATAAAGTTTTGAAGTGCCAATCATTTTCATACCACAATATACGCGTAGTCTCAAATCGAGCAAATGGCAGTAAACTAAACGTAATGGATTACGTCACTCCCGCCCACTCATCCCAGCCTACTTGTTCATCGCATGTGACAGACGGATTTTGTAATCGACTCGCTGAAAATACTGAAATACGTGCAATATTGGATTTTTCCAGCCCTCCGAATTACGTCGAGTAACGAAGCACGTACGTAATGAACATCTATCCGTTTTCGCCTCCAGACCTATATGTCAAAGCATCGTATATGCTAGCTGGATACCTTGACATAAATTTATTAAGTCGCGTATCCTATTCTCGCGAAAATATAGGGACAGATTACCTTGCGTGGGAAAATATTGAAGAAAATATTAAATTTTATCTGTCTCTAAATGTCTTATGTGCCTATGCGAATCTTTTGTATACTTGTCAAAGGCATCTTTGAGCGATGTGATTTTCAATGTTGCTATACCTAATATGAGAAGATAAAATTACGATATTAAGCCGAGTCAATGCGCCATCTGTGGGTTGTAAATTAAATGTTTTAAGCCGTGAAAATAGCTCTTACAAAATCAAAAAAGATTTTTTTCATAATATAGCCTGTCTGTCATAGCTTCACAGTTATATCAGTTTTAGGTTTAGGTGCATGCAATTTTGTATGGTGATAATTTATATGAAGAAATAAATTAATTTGAAGTAAAATATTAAAAAACATTTCAATATAGATTCTCATTTCTTTATAGTAACGGGATATTGATTTTCGCACTTTCCATCAAGTCGATGGTCTTTAAACACGTTTTAAAATCATGTAAATCACGTTTTCATTTTTCATTATTAAGTCCTATCGTCGATATAGACTGGAAAATTTTGTCAAAGGACAATGCGTCACCACTCCCCAGTCAACACTGCCCAAATAATTCGTTCGTGGGCATTGTTATAAGAAGTCTTTACGTTAAATAAATTTTACTTTTACTAAATATTTTGACATGTAAAGAAACCTCATGATCCGAGCTAAAATGTTATTATCTATATCATTTGCAATTTCTTTTCTCAAAATATTATACTCGCTTTTCGATAATTAAACTATCTCATCATCTCTTTTCTAACTTCGTTCATCACTTTAAGCCTTGAATACCGTTTTTTTATTTAATTGTTCTGTTTAAATATTAGTTTGAAATTTTGAATTTAGCACGGAATACGTCTTATCATTTATGTCGCATAAAAAATAAAGGAGAACTGTTATTAAAATTGAAAAATACGCTTTATTACTCTTTTTCATTCAAACATAATAGTATACTGTTCATTATTTTTTTCATTGTTCTGTTTAAATATTAGTTTAAAATTTTTAATTTAGCACAGAATATGTCTTATCATTTATATCACATAAAAAATAAAGGAGAACTGTTATTAAAATTAAAAAATACGCTTTATTTTTCTTTTTCATTCAAACATAATAGTATACTGTTCATTATAAAAGACAGCCTATTTCATTATAGAAGGAAGCTGTTATGCACGCTAAATAAAAAAAAGAAATCGCTGTCATTTATATTGATTTGATTGACGGAAATATTCAGCTCAAGTCTAAAGTACGTTCGTTTTAAATAACTCGAGATTTTAAGACACAACTCGAAGAATAAAAAAAAATTTTATTAATTTTTTTTAAATACTTCCTATTTGCTGAACGCCATTATATATATTATATATATTATTGTATATAGTATTAATAACAGTAAGTAGTGCGTGAAAATAAAAATGATTTTTCAAATTTCAAACTTATTGTTAAGCAAGAAATCAGCGTAAAATTCCATCTTTTATAGGCTTCTATTGGTATTTTCAATTTCAATGATTGCTTTTTGATATTTTATTTTTGTAGCAGTGTTGTTCAACATAAACTGTATTTTGAAACTTTAGTTATAAATAGAGTTAATTGGGGATTGTTATTACATACTCATTATAATTATACATTATATTAATCAATAATAAACTTTAGGAGTAAATTCAACAATATAAACCCCAAATATTCAATATTATAAGTAATAACCTTGTTATCACTATTTGATAATTTTTTTAAAAATTTCGTTAGTGAATTTATTAAACTATTTTTTATCTGAATTATCTATATATTCTCTGATTTATCATTTGAAATACGAATAGTATGGAAGCGTTTTGTAGGATTATTATTTAATATATATTTTTTTATTAAAGTCCTGAAATGTAAAATATCTATAATTCAATGAGACTTGTAGGTGTTTTTTTTCGTAGAATCAATGTTTGGAGAATAAATTTTTTATTTTAATGTGTTTTTTTAAATGTTTAGTAAGGAAGATGAAACAGGTTTCGTTTATTGTTTTATATACCTACACAGTCAAAGTTAGACACGATAAATATTCGAAACAAAAAACAAGATCATCACCTTCCCAGAGATGGGAAAAATATAAATTTTACTGTGAAAAACTCTTAAAGCACATTTAATAAAAAAAATACATATATATATATGTATATATATATATATATATATATGTATATATATATATATATATATATATATATATATATATATATATGAAAATGTTAGATATGTCAATTCAACTTAAATGTTTTCATTAGTAGCAAATACACTTGATATCTTTTTAGGGTAATAGCAATTTTTTATAATATTTCTAAAACAAATATATAATACAGAATTTAATAAGGAGAATAATAAATGTCTATTTAATTCTCGTGCGGGTAAAATTGTACTATACCCTGCATTAAAAGAAAGCGCGTTCTCTTTCGGTCCATCGAAGAGTGTAACCTTGCACCAGAGAAAGTTTGTACACTTTCGGTACAGAAGCGTGCCCTAAAATGCAATTTACGACAATAATAATTAATTTACTGCTGTATATGTTCAAAGCATAATTTATAACATTTATTAAAAATAAAATGAACACTCTCATCTAATGGAAAATTATGAAATTATGTTTTAATATTTCAGACTTTTTAATAATTTTTTTACATATTAATGATTATTTTCACAGTTAAATATTTAAGCAGTAGTAGTATTAAATAAGTATATAATTGCTATAGAAATTTACTTGGACTTTGACACAAAATGTTATTTAATCTTTTCGTTCATTTCTTTATTAACTGGCTTAAAAAATTTGGAAGGTTCTCCATTCGTCTGTGTACCATAAACGTATTTTTGCGTATGTTACTTTACCGTAATTTTTTAATCAATTTGGATGATACTTTTTTATTTAGAAATGTGTTCCCCTTTTTAATAAAAGATTTGGAGTCTATGCAAAGTGAAATTTAGCGCGACCTTTGCAAAAAGTATGCATGCAAATATTCTCTGTCTGTAGATATATATGAAAGTGAGACCACCGTGTGAATGAGTGAGTGCACAGATATCTATATTTTCCAACAGTATTTTTGCAAATTTATTTATGTTTGGAAACTATATTGTACTGCAAAAGTCCCAACTAAATATTACGAGTATTTTCTATATACTCGATAACTAAATACGAAATAACTAAATACTCGTATTTTCATTATTTTATACTTTTCAGTGCACATATGATGCGATGTTTACTTCTGGTCGACTCGATATTTTTTTATTTTATATAAGTATTATGCAATGAATAATGGTCATCAAAATGTTATAAAACTTTGCGTCACAGGTAAAACGCAAAATTGACAGACTTGTAACATAAAGTGTGAAAATATAACGTAATTTGGTATATCTGTATGATATAAAATTTTACGGTGCTTAAGTTGACAGGTAACGAATAATATTAAGAAATTGAATTAAAAACCAGAATAATTGAAACTGAGTCTATACTGTTTATATTACTAGTCATACTATACATATTCTGGCTTCTACCTACTTCCTGACAGATCAAGTGTTGTGACGAGGGTATTGTCAAGAGCCTCGTAAACAAGTGAAGGAGCTTAGGGTAAAACCCGTCTCTGAACAGTTGGGAGCTGAGCTGGAACTATGTAAAGTGCTATAAATATTCCACGTATTTTGTAAGAAATTTATTTAAATGGTTTAGGCAATACTTTCTGTATGTAGATTTTCTATGATAATCAGAGCTCATAAAAATTTAGGATCAACAATTCATATATTTGTATTATTACAGAAAATGTTTCCAAAGAGAGAATGAGTTTTTAATGAACGTTTATAGAAAACTTTTTATGTTTTGTTTAAGCAGTAGACAAAATCTGTTGTACTGATTTAAATGACGTTTTCAGGTACTTCAAAATCAATTATTTGCGCTCACATAGTTAGAATTTTGTGATTTGTTTTAAAATATAAGTTACATTTATCTCAATAAAGAATATGTTTGTAATATAAGTTATTACGGAAAATAGAATCAGGAATAAATAAAAAAAAAATTACGCAAGTTAAACCACGTGCGAAAGTTATTATGTGCAAATAAAAACAAGAAGTAAGAAAGCTCAGAGAGATCTGTAAAAAAATGTCAATCTGCCTATTTCTTGCACTCACATCACGACAAAATATAAAGTTAATTTCAATGAAGTCGTATCGTATTACTTAAAATTTATTAAAATATATGAGGTTCATTTTATCCAAAAAGAGCAAATGAATACCTCCAAATTATTAACCACTCAATACACACATTATTATTACTAAGCAATGTATAAATCGATTTCATAATTCTGTCCAAACTTACAATTGACAAATTCATAATTCTGTCTAAACTTACTATGCCAATTAGAAAATGAAAGAGCTTTCTTCTAGCCCTAAGGATAATAAGAGCTGGCTTCTCTAAATTACAGTGCAATCCAAGTACTTTCCAAAACTAAGATGAAAACTCAACTAAATATCATAAAAATACAAATATAAAACTTAAAGGAAACTTAGAAAAAAATTAAAATAACATTTACGTAAAAAGATAACACTTAAATTAATTATGAATAAAACCAAACGAGTACATAAAGTGAGGGTTGTTTATCTTATACTCATATTTCCACAAAAATATATTAAACCGCCGAAATGTTACATAAGTAGATTATAATAATAATAAAACAACGTTTACATCAAAATATTAGATATAGTAACAATGAATAAGACCTAAGAAGCGTGTGAAATGAGTGGGTGTAACTAAATTACTTTTCTTGTTACTATAAAAGATTTAATAAAACATCTAATATTTTGATAAAATACAATATCTTTACACGAAAATAATATCAAAAATAAGTTATCGCGCACACGGTCAAAATATATGTATTCACTCCCTGTAAAATGTTCTAATACATGTGGAGAAAACTGAAAATATTTCGCCATTTCAACTTATTATTCCAAGTATTAATTTCACATAAAAGGCAATTTATATGATTCTAACCCTAATAAAATTGACAGCCAGACTAAAATAGACTGAAAATGTCATACGCTGTTGTGTAATATGTGTTTATAATACCAAAACGAATAAAGATGAAGGTGGAGAAATAGAAATTTTGCGGATTTTAAAAGGTCAGGAAAATGTAATTTAATGGAGAATTAATACTAGCTGTATCTTTGTTTTATAAGCAAAATAAATAATTGAAATCTTTACCTTAATAAAATTTTGCGTTCACAAAAACAGTTTGACATTTGAAAAAAGTCTTTGACATTGGTTCTTTGTTTTTGACAATTTAACTACCTCATGATTTCATTTCTCAATTTATTTTAAGTGATAAAAACATTTCTGCTTTTGTCACATTTTATTATGTAAAATATTGCTATATATACATATAAATCATAAATAACGATGGAAATTTATGAATATAGTATATATATATATATATATATATATATATATATATATATATATATATATATATATATATATATATAATATATATATATATATATACCTAAATTTCTTTTTAAACACACATTTTATAAATTTTTCATTTTATTTAAGACTGACTTCCATGCAACAAAATTTAAACATTTTTAATGCTTTTAAAGAACTAAATATGAAGTGAAGTTTAACTAGTCAAAATCGTTTCTTCTTTTTATGGAATTAGTAAAACGATTCCAAAGAAAACCAAATTCTAATTTTCCATTTTTTTTATTCATATAAACCTATTAATACTTTAGATTATTTCCTTTACTTGGATTTATATTTAAATAAGAGAAGAAATTGTTTTCACAAAGGTTTTGAAGACGTTACTCTTTCTCATTCACATGTGCACGCCTAAATTACATATTTTTCAATTCTAAAAAACCTTTTTTTTTATTTTATTTAAAATATGGAAATAAGTTGATTGGAACATACAAAAAAAACATTCAAAAGTTCTCATCATTCTCATTCATTCATTCTCAGATAACTACATTCAATACATGAACCATTTAAATCAAAACCCTAAGTTATTAATTTAGTAGTGATTTCTATAAAAATTTGATTTCAATTCGTAAAGAAAACGTTATCCCTATTAATCCAATGTACGAGAAAAATAATTATATTTAGAAGAAAATGAAACGTTGTTCAGTGGTTGTTAACATAGATACAACATTGTCCATGTTGAGTCTCCTGAAGCTAAATAAAAATGTATTAAATATTGTCTATAGATAAAATTACATATAGAAAGAGAATATTCATGTATTTGTAAAAACATAAAACGATTGAATGAACAAAATCAATGCGGCCAATTTAAAAACTATTCCTGATCGAAATAAAATAATTTATATCTATAACTTAAATTTTAAACTAAATCGCTATGAAATTCTCAACAATTTCTATTCCTCCCACTTTACTGCATTATTGCTATTTCAAGTCCACTGATGTATCCGATAGACGCAAAAAAATAGGTTATATTTTAACCATAAATCAAAATGTAAATATATTTATGTCCTTAGCGTATATTTTAGAGTCGAAAGAGAAATAACTTGATTGCCTATATCTCCTTAACTCATTATTTCTTCTTAACCAAAATATCTTTCCATTATAATAGTTACTAATTTTAATAGTAAAAATCGTTATTGCGAGGGAACGGGAAGGCATTTTAAATTTTGGATATTTGTATCTCGTGTATAAAATTGTATCATTTTCGATTGTATACCATTTTCTATCTCAAATTTAAAATTATATTTGGAATATAAAATTATATAAATTCGACTGTATTGTAAAATATCTTTCTACGACACGCCGCTTAATGACGAAAAATATTTCGTCCCCAAATTTGACGTATGGATAAGTCCGTCAAAAAAAATTAAATGTACTTTATTTTACGTATCGGCGTAATTAATCTACGTTTCTGTATAATTTTATTATAATTAGACGTAAATTGAAAGAATATATATAAAGACATAATGAAATTTTCAGGGTCCCCTTTTACGCCATTTGGGCCCTAAATCCTAAAAAAAATTGTTTTGGCTTCTTTTATGTCTTAGACAAGCCGTTAACATACATTGCTTTTCTAGTATTTGAATTGTTTTCTAATTGTTGTACCAATACTCCACATGTCACTCGCCCGGTAAATTATGATATATGTTAATACCAATTGTCACGTAACATTTAATCATATGTCACTTTAGATACTGGATAACTGCGGAGGAGCAAAAAGATTGAACAAGAAGAGAAGAGTTTTTGATCTTCATCTCTACTACCATACTCTACCACTACTTTTGTTTTCGCTTCTATTATATCCTAGACAAGCTGTTGATACACAATTATTTTCAAATATTTTAATAGTTTTTTAAGTGTTATATCAACACTCCACCCGCCACTTATTCGGCAAAGAATTATGTATATCAGTATCTATTGTCACGTAACACTTAACCATATATCACTTTAAGTACTAAATAACTGTAGAGGCGTAAGAAGAACGGAACAAAATCAGAAGTTAAATACAATACATATATCAAACCTTGTCCGATTTTTTGGACTACTTGTAAATAGGTTTCCATTTCAAACATATAAAATCTGTTTTCGCCCTACGACATCGAATAACAATGTTAACAAAAAGCTTTTTCTTGAGCACAAGCTTATTACAGTACCCTTAGTATATAAGTTTCCATGTATTAATTAATTGTGACACGAAAGCTCCCTGTAGGGATCGAAAAAGATTCACGAGAAAGTTTTGGAACTTTATAAAGTTTTTTCCCCAGTGGGAAGAGATCACCGACAAAATTTGCGAAATGCGCGACGAGAATTTAAAACAAAGTGCTGGTACATGTCAAAATTAATTAATACCAGGGGTAGATTTGTGTAGCATGTAGCCAAGACAATATTAAGCTGTTATAAAATTTGAACAATGCTGTGGTTTTTTCAAATACATCGCATTATTTTTTTCTTTTTTAGGTTAAGGTTAAGTTACCTAATTGACAAATTTTTGCTTATAAATTACCTAATGGATAAGTTTTAATTTAAAAAGCTTTATGTTCAGTTACCAAGTTACATTTAATTATATCCGATATCAATTAAGAAGTATTTACAATAGCCTATAGATTGCGTACCAATATAACGTTAGACTACTGTAGATCTACCAACTGCCCGCTTCCAAATTGTGTGAGCCTTAAAAAAATAAAATAAATCTAAACTCTTTTAAAGACGTCCTAACAATTAAACAATCAATTAAATATATGTTTCCTAAATTAAAGGAACGTTAACGTACACGCATATGTGTTTTGCCTATTTAGTAAACTATATTAGTAAATGCTTACATGTTTGTCTTTTAAAAAACTTAAACTTTTGGACAAAAAAAATTATTAAGTGTGTTGTCAATTTTATGTGGAAATTTTCAACATAAATTACATAGTATAAACCGTAAGTTCTAATGAAATTTTATGAATGTATCACAAGGGTTGTATCATGAAAGAATCTTACTTCACAATTTTCTTAACATATTTAGATACACCCTTAAGAAGCTAAAATGTATACAAATATTTTCAGGTAATATGCGTGGTATGAACGTGGTATGAACGTATTATTTGCCTTCTAAAAAAAGAATGTATCCAAACAAAGACGTGTGCCCATTCGCTTTAAAAAAAAAGATAATCGGATACTTATGCACACTAGAAACTGGCAAATCAATTACAGGCAAGACAAAATGAAGATCTTGAAGTAAACATTTATAAAAATACACCACCGAATAAACAAACAAAGCAAAATGAAAGTAAAGCATCACTTACAAAAAAACTTCCTCGCCCACGGCCAAAACATTTGTCTTCTGGCTTTGTCAAGTTGATATAATCAGTATTTATAGCTAGGCGGTCTTTCGGCAGAAAAAAATAAAATATATTACATTACTTAAGCACTTACAGCGAATATAATGGTAAAGAGAAGTATTTGCACGTTGTTTTAGACTTTAATCTTCTAGACGAAAAATTATACTTTAAATTAAAATTCCAAAATTATAATATTAAAATATTTTTGAGCCGTTTAATATAAGTAATTATCATGGTGATTTAAAGAGAAATTTATAAAAGTTTGGAAAGATTTTTTATATTTTTTATCTTTATATTCTTATACCCTAAACGATTTTGTAGCTTTTTATATATTAAACCATAAAAACCATCTTTCACAATTAAATGAAACTACTCGATGTAGTATTATTTCTACTTTCCTTAAGTTCTTTACCACGACCTAGGTTTCTTTGTATTACAAAATCTTCAGGTGGGATATTAGCAAAGATCTTAAAGGACTTACAGAAAGTAAAGAACTTAAAGAAAGTAGAAATAATACTACATCACGTAGTTTCATTTAACTGTGAATAATGACTTTCTACAAAATTAACGCCAAATGTATTCAATATTTAAAAAACATCCTCTTTAGCAATTTAACAAGAGGGTGATGAAAGCGAAAGTGGAAAGGGTTACTTTAAAAATATTGGTTTATGATCCATTTAGAGTACACAAGTTTTAACTAAATTGTGGTTTATACCAATATGGTAACTTATGATGAGAAATTAAATTGAAAAAGATTTTAAAATGAAATTAAGAAATATTTCAGAAATATGAAGGTTGACAATAATATAAGGGAACCTATAAATCGCAAAATTGATTAGTGGAACGTAATAAATAATAGTTTTGAACATTATTAACTTTTTAAATTTTCACCAATTTACAAAACTCAAACTGGCTTAATATTAGATGCCACAAAAACTTATGTCATCGTTATTATAATTGTTTTTGTCTACAATACTAATACGTAAACATCATCTCCACCTTATTTTGGTGTCACTTTATAGATTTTTAAATTCTATTTCCTGAAAATTTTTCTTTTGACTTTTTTTATTTTATTCTTTTAATTCTTTTCCAAAATATTTTCGTTTTTTTAATTGTTTTACCTTTTTTAATTTCCCTTATTTTATCGTTTATTATAACTACTGTTATATTGCGAATATCAGGACCTTAAAAATCAGAAGTTCCGAAAACTTTTAAATAAAATGCCAATTTGCCAAGTTGCAATGAGTAAGTTCCTACTATTTGAAACCTTCATATATCTAAAAGGTTTTTTATTCTGATCTTAATTTTTTGTGATTAATATCATAGCTATAATTTAGACAACACTTTAATTAAAAAGTTTCGTTTCCCCCAAACGAACCATTTTTACGGTCACTCTTTTCAATCTCATTTGTCGTGAGTCTTAAATATTTGTGATAAGTAAACTTCACGTTATGTAAAGTAAATTTTAATCTGATTATTGTAAACATATTTGAAGAAGACAAACATTTTTATTAAATGATCATTGTCGGATAAACTGACTTAATTTACTCATGGTTTTGTAATATAAAATATTGCAGTTACAATGAACAAACTAATAAAATTTGTACTCACATACTGTTCTCAAAATAACAAAAAAATTTATTTTCGAAAAGAATAAAGTATTTTTTGTATTTCGTGCATAATACATATTAAACTCTTATATACTTTTACGTTAGAGGCTATTATTAAAAAAACTATATTTCTTACATATCATAAATATAAAATATTATTTGTCATATAGCACAACAATATCAAACAATGACTACATATTTCGCTGCATAATTGAATTTGATTTATTATTTGCTGGTTAGCAATAGGGATCTCAAAAAAATTGCATATATTTTCCTCCTCTCCAGTATTTTTTTATATATTTTATAATAATTAAATTATAAGATCGATGCAACGTTTTTTTTAATATTTTTAAGAGAGTTCAAAACGAAAGAAATTTCTTAATATAATCCACAATTTTTTTTCCATTTTATTATTTTTACCAATTATCTACGAATAACTGGTGCTTACCATGGCTAATGGTACTAACCAGCATCGGTAACATTCGCGATCAATTAACACCTATTTTTAAGATGATCTTGTTGCATTATGTTCTATCTTTTTTATCTTATGTCGTAAGTATCACAAGGGATTGAGAAGGCTAATAATGTAGTCGATTCTAAAATAGTAAATTCTAAATTTAAAAAGTTATAAAAAGACGGTATATTTCTTTGATAATGCTTATTAAATAAATTTACAGTCTATATTTATTACGATATTTTGTTTAAATTTTTGTTCTCCCGACAATGTTAATCTCGCACTATATTAACGTTTTGATATATTTTTCATATTATTAATTATTATATTACCTTTAATATAAACACGAAACGCCACATTATTTTCTAAGACGAAAATAATTGTAATAAGTAAATTGATCTTGAAATATTCTTAAATGTTTCCATTTCCTGATATATATTGTTATCGAAAATACTACTGACTGTACTATAATTAACCGGATCTCGAAAACTGTGATCAGTAAATTTGTATATTTGAATTTTTCCCCGTGTTAAAAGATTTGTTAATTTTTTTAATACGGGTTTACAAGCTTTTCCCCCTCCCCCTAATTTTAACGATACACAAATATTTAATATTTATTTACAATATTCCTGTATTAACAATTTTGGAAGAAAATATTTTTATCGCAGTCATAATTTCATAATCGTCATTCTACTCTAGAAAATAATCTTTTAAATTTTTTAAAACATGATTCAAAATTATCAAAATTCTTAGTCTAAATTAAAACAGATAAAATAAAAAGTTTTATTCCTAACCCACTTCATAAATGTGACATTTAAGTTTAAACACAACCTTGTAATTTATACGTGCATTTCGATAAAATAATATCAGGTTTCTAAACTTAATAAATCGTATTTATTGCATCTCTACTTTACACGCATTTAAAAAAAATTGTCGTAGCATATACAAATATATCATACCGCCTTCACTTCGGAGTGCTCAAATTATCCCATATTAAAATCAAATTATAGGAATATCGATTACCACTAAGTACAGGCGCGTTCGGCGTTTACGTGGTACTTTCCTTGAGCTTCTTTGAAATAAAACTCAACTAGTTAAAAATAGCACAATACTTTGAAAATTGTTTAGTCTTGCCAAGAATATTCTGGTAGTTCACTGAAAAGTTGACAAAATAATTTTCTTATGTTCAATGGAATTAACAAAGTTAAGACAGAAAGAAAATATCCATATGTTTAATAATAAAATTAGCGGTAACTTACCTAGCAGATAAAAAAGATTACAGTTAAATATTATGTTTATAATCTTCTTAAAATTGTCACAATGATTTATTCTCTTTATCCTACTCAGGCCGCGTTTAATTAATAAAACTATTACGAACGCAGTCCTACGCAGGCAACGGCGGAACTTCTAACGTTATCGTACTTTTTTGCGTAAAATTTTCATAATTTAGTTTTTCTATCTACTACCTAATCCACTTCACTAAATTAATTTTTAAAAAATTCACACAAAACAGTGTTAAATTATTACTCCACGAGTTTGTTAAACGGGAAACAATTTCCCGAACTATCAAGTATGTATAACAGAAATGTATATCAAATACGATCGTTGATGCTATGCGGCTGTGTCGTCGCAAAGCCAACGACTGTTCAGGCCGACATGTCCCGACCGACTGACTGAAATTTCGCTCGGCAGATTGGCGTGAGTGCCGCCGATATCGGGAGGTTCGGAGGGTGTTGCGAGTTTTGCGTGGGCGAAAACAATATCCGACGCGATCACGTTCTGGCCGACCATAAATTATAATGTTTCGCGGTAGAGTGAGATAGGAAATGTTTGAAATCTGAAGCATTGAACGGTTTTGTCTTCTTTTCGAATTGAATGAGAATTACAACCGTCCAGGAACAGGTGGTGGGTTTTCGAAAATATGGATCGGAGAGAAATAGCAACGATGGGTGGGTAACGAACAGTCAACCAGATGGTTTCCGCAGCCAAATAAATTTTAAACTCTCTTCGGCAACACACACATATATATATATATATATATATATATATATATATGTATATATATATATATATAAATATATATAAATATTTATATATAAAATATATACATAAATATATATATAATTATATATATATATATTATATATATATATATATATATATATATATATATATATATATATATATTTACGGGAAGTAAATACATTATACAATAACAAGAAAAAATACCAACCTTTTTATTAACTGACCTCTATTGTACTAGTACGCTAGTTTTTGCTTTACAAAAATGCATAATAAAGCCATTCGATTCTCGCCATTTTGGCGTTTATAATTAGCGTCAGCAGTAGTGAGCGTCCACACATTAATTAATGTTAGAGCTGAGGCAGTGTGACAAAATAAATCGATAAAAATTTAAATTTTACGTCGCTTATTAATCATTGTCGATATATGGGGGCAAGGGTTCTATGGGCAGGAAAAAAATTTAAAAAATACAGATAAAGTTGAAAAATAATTAATTTATTATAAAAATGGGCGAGCCCAAATTTTCCGTGACAAAAAATTCCATATAAAACACATGTAACATATAACGAATAATTGTTTATTGTTGTGTTCAGATCGATATCTATATACTTGTATTAATTTGCAAATACTATTAAAATAACTATTAAAATTATCGAACTTAAGTAACTATTAAAATTATATGATAAGAACTTTGAGTAAGAAATATATTTACTCGTAGGGTACCAAAAATTATTTAAATCGATCTTATAAATCAAGAAACAATGTTCTCGTTCTATATATTTAGCAGTTAATACCATGAGAAAATATAACTCCATCGAAGATTTACCCTTATTATTTTTATAAGTTTGACGGTATGACTCTATTAATAAACAAATATTTACTAAACTTGCAGAAGGTACAGTTAAACAACCGCTCTATATTTGAACAATGAGTTCTCTACCATTACTACGATTCCAAACGAAGTCTTGTAATACAGATTTACATGCACTTAAGCAATCGTCACACTTCATTTTCTTTTGCTTAACTCAAATGATAAATTTTGCAATATATCCGACAAATTGTTTGAGCAAAATTTTTCGAGGTAAAAATATAAATATAATATATAAATATAGTATACATATTAATCGTTTACATTTCATTTATATTGAATATCATTAATAAATATTAATTTTGCTTAGTTCCAACAACTTATTTGATTTATTTTTTTACAAAATAATTTAATACTTAGAGCAAAGATAAAAACCACAAATAGTCAATCATAACATAAGAACTAATATAATATCTTTTTGATAATGAACCACAAAAAAAATCCAAAACTGCAGTTGAGAAAAGATTGAAATCCGGTATAGCGTTCAGCACCACAAAGGTAAAGGTAGGGACGCAATAATAGAAACGGATATAAAACATGGCATGCAGAGAGATAAAATCAAATTAATTTTAAATCCAAAGATAGAATTGTTTAACTTTCATTTCTTTTTTTTCACTTCAATTCCCCACTAGCAAAGATAGAAATGGGCACAGTATCCTTATGTGTTCAATTTAGAAACATTATAAATTGATTAGTTATGTAAAAAAGTAATAAAATAAACATCTAACAAAGGAATAATCGTAGGAAATATGATGAGACAATTATATAAATAATTTTATTAATTAAAGTTGTTGATAAATCCAACAGTTGGGTTCTGACCTACTGCAGATATTTTTATGAATAGTCTACATTTAAAAAAATAAAACTATTTTTTTGGGTCTTTTAATTTATTTACAACTCACATTTATAGAATATAGAATATTGGTGTGAGAGGTCTGATGGCTTTAAAATTATTTGGATACGTTTGAGTTTTCCCTGTGTGGCTGATAGTGGCTTGCCCGAATCATTCACTGGTTCAAGTATAAAGAGTTTATAAAATATTCACGAAAAGTGCACAAACTTCTCTTCCTTTCGTTTTAAAACAAAACAAAAATGGTGGTGCTACGTTTATTTTTAACCGAGTAATTGAAAAATTTGAAGTAGGAATATATTTCACAACATTTTAAATGTTGATATATGGAAAGCAGTAATTGAAACAATAGTTTTATTCTAAAAAACCTATCTAATAATAACTCACCCAATACGATGCGAGAAAAAACCGCCACTTTATATGTTTGGAGAGATACATTAAAAAGTATAAGTTTTTAATAGTTTGCTACACTAATTTAAATCTCCATATGAAATATATGTTTGCAAAATTTCATTCATTCAAGTTTAAAAATGTAAAAAGTAAAAGTTAGCTAAACGAACGGGCTAAAGGAGATTACAAGAGTTTCACTACGGAATACTAAAGACAACATCATGCCGGAAAAAAAATCATACAATCAATTGCCATGGTAAAAATAGGAGCAAGAGAAGCGTATTCTCTAATCAAATTTATTCAAAGTATTTTAAATGATACTTAGATCGATATAGAATCTATAAAATGTATAAATTATAATTTCATAATTGTAATTCTGATAACCTCTGAATTTGAAAATAAATTTAAATAAGTTGAAAAAGTAAACGTTACTAACCGACGAAATTATCAGTATCTAGAAAAACAAACAATATATATGAATCGTCCGACTTGTTTATCTCAGAATGCCATTAAATCCCTGATGCTAAAAATCCACAATTTTTAAAGTTTTTGAAAATCGTAGATTTGCAAAATAATCCTCTCAAAAATACAATATATAAGCTAATATTTTCGGATTATGTTACTCACGTTAGTTTTAAGGTCTATTCTTTAATTTTATCTGCTATTACTTTTTAAACATACTCGATTTTCTACATTTTTTACATTCTGATAAGACGATCAAATGTAATAAAATTTATAGTTTCAAAAAAAAATTAAAAACCACCCATTTTGATGAGACCTTTTCTCCTCCATCATCAAACCCGTTAGCTACAATATATAAGTAAAGGACTTATTGAGACATATCAAAACAAACCTAAACTTGATAGATTTACTATAACCATGAAGAAGTTTCCATGGATACCTCCCTCCTCCATTAGTAGACCCTCCTGTTTATAATATTTCATAATATCTTACTAAGGAAGTCATAGATACATTTTAAACGAGCCAAATCCCGATAGATTTATTATTAGCCACTGAGAATTTCAAATAACCATTTTTCCTCCCCACCCCCCCAAATTACAGCTTACTGATAAAAATTTGTCACCAAAGGAATTATTAAAACAAACAAATAACCAAAAACTTATTAAATCAAACGAACCTGAATTCAATGGGTTTACTGTTAGCCATTGAGAAGTTCCTATGACCAATTCCTTCCTGCACCAAGACATGACCTCAATGACATTTTTGTTTTGATATCAGAATTGCATAGTTTCAAGTCGATAAGACAATAAAAACTGAGTGAAAATTAATTTGCTATAATTGTTTACGTGAAGTTAACAAAAGCTTATTAAGAAAGTAATAATGCACCTTACAGAAAAGTCTAATCCATGTTACTTGATACATTTTTTTCATCTCGTTACATTTTACTATCACCTAAATATCTCGAAATATCTGGCTCATTAATAAAAAAATATATCATAAACGAAAATCATTTTCTCGCCATTATTACATCACATTCTTTTCACAAAATTGTATACTATTTATTAATTTAAATATCTTATCTTTTTCCTTCATCAGTTCCTATGAAAATGACATATTTATAGTCATTTTCATTGGAAATATAGATGAAAAGCCTTTTCTTAAAATAATCAAGTTGAAACGAAAAATAACTGCAAAAAATGATCGGTATGAATTAAATACCCATGCTCTAATAACTCCTTTACTTGTAATTACGTATCTGTATTTATAATAATAAAATATTTCCAGTAGGAATAGAGACGAGCAATAGAACATTTTGTCTGATTACTTGATTTAAGAAGAAAAATACCGTCAACCCTTTTTTTTGTTCGCATACTCTTGAACTGAAATTGTTCTTTTTTAAAATAAAACAGTATCTTTACTTCTTTGATAATACCCAATGAATTATACGAATACGTACAAAAAAATTGAAAGAAGTCTTCGCAGAGAAAGAAATTAAAAATAATAATATCTTTTTAACACTTTGTAGTCTATACACTTCAATTCATTTTTTTCTCATCTTTTTGTTATTGCGTATCATTAATATTTTATTATAATTTTTATCTTATTTCAAAATAATATAAAAAATCAAACCTGCTTCTGAAAGTTTTCGAAATAAATAATCGTAAAACTGGTGAAGATTTACTAAAAACATCTTCAATAAATAAAGTCAATTAATATAAATTTTCTTTGAATTATTCGCTTTTAATTGAAAACTCACAACAGCTCCATTTGATGGATTCAATCGTTGTGAAATATTTTATACAATAAGATTGCCATTAAAGTAGATTGATAACCATCAGTATCCATTTAAAACAATGCGTTTTGTGAGAGATTCCATAATGTGTTTAAAAGAAGAAAAAAATATTTTTCTTTAACATATGCTTTAAAGGAACATTTATCTGACTAAAGTTTGTATAAATCTCATCAGCATTAGTACTAAATTATTATCAAGCTGAACCAATTTTGTCTTTATTTTTAATTTATAAATTTAAATATACATATATATTTTATATTATTTTATCCACAGCGTAACAACGTCAAGGCTCTGACCTATAATAAGGAATTTACATCGTAAGCAGAGTTCGTTTGCTTTCGACTTACAGAGGTAAGTATTAACAAAAATAATTAATTTAATGAACACGCGTGGTTCTGCCGTCTGCTATTCAGGATCTCTCATATATCTCTTAACCGATGAGTAATTACAAGTTTATTATCGCGTAAGTTAAGGGATTAACTTACAAACGTATATATCTGAAAACAACTCAGAATCAAAACCACACTCTCTACCATCGGCTACCAAAGAATCCTCAGGTACGTTGGTCATATTGTACGAAGGGAACCAGATAACTTAGAAAAGCTAATGGTTGTCGGAAAAGCCGATGGTAAACGACCCCGCAGTAGAGTTTACACCCGATGGACTGACCAGGTCACTACGCTCACAGGCCACCCAATTACATCTACTATTAGGAAAGCTGATGACAGGGCCAAATGAAAAGAACTAATGAACGAAGCTGCCAGGACTTTTCAAGACGGACACGACCTTCAGAAATGAAGAATGCACCGTTGTTAGAAAGGATAAAGAACAATGCAATATGATTGAATTTATTAATAACGATTGTAATAAAATAGATATATCCGCTTACACGTTTTAAAAAAGGCAATTATTAACACTTTATATATGAAAAAAAAACACATGTGAAAATATTAATCTCTTAAGATGCAATTAAGCTAATTTAATTGAAAAACTCAAAAAATCGATAGTTAATTAAATGTTGAAGCAAATAACTAAAAAATAGATTTTATGTTACTTTAATAATAGGAACTTTGTTTAATGAGTCAAATACAAAATAATTTTCAATGCTAATTGAACAATTAAATCATTTTTTTAGGTCTAATGCGAAGATGAAAGGAAGAAGTTACATTTTTTTATAGTTTTAAATGCGACTAACACATATTTGTAACATTGAAACATAAGAATTGGCACAAGCACCCGATCGAGGTTTGAAGAATTGCTTAAACATAAGTTTACTGTACTTGATAGAATAATCAAAATATATTAACTTTTCCATTATTTCGTATAATATTCAAAATTATATTTAGTAACTGTAACGGCTACAGACATTAAAGGTGCAAGAATATTTGCCACCGAGGCATACAATACATATATATATATATATATATATATATATATATATATATATATATATATATATATATGTATATATATATATTTACATATAGAGAGAGGAGAGAGAGAGCTTTGAAACTTAAATAATTTGGAAGTTAAAACCGATAATAATACGACTGCAATCTTAAATAATTTACAATAAATTACATCTTTAAAATTTTGGAACATACATCATAAGTGTCAGAGGCAATATCATTCGGAGGCTTAAAATAAGTTTAACAATGTAAAAAATCATGTGTTTTAACGAACATTAGTCTTATCTTTTTATTACGTGATTTCTCAACTTATCTGAAAAAATATACATTTTAAATGTTAAACTTAATTTATTTTAATAACTACATCGAGCAACAACCAATTATAGAAAAAAATGGTCCACAAAAATAAACACGAAACCACAATTTAACATACGAATCTGAACCGTCAAATAACGCAATCATTACAACGACAGCTATATGACAGATATTTTTCTGACTTCATTATTATTGTAGCTACGAACTTGTCAGTAAAATCCGCACTTAGGGAAAGAAATCCGTTTTCAATTTAGATATCCGGAATTGCCATTCCGATTATAGCCAAAATCAATGGATAAGAATGGATAAGATCTATATACCAAAAAAAGGCTAAAATTCACCCGTTCTTAACCAAATAAATTTTTGCTCAAGTTTTATAGAAAATAGGTCTAAATTTAAAAAATTATATTTCGATAATGCTAGGTCTTCTAAATTCGGTAACATATCTTTACGTGTATGCCCCAAGCACTACAAAACAAAATAAATTCAAAGTTATTGTCTGTTCGTTTGAAAAGCTTTTGAAAGCAAACAAACAGTGCATATACACATATATGTACAAACTTACATAATTACATACTCACCGACTCAGCTTATCCGATATAATTTTACTCTAAAACAGCATCCATCCCAGGTTATGAATTTGAAAGTTAACGCAGCACTGACATTTTCATAACACAGCATTTACATTTTTTTACGAAAGTATAAACATTCATACTTATTAATAAGTCTTTTATCATAAACAGAACTTCGACTATAACTTATATTGGCTTAACACAAATAACTGCCATGAGCTCTGTTCATGGCGAGTGTAACTAATCAAAAAAGTATGATGAATTATATTAGTTAAAACAATATTTCGTTTCTAATTCAGTAACAAATTATAAATAATCGATATTGGATTCTTTGCCCACGTCATATTAAAGTGTTACTCTATTATATCAAAGTGTTTCTGTTTTTCATATTTGTTTTCATTTTGATAAAAACAACTTAACTTCGCTTAGCTTACAATTTCCAACCGAATACGTCGAGATAAACAAAGATCCGAGCATCATTATTCATCGTTACATAAGGGCTTACACAAAACGAGGAAAATAAAACTGCGGATTCGGTTGACGGTGTAAATTTAAAATGATATTGCAATGCTCGCGAGTGGCTCCGCTGGCTTGAGAATTTATTCCATTTAACTTTTTCAACGAAACCCGAAGAGGGAAAGTTTATCAGTCCAACTTCACCCGGCGGCCATCAGCCAAATGGGAATGAAAAGGACTCAGTACCGGCCCGGCGCCCACACGAGCATATGAAATGAATGAAATTCAATAAATAAAGTGAACGAGCCTACACTCTCCGCATCTGCGAGGGAAATAGCATTTGTTCTTGTATATCTTTTAACTTTTATTTGTGTATGATATATTGCTTTACTTTGCGGCGATCTTGGACGACTATTGTTGTGCGCTTTTGATGCGTAGAATTTATTATTTTCGTATACCTCCGGACTTTTGTGGATCTAGGTTAGTGTATTCGAGTATTCTATTTTTTTCCCTTGCAAAATATTTTTCTTTTGGAATAGCAAATTGTATAGTAACTTTAAAATTAGACTTATGCATCCGTAAAATATTTTTCTGTTTTATTAAATTTTTCACATAATTCTTTAAGTTGGGAGTTGCATCACGTGATAGAGGTAACCTTTCTTGACCTTCGATCACATAATTTTATCTCAATACTTTTGGACTAATGACTTCGTAAATTCCACTAAAATAAAGAGTAGATTGATATACTCATTAAGTTAATGTTACTTTCATAAGTCTTGAATATGTGGACTATTTAATTTATGAAACATGGAAATTCATTTTTTTTAATATCGATGTCTAAAAACAAAAGGTAATTCGAAAAAATATCTATAGTTAATTAGGAATTCAGCTTTATTGCCTTCTAGTGCTAAATTGCTTCTAGAATATTGAGCCATTAGTTCTTTTTAGATTTAGAATTAACTATATAAATTTATATTTTTCTAATAAAACATGATGATTTTTTTTACATTTGAGAAAAAAAATATATATACATATATTTATATAATACTAATAATGGGTATATTTATACACTACATTTAAAAGAAACAAATTTCTTTCGCAAAAGATATGCCCATTCTACAATTGTTTGTCTCCAAAATTAAAAAAGCAATTCCTATAAGATCGCTTCCGACCATTTAATAGTACCACTTAAAACAAAATACAACTCGATATCTAAAAATAAATATATTTTCGTGTTTTTCATCCAAAATAGAAACTATTTCAGCAAAAGAGCTTCATTCGTTCAAATAAAATTAAGAAAATATTTAATACTTGCAACAAAAACAAAATATTGGCACATACTTTAAAAAAAACTGTCTACTTGAAAATCGTTTTCTATTGACTCAAATGGGACCAAGGGATGAGTTCTTAATTCTGAATTCAAAAATACATATTATTCAAAAATATACATTAATTTTGAGCCTAACGAAAAACTTTCCGAAAACTTAGACCCTTCCTTGGAATAAGAATAAAATAAAAATTAAGCGATAAGGAGCGCAACTTTATTTTTCAAAATTAGTTCTAGAAAAATAATTAATTATCTTTCTCTCATTTTAATGTTGTAACCCGGATACGCAAAGGAGCATAATATTTTCCGAGCGTATACGTGGGTATCGGTGTGTGATAATTTATACAACCGCAGAGACTAAACGGCTGCATGGTTTTTAATGGTTAGGGTTTCATTCGATTCATCGTGGTTTCCGAAATATATGAGTATGTGAAATTACTGGTTAAATGCTGGTTACCATTTTTTACTGAATCTATCTGTCATAGACGTAAAAATACAGTCACTTCCTTAAAAATAATGAAATTTAGAATTTTCACCATAATTTTTCTGCAAGCTTCAACTAAATATCTAACGTCGTTCTTTTCACAGTTTTGACCTTAGTCATTTTAATAAATTGCACCTCTGTACAATTTATTTAAATGGTGAAAAATAATGTTAATATTTTTAAATAATTTAACAGAAATACCATTTATCCTTAATTTTGTGAGGAATCCTCGTTATCTTGTACTTAACAGGTTTTTAAATAGTGGTTACACTTCCTTTTCTTAATTACTAATTTTATAATAACTATTTTATTAATTTCATATTCTTGTATGTTAAGCAATTTTACTTTTGCTGTTCGTTGGTTGTGTGGTAATTTCTCTTTCTTTTAGTATGATGTCATAACCATTTTAATTTTAGCACATGTATTTTCAAGGATGGTGATGAAAATTATTCTCAAACTTGCATTCTCAAACTTGAATTTGCTCTATCATATGGTACAGACATTCGTAATATTAATATGCTTGGTATTATTAAAAATATACTTGATAATATTCTGATCCACTGAAAAATCCTAATCAGCTATAAAAATTAACGTCTAATGAGTAAGCTAACGAAAAGATGTTAGTGTTATTTAAAATGTCTCAATATGGTAATAACATCTTTTTGTTAACTTACTCAGTAGAATGGGCATACCTTTTGCAAAAAAAATTCCAAATGAATTAAGAAAATAAAAAACCAGCATATGCAGTATAATACGAATTAAATATTTATAATAGTCTAATTATATATAATACGAGTAGTTATAAAAGTCAAAGACACTAAAGAGCCACTAGAAAATCTTTCTCATTCCCCAAACTCTTACTAAAAAATAGTGATGGCTCGCAGTGGAGGCCATTAGGTCTGCTCAGGTATTCTCGGATATCCGATAATAAACAATAGACGATAGCGATGAGGATAGTATACCGAAATATAAATACTTAAACAAATATCCAATAAAAATATGAAGCAGCTATACATAACCTGAACGATGAGAAATGTTGAGCCACTGACTGATAAAATATCTGACGATACCTAGTACTAGTCACTTCTATTTCCTTAATAAGAGTTTAGAGGTGATAATTTTTTTCTGACTGCGCTTTAGAGCGTCAGACTTTTAATTCTTTTTTTTCCCTTTATAAATATTTAATTCACTTGTTACTGCATAATCGTTTTTTTTTGTTTATATGTTCAACGCACAGCAGAAGTAAAATTGATTTAATGTAAAATTGAAACACTGGTGATAAATTCCATTTTATATATTTATCCATTATATACAAAGCTGAGTGTCTGACTTCATGACTCGCTTAATTATACACTTGGGTGTAAATGACACAGAAATATATGTTTTATTAATTGGCAAAGCGATTACTTTTTTAATTAATTTTGTGATCGATGAACACCTAAATTACTAAATAATTATGTTAAATAATTGATACGATTTCTCCATATTGAGATGTAAACTATTAAACTTCTGGTTAATATTCTTTTAGTTTGAGGATCTTTATTCTTTTGTCAACCTATGAATAGCTTTCAGTATTACACCATTCGTGTGAAAATAAATTGACATCGCCCCAAAAAAAAATACGAACTCTATTTATTTTCTGGTAACAAATTTAGTATATTTTCATTAAACCGACATAACGAATTTGTGTTATTTTTTTCTAACGCTAGATATAAATTTATCCTTAAAGAGCAGATAGAAAACTATATAAAATTCACTACAGTCCATTCAACGCAGATGACAGTTATTCTTGGATCTATTCTAGCGTGCTTGGAAATATCGTTCGCACATTGCGACGGCTTTAACTAAAATATATTATTGTCAGTTGTTATTAATAGTGTTTCTTATGTGTAACACTGACGATATATTACGGTGGTTTTTATAAAGTAAGTCCAAATTTAACTTGGGTAGGTTTTATGTTTTCGGTCTTTATAAGATAAACTTAATGTTAATTATTTTTCAATTTAAATGATTCGTTTGCTTTTTTGTTAATTTAATGTGCTTTAATACACATGTAGATTAGCTTATAAAAATATTCATAGTTAAATCAAGTTTCTGGCTATTACGAATAGTTATAGCAAATGTCACAAATAGTGATACTGCATTCAAAACTATGTAGTCTCTATTGATACTTGAACTTAGTATTTACATATTCTAGTTCATTCTTTTTATTGTCATGAGGATACCATTTAACATTCGCTTGCAAATTAACTCGCGCAAAGTTAATTTGTAAGCCCACTAAGTATTGTACATAAACATCACATTAATGTCACTGCCCGAGAACTATTTTCTAACTGTACTGACTATATATGTAAATTAAAGAAACTTCTACGATTAGTGAATATCAAAAACATTTTACTTCACTCTAGATCACACACAGCATAGATTATCCAGATAATTTAAGATATGAATTTAAAGAATTTCGGAAATAACTAAAAAAAAGTGATAAAAGATTTCATTCAAATCTTTGTAATAATTTAGGTGCTAGACCATAAAACATGTAAATAAAACTAAATTTCTCTTTAATTTCTAGATTTTTTTATTTTCTATTTTTGCTTTAAAGATAATTCCAATCAAAATCTCAAGTTCGATTTTTTGACCAAATGTAATATTTTCTTCTCTCCTTAAGTAATTCAAAAGTAATAATGGACAATAGGCAGAGATGTATTAATTAAATAAAAGTGATCAAAGGAACCAGCATATCACGAACAAACGAAATAATTGGAAATTGTAGGTAGTCGTAATGGAAAAAGACATTAATTGATGTCATAAAATGTGGTAGAACTAGAGACGACTTTTTAACAGAAGTTGCAACAATTTTGTAATGCATAGAAATTATTTGAAATTATTTTCGTATTTTATATTACAATAGTATGTATATATATATATATATATATTATATATATATATATATATATATATATATGTAAATATGTATATGTGTGATATGATTTTATTAGTTTAATTATTCATATTTAATTATTATAAAGTCAGCCACACTTCATTTTTAATATCTATAATATAATTCCAAGCGTGAAATTGCAAAAAATATATTTATGTTTTCAAATAAGAATCTTTTAGTTACGCACCAAAATATTTTTTTAATAGTTTAATATTTTCTCGAAATATTTGCTTTGTGAGAACTCGCATTTTATCAAAGTACGTGCAGAAAACTATGATCCTCCTTTATATCAATGTGCACATGGAGACTCAAACTCACGTTGCGAGCATACATACTTGCTTGCGTGCTTATACGCCTGCGCGTCTGTCTGCGTGCCTGCCTTGGAGCCTGCCTGCAACCCTGCGTGCGTGTATGTGCGAGCTTTCGTTCACATATATGTAAATTCGTATATATATATATATATATATATATATATATATATACATATATATATATATATATGTGTGTGTGTTTGTGTGTGCGTGTGTGTGTGTTTATGTATACGAATTATTCGTATACATATGTATACATTGAATCATTAGAATGACAATTTTTGCAATATCCGGACTGACAACGGCGCGTATATAAGTGCTTGTGTATATATCTATACCAATTTGTTCGAAATAATACAGAGAAACAAAAATATTTTTTTAAATATACAAAAGAAAAAAACAATTCGTTAATCATCGTAATATTTACTAAGAAAATTTTCATTCCAGAAAAAATTAGGCGTAGACAAACATAGATGCTCTACGAGTATTACCCTGTACTTGTTCAATACTCGCTACTGTCGCCCAGACGCTCGCACCCATAATAACGATCACACACGGGGATAGCGCCCACCTACGCAATTAATTGTAAAAGCCAACCCCACAGTCAAAGAGGTACAATTAAAATGCGAGTTCACGAATTGCGCCTCATTACGGCTGACTCACAATTTACGTCGTGCGCGCGACTGCCGCCGGGAAGAATGTCATCTCGTTTCTTACATTTGAAACTACGACTGAATATTCGCATGAGTACTTCACATTTATTATACTTAAACTTAATTAATGTTTGTCTAAGGTGACAACTTAGTAGTTGCTCTAAGTTTCGAACAAGAGTGTGTGATGTTTTCTCCTTCGGTATCAGTAATTATGTGCAATGTGAATGAGAAATTCATTTTTATGGATACATTATTAAGAATATACTGAAGAAAATAGAAACAAAAATGAAGCTTTTGATAATTTTTAAGGTTACTTTGTCAACAAAAAAGAAAGGAAACTAGATAAAATCAAAGAATTAAGAAATGGCAATTATGATTTTTTGTAGACTTCAAAACTGCATGCGATATCATAAAAACAAAATTCCTTTTTGAAGTTATGGATGAGCTGAATATACCTGAGAAGCTTAACAAGCTTATTTCCCTGCTACTAAATTATTAGAGTTAAAAGTTGGGGAAATATCTAGCCGGAAATAAGAAATGGCTTTAGACAAAGTAAATTTTCATATTGTTTAACATTGCGCTGAAGAAATTTTAAAGACAAGCGAAGATCAAATCACTGCACATATTTTCTTACGGAAATTATATTGCAAGATCACCTACAGATTTGAGGCTTGTTTTTCGGTGTTAGAGAAAGCTAACAGAAAAAAAAGCTAATAGAATTCACTATAAACATCCATGCATGCACACACACACGCGCGCGCGCACGCACGTTCGCACGCACGCATGCAAGAGTGTGATGCGCGCACGGAAGAGTGTGAAATTGGTCATTGTTAAAGTTTATATGGGCAAGGAGTGTAGAAAGCTTAAACTGGTATATAATATATGTTATAAATTATAAATTAAGGTTTCAAAATATATTAAGATTTCATTGTTTACGTTCATATTGCCAATGTCACACACATAATGGTCTGTGGTCAAACAGTCGCATAAAGCAGAGATTGTCGCCAAAGAATTTTAGTTCCATAGAAACTCTTCTTACTTTAATATATTGGAAGATTCATACGGTGCTATTTGCGTTTTGGGTAACTTGAGACGGTTGTTTGGTTTTTAATTTGAGCAATTTATGAATTTAATTAATAATATCAATTTAAATAAAATTTAATCCTCAGACTAGTTTTTTCCCTAACTAACGGCGTCCCGTAACTTCGTTAACCTCGTTCATCTAAAAGCCTCCCGCTTCTTTCAGAAGAATTAATTAAAAACGCATGCCAAATGCTCGCCAAAGTGAAAAATAGACGCGGAAAGATAGCATTTGAAAATCACAGGGTGCACAGACTATGTGAATAACGTGAGGAAACGAAACGAAAAAAGTGACGCATAAAGCGAAATTAAAAGGGAAACGAATTTTTCAAAGCTTTCCGCTTCGTATGTTGCACCGAGCTTTGGTAATAAATCCCGTAGCTTTTTCTGTAACGTACCTGCGTATACACTGCGCCTGTATGTTAAAGGCAACGTTTCAATTTATTCGCCTAACGGAGTGAAAGGGTTTTTACCAATTACACGTTCGCATCGTACGATAACGACGTAATTTAATAATCTTTGTCTTATTTTCGGTAACACTGAGAAGAAATTCATTTTCCATAAGTAAATAATCATCGTAATAGTTAATTTAATATTTACTAGGGTGTTAATTAAAAAAATTGTTAAATAACGAAATTATAGTTCCTGCACATGCTTTCCAAAAAAGATCACTTGTTAAGTTTTAATAGACGCTCTGTATTTAATTTCTATTTCTTCGTATTTAATAATTTGATAAGGAAATTTACTTGTCAAGAAAATTTCAGAGAGCTATCCTCAAATATTAGCAATTTGAAAAAAAAATATTCAGAAACCGATTTTATTAAACAATTATTATTTAGTGTCTGAAGGAGATTAATTAATTCCTTTTTATATATTCCCATCAGTGATTGGTAACCTTTGACAGTTTTTGATTTTCAACACTACAGCATTTAAGAATTTAAACACAAATAATATTTTGACACTTTGTTGCCGTAAAAGTTATCCTGTTTCAACGGAGCAGCCGGTTACCTTTTGAAATGTTATTATCTAAAATCAAAATATAAAGTCCTGTTGTATACAAAAATACACAAGCCTTCATTAAAATTACCGCACTCATTTTTGGATAAACGTACAGACCGTGACACTTTTTAGATTTCTGTAATCAAAATATAGCTCATAATCCATCACCATATATTCTACGGAATAAAATATTATTAATTCAATAAATATTCCTATAATAAATAAAAGACAAATGAATATAAAATAAATCTACAAACCTTAATTCATCATATACTTTAAGTCACAAACACATACAAAAAGCTCTATTCACTTACTAAACATCTAAGTTACGAAGTGATCTTTCCACTTTTCACCACTTAAGATACTGAAACGGTCTAACAAAGAGGCCCGCAAAGAGGCAAAATCCTTTTCAATTTCAGAAGGCTCTGTATTAGTCACGCGCCTGCATCCCACTTATCACACGCTCCAAGGCTCTTTGAGAGATGGATCTGTTGCTAGCCCAATATATGTACATGTCAGTAAAGTACAGTGGGTATATTTGTTGTTTTTTCCTGATTTGCACACATATTTTATTTAACTTATCTAGATCTCCTTCATGGTAAGGATCATTTAACAATTTGTCATCATATCGCAGTCTCCGAAACGATAAATTTATGTATTCCTGAAAACAATAAGTATATAAAATTTAAAAATAACTCTCTATTAATTCTGATAAGTTTTCCACAAATACATTTCATTTTAAATTTAATTATCGCTAAAACAAGTTAATGTGGTCTGAATATTTCAATAAACTTTCGATAACTTTCAATAACTGAATATTTTGATAAGAAATAATTAAAAATAATAACCCTTTTATTTATCGAAACATGAGCACTATGTCGAAATCGATGTAACCATTTTTTTAGTTTTATTTAAAAATAATACGTATAAACAAAGAATCTCTTGATTTTTTTGTGAAAATTGTTAATTTTTAAATCTAACATTCCCGATGCAGTTTTCAGAAAAAAATATACGTAATGAAAAAAAAATGTATGATAAAAAATCCCACAGAGACAAGTTATAAAAGTATTGTCAGTTGCGTAAATATTTGATTCAAAATCTTTTATTGGGCAATCTGCCGAAACTAGTTACAGGAAACTTTTAAACGAACTGAATATGTTACTACTACCAGTGTTTCCGATCGAGGATTAGTAAGACAAAAGCGATAAGGCATACAACACCTTTAGTCTAATAAAGAACATATAATATCCATTTCAATTTTTTTTTGTTTCTATGTTTTGTGATATTACAAGAAGATAGTGATGGTACTGAAATATATAGTGATTCATACGATATTAAAAAACATTATTTTCTTTTTATGTCATTTTCTTACTAATTACTTTCAACATAACTAATAATTTTTTTTAGAAATGAGATCATTTTGAAGTGTCAGCCGTGAAATTAGTTTGCAATTAAAAATTAAGTTAGAGCTTGAAAATAATATAGAACAATATGTTTATGATATAATAAACTACCGGTAGCCACACTGAAATAAAAGTTCAAATGTTTCCTTTAAAATAGCATATTTCCACCTATCCTAGTTGAATTTTGGAGAAATATTGAAATCCTCCATTTTTAACCTGATGACACAATTTGGCCCATCTACGAATTTAAAATAGATTTTGAACTACACTATTTTAGTGCCTAGTTTCGTTTGTAGCTATATATATATATATATATGTATATATACATTTATATATATATATATATATATATATATACATTTATATATATATATATATATATATATATATATATATATATATAAATATATATATATATATAATATAATATAAATTCAATTTACATATGTAGATTACGAGGGTTTTCAAAATTCGATCATTAAAATTGAGTTTTATATCGGAAACTCGTAGGAAACGAAATGGCCCAAAGTAAAAATCAAAATATAATCGATTTTTTTGGGATTCGACGTAAAAAAGTTTTTTTGCTTCACACAAGTAAAAGGACATATCAATATAGAAACATTAAAAAAGCATGTGTCTTATCCTCAACTTAGTAACTTATCCACTTCCTGTTCCGACCGTACCTACGCAGTATATTCCAACTAAACATTCGCTCGAATAACTTCGCCCAGTTACACCGGATTAAGTTTGGTTAATATTTCGCATCTTCATATATCATTGCTGAATCATACGTTATCTTAACGCAGCCACCGAAATAGTTGGACCAAATATTCTGCCTCCGCAATCCATAAGCGTTAATAATGCCCTTTGTTTAGAAGACCGCTGCTCGTATTACTTCGATAATTACTAATAGTTCAAATGTCTGATATTAAATTTAACACAATGAAACGGATCGAAAACGTTTTCTATTGTGTGTGAGGGAGCAACGATTACTTTATGTATGAGCTTATCATTGGGTTAGTATACAAACGTCTTGATAAAATTGAGCAAAATTTATTGGAGTAAAACGATAATTGGAAAGCGACCTAGAAACAGATGAAAATGTCAAGGAGCTCTATTAAAATGGACATGGAAATGTATTTATATTCAATCAATGTAATCAGGGGTGTACTTTGTGTTGTGGTTTCATTTAAATGTCAGCGATCGATACAACGATGTTCAGTTCAATAGGAAAAAAAGAAACTGTGAAACTTATTCATCTCATCCATCTGCAAATTTTATATAATTAGGTCTGAAACTATTGTCCGCAATTTCAATAGTTTCACAAGAATTTGCAGGAATTTATACAAGATAGATGCTTCAAATTGCATATTTCATAAAAAAATCATATTGCATATTTTATAAAAAAATTCAATTTCGACATAACAGAATGAAAACTTCAAAAAAAAAATTCAATTCAAAAATTTTTAAACACACCTTTTCAAATTTTTCAAACCACCGTGTATATATATTGTATGATGGTTTATTCACGAGTTATATAAAGTCAAAGTTAAAAATTACTTTTACTGCTTGACATCAAATAATCTATTATAAATTATCGTAGAATAACTAATAAAAAACAAACTTAAATAAAATCGCTTACTCTTTTAAATATAATCAATAAACTTATAAAAACAGTTTATTTCAGCCAATTTTAAAGGTGTCCTTTAAAGTTCAAAAATAATAGGTTTTCTTTAATTTACTTAACGCTATCGGTTATTTACTATTGTTATTTACTACGGTTATTTATTTATTTAAAACTTCAACTATTATTTAAAACTTAAACTTAACATGAGAATAATCTGACAAACTTTTTGCTACAGGAGCAATATCTTATAGTTAACAAAAATTACAGTACGTTAAAAAAAAAAAAGGTGGGCAGAAAGCCACACATTAAAATTAAAATATTTAAAGAAAGAGACCAAAGAAAACAAAAACACAAAAGTAATCTAATTTGATATATCTGGTGGATTGAGGGACAGGATGAGTAATGAAAAGGATTAAGGGAGTGAGATATGAAAGGAAGAATTGTTAAACCAAGTTACGGATGCTACCCCTTTTTTCAGACAACTTTTTAATGCTAAAAAAGATTTAGTTTATTTCATAACTTGGCAGCATGAACAGTGAATGTATGCTCATAGAAAGAAAGCCTTTTTTAAATATTATTAAGCAGTGAAAAAATGTGAAAATTGCGTTGGTCATGAATTTCCTTCCAGGATGCGGATCCTGAGGTTAGAAACGTGATCAAATTTTCTAAGGTTGAAAATATGGCGAATAAATAAATGTTGAAGGCGTTGCAGTTTCTTAAGCAATTATTCTGAAAAATCTGGATAGCACACATTTCCTTAGTCTGTTAGCGACAAAAGTATTATTACACAGCAGTAATTAAAAAAATATCCAAGAATGCGGTAAAAAGTAAAATTTGTCTGTCATAAAATAAATGAATATTCATTCTAATGGGACCATTTTTCGTTATTATAGCTTTTAAAAATAGCCAAAATGTTTCATTTTTGAATATTTTTAATGCATTAAAAGTATTTCTTTTTATTTTAAGTTCATTGAAAATGTTTAAAAAATGCAATGCAACGGTATTTAATTTTTTTATAACTTGCCGGAATGTTTTTTTTATTTTTATTATAGCAAATTAGTTTTAGTAGAATGTTTTTTTTTTATTTTATTAAGGCAAAATAGTAATTAATTATTTTGAAATTTTGATTTTATGGGTGTCAAGTTTTCATAAAACTATCCATGGTAAGGAATATGTTAAAACAATTTAATATTCCATTTAAGTCAACCTTTTAAGTATGATAATATCTCCATTAAAATTTGATTAGGTTGCGATATCGTTTTACACTACGCAAATGTTTTCTATATTTGCGTACTTTAATGCATGTAAAAGCATGTATTTTGTTAAGTGGAAGTTATTTAAGAAAAAGTTATTTAGTGGGACGTAATAAAATGAATATAGCGCAAAAACATTGTCTTTAAAATGTTTGGCTGTGTCTGTGAGGCAATAAAAGAGCCGAAGTTATTTATAGGTTTTATGTTGTCAAAACCGCGCTATTAAAAAAGAAGATATTCTAATTTCAAATCTCAATACAAAGCAAACTTATATCGAGAGAGTTTGCTTTTATAATTATAATATTATAGATTGCGTGAAAACTAGTCTGAAAGTGCTTAATTGCTGTGGTGGGAAGCAGAAAATTAAAAAATATGTTGAAATTATAATAATAAAATTCACACGTAATTTGTAGATTTGGATTTATTGATTCGGTAATGCGCTGGTTACGTCATGTACAGAGAGGTTGTGTAGTTACACGATCCACATAAATCGAGTCACAGGCAAGACTAATATTGAATATAAAATATAAAAATTTTATTTAAATATAAGATCAAAGTAAGTAGTAAAAAATTCTCCATTATTAAGTTTTCTACTTGCATTACTCTATTCAATATGCTGAATAACCACAAATTAACAACAATTAATATAAGAAATTTTTGTCCCCTGAATGGATGAAGTAAGTCACAGAATACAATGGCATCAAAGCAAGTTCGTAATGAAAGAAAATATTCCTATAACTTCATTTTGTCTGTCAATCCGTCCGCTTCTCAAAACCTCTAAGTTTCTGCGATTGTTGAATTTCATACCTTTGTGTCTATTAATATGGTAAAAAACGCAAAAACCTATATTTTAATATTGATAAGTTTTAAATCCCCTTTCGCTGAATATAAACTTCAAAAACGATGAATAATGTGTCCATTACCCATTTAATTTTTCAAAAAGTGTAACATAATACAAATTTAAAACCTTTGACTTTTAACCTGCGCTACTGACTTTATTTAAAACTTTATTGAGAAACTTATTTTTAGACAGAAAAAAAACAGTACTATAGATGTAGTAAATGAAATTGTTTTCTAAAATAATGTCAGGACAGATGTATTGAAACCGATTGGAACATTTCTCAAAAAATTGAAGGAAAATATTCAAATGTAGGTTTTGTGATTAAAATCCATGAGAAACAAGCTAACAAAAGTCCTCAAACATATAGAGTTATTAAAAAATATGTTTAAAAAAATAGAGAACTAAAAATTTAAACACGCGTTTAACGAAATTATCTTAATTAATTGTTTTCATGACAATTTTTTTTTGACAATCTTGATTCTCAACAAAATATACAGTTTTACCATTATCATTTATGGGAGAAATACTAAAGAACAAACATTTAACTGCTTAGAAATCTGACATATTAAATAATTTTAATGCTTTAATAAATTTTAAAGTAATTTCTTTAAACGTCATCTCTCACCTTTAAATATTTTTCACAAAATAGTTTTGCTAACAAAAATGTTATTAAAGAAAAACTTGGAGGAAAACTATCACGGGTTCTCCAAAAAAAAATTTTAACATTTTAAATGCTTAAATATCTTGCCTCAACAAGATGCGACTTAAATATACTTTCCTAAGATTCTCTTATGTAATTTAACACACATCTATCACAAAATATAAAGTTAGACGCGTATCTAAGCTAAAAGCTGATTTAATATTTCACTAATCATTACCAAAGGAGACAGCCTCTCTAGCAAAGTTTACTCTTCCTTATTATTGCGAGTGACACCTGCCGCATCGGGCTCTACCACCGTCAAATTCATTTAGCAATTCAATAATGTCAGAGGTGCGTTAAGACGGTCATCACTTTGCTAAAAAGGGTGCTGGTAACTTTTCACCTGTAAGTGAAAATGGTGTTTAAGTGGTAAAGTGGGACGTGAATTATTCTTTTTGACAGCCAATAATGTGTTTCAAAATTAAAGTGCCTGCAGTATCAGGCAAAAAGTCTACACCTGGATGAGCTGCTTTTAAGATTTAACATTAACTTGAATTTTAAACGATGCCAGCGTACTTAGAAAAAAAGTGTAAATGACATTATAAATAAAATATTTTCAATGACATAATTGAATAATAGTACATTTTTCATTATTAATGAAAGCTCTAACGTAGTCTTTCAATAAATATCCAGGTATAAAACAATTCTACCAAATATGAGTAGAATTCGCACTACGAACGTTCCGTAAAAATTTAAGCTCTTATATGCATTTAAAGGTAAATAAAATTTCTATGAAACTATTTACAAATATTAATTTTTCACCACGTGACTACGATATCTATCACAGGCGTAAAAGCCTAAGACATATTTTAAAAATTATAAGATCTATGATGTTTGCTATAGTTTTCCTGCAATCTTCTAGTTAGATTTTACAAACCCTGTTTTATCATAATTTATTGACCCAATTGTTTCGGAAAAAAGGGGGGATGAAATTCTGTTTTTTTTTACATATTTCTTAGAATATGTCTCCAAAATTATGGAAAAATATTATTATATTCCTCGTAGTAAGCCTTTTTTCATGATACACAACTTGATACACAAAATTCAAAATAAAATATCTTTCTTTACCCTATTTTTAACTTTTACATGGAAAATTAAATTAATAGCTAGTGCAAAGTCCTGATAGTCCATTTAGACCAAAAAGTCCACTTGTTCATTTGTACTCGCTGATATTCCAATTGGACTATCACCAGGTCTACCGCGGTCACCTTGATAGATAAAAGACGAGGCTTTGGCGATCGAGTAGTGGCAATATAACCGCATACATGATTGGAAAACTAGTCAAATGAGGCTTCAGCTGCCTTAGGATCTAAATAATCTTAAAATGTTTGGTGCAGAAGGCAAAAGGAAACCACTCCAACTATTTTTCCAAGAAAATCGTTACGAAAGAACAATTAAAATCGTTATGAAAGATCTCCCGATCACGAGTTCCATACGAACCGGCTAGCAACCGGCGCCGCGTCGCTCCCGGGGTACGCGGTGTGAAATAGACGACCGACCATGATGACGAAGTGGGAGATCACGCTACGCATGGAAACTATATTACTGAAAATTCAAATATTAGGAATGTGGAATGTTCGGGGATTACTTTTTCTGAAGACTCGATATCTCGCAGAGAGAGAATATCACGTGTCACTTTTTAACCGAGAGTCATGTCATTTACTTATCTGGTAACAACAACAATAATCGTAACGGAGTAACATTTCTTGTTCCTTTACACCAAATTAATTGAATAGTGGGTTATGAACCAATAAGAGACCGCTTAATTAGTCTCAAACTTAGAGCATCAACGGTGCACATGAATTTCATACAATTTTAGGCTCTCAGAAGCACTACTTACAGCAAAGATATGGAAAACTTCTACTCTGGGCTAGAAACCACCGTCACTAAAATCCCTGCGGAAGAGTTGATCATAATTTGACTTATTTAAGTGCAATGCCTGGCGCAAAATTCTCAACAGCTGACCAGTTGCTAGGGAAATTTTAAACTTGGAATAGTCAGTCTTATCAACTTAACCAAAAACAATCTGGCTATAACGAATACGTTATTTCAACATTACCTTGATGGAAAATACCGTAACCAAATGGACTACATACTGATATGGTCGTGATGGATCATCTATTCGTAATACTCATACCCTGCCCAGAGCTATGGATCAGGCCACCAAATTTTGATCATAAAACTGAAACTATAGCCAGCAATAGTGAGAACACCGGAGAAGCAAAAAGAGGTTGACGTAAAAGACAGCTCAAACTTGAGAATGGCCATCCAACGGAACTGGACAAAATGGGTTAACATAAATTATCATGAAGAGACATTAAATGGACTTTGGAAAAAACAAAACACCACATCACAGAAGCAGTCAGAGTCAAAACCACCAACAGTTAAGCACGCAAAATACTACTAGATGATCGATGCTACACTTTCTCAAATTTGATGAGATTTTTGTGAAATGAAAGCAAAAATGGCGTACGTCAGAGATTTGAACAGAATTTCTACACAAATACAGCCGAGTAACAGACTAGACCATAACATCAGCCTTCGGAAAATCTGCCAAGACTTTGAAGCACGTGCAGATTAATACGGGTATTGAGATTTTTTTCATATCATCCGTATCATCACAAGGACATTAACATCCTTGTGATGATACGGATGATTGTGATGATACGGATGATATGATATTAACATCCTTGTGATGATACGATGATGATAACGATCTTGAGCTACTGAGGACAGTAATGACACCTTAGATTCAACAAATCTCGAAAGAGTAGAGGATCTACTGTCAGTTACTCATTTCAAGACCATGAATCCCAAAAAATTTTAAAACCTTAAAAGCGGAAAAGATACTGGCAGGGATGCAATTTCAGTAGAAACCATCAGAACCTAGGGGGAATATGGTATTAATATCTTTCCAACAATCTGTAATAAAATAAGGCAAACAGGAGTGTGGCCAACCGACTGGACTCACACAGTTTTCACTCCATTACATAGAAGGGCTCAAGGAAAAAATACAAAAAATACCATCTTATTGCTCTGATATTGCGTTCTAGCAAAACCATGCTCCATATCCTAAACGAGACGCTATAGACTTACTTGTCCAAATAGATTACACCAAAGTAGGCTGAATTTTTAAAGGGAAAGAGAACACGTGAGCAGATTATAATTGTTTGGCAGATCATCGAAAGAGCCAATAAGTTCAACAAAGGTACACACATTTGCTTTGTGGATTACTTCAAAGCATTCGACTCTTTAAAATGGCCAGTCCAGTGAAATACTTTGATACAAATTGGCACACCGAAGTATAGGATACTTTGGTGTGCCAATTTGTAAGCCTTCCGAGGCATCTTTATGAAGGAGAATCAGTACCAGTACGAAGAAATGATGTACTGTCTAGAAACTTTAATCCAAGTGCAGGCATCCGCCAAGGGTGCATAATATCGCCGCTCCAGTGCATAATCATGCGCATCATTCTCGAAGACTGGACAGGCGATGTAGTTTTTGGTGGCTGCAGAATAACAAATGTTATGCAGATGACACCACATTGTTTGTAACTAGTCCCAACAGTACGAAAGAACTACTTCTTAAGATGGACAATGTCAGTCCACAGTTTTGGATTAAAAAACAAACAAAACAAGACCAAAATACAGATTATTGATCGCCAAAAAAAAAAACTAAACAGAAATGACACGGATTGCGAACTGTGAATTTATTCAATCATACATACCTTGGATCATTAATCTCAAATAGTGGCGGACACATAGACGAGATAAAACGATGCGTGGCAATATCAAAACCCATAATGGATAGATTGAAGAAAATATAGAGAAATCGAAATATCACCAAAGTCCCTAGCACGCTCGTAAGAATCCCAATTTCTCTATATTTTTGTATACTTCAGAGACCTGGACTTTTTATTCTAAAAATTCCACTCTAAACTAAATTAGAAATTAAAAACAATTCCCGGCTACTTCGTTTACTCCTTATAAAATTACCATTTTTTTTAATTGTAACTTGAGTTATATTCGGGTTAATATATATTATTACTACGCTAAATTTCAAGTTTATACGTCTATCGGTTTCAGAGAAAAATGGCTGTGACGAACAAACGGATAAACACATTAGAGATCTTCTAAGGGTTCCGTTTTTAGCTTCCGAGGTACGAAATAGTAATTATACGCGGATTAAGGTTTTACCATTTTAAATACAATTTTACAAATTTTCTACTACAAGCTTATGATCGATAACTATATTATTAACCCTATTTTTAGATAATAAATTTCGGATTGATACATAGTTTTATGATAATAAATTACACTCTTATTTCATTAAATTACGTAAACTTTTATACAGTACAGATTTCAAACATGATAGGTATATCCAAAGTTGAATCCATAATTCATTCAAGCTTTAAAGATTTGACAAATATTAGTACAGTATGAAATCTTAGTCGTAAATAATTATCAATCAGTTACGATTGTTTTTCTTTATAATATTTATATTTATTAGCAAATAATTTGAATTTTTACTCAAATTTGTACATATTTGTATTAATATTGCATATCTTTTTCCTACTTATCTATTCATTAACTCTCCTACATGAATGTCGATATATTACTATTTACCTCGTACATGCCACTCCCTTATCTCTTCTGACTACAATGTGATTTAATGTAATCTATATTTTATGTTGTAATAGTACATAGTAACATATTACTCTTTCATCCTCTATAACTTTGCGTACAATACCTATACTGAAACCGATATTATTATTTATTGTAATACGATAGACACAACGAATTTAGTTCTATATGGAGAAACTGTAATACGTATAAAAATTACATCAAAGAATACGATTAGATTAAGAAAAAGTGTTGTTGATTGTGGATTCCTTTCCGTAAAATTTTATTTAGAAAATTATAATGTAAAAATATAAACAAAACCTTATCTGACAGGTTGTAACAGCGTGTGCATGTGTGTTTGTTCATTCATGATTGTGTCAATATTTTCAGAATAACTTAATTTATTATATATTCATTGAATATCTGCATTTATAATTACATGATGCAAAGTTTTCGGCAAAAGTAGCTTATAATAATATCATTTCATCCGCCTTTCACTTGCTTTATTTTTTTTGCATTTCAGCTTTAATTTCCTTCAACATGCTTTTATCCAGCAATATTTTCTAAAGAGCATAATTTATTATTTCGCAATTACCGTAATAAATTTTCCTCGAAAAATTTTTGTAATTTTCATGTCATTATAAATAAGAAATATACATCGTACGGTACTAATAAAAGAGGACCGTCTGCAAACATCTAAGTCGAGATTCTTTCCCATTCCGGTACTACGTCAGGCAATTTCTATAGTCAGCCAATTTCTACACAAGAAATATTTTCCGGTTAATATTATCGGTGTTGAATAATTGTGGAACATTTTCCAGTTAATATTATCGGCATTGAATAACTATTCAACGCCGATAATATCCAATGAAAATATTTATCCAATGATCATTTATTTTTACGCTTCCATTACTCTTTTTGGGCTCGTATTAACCTAACACAAGAAATATCGGCTTAATTTACTCTGCTTAATCATTTATATGCCCTGTTTATATAAGCGTATACAATGAAATAAGTATCAAACAAGGCAACCGTGCAAAAAATTACTTTGATCAGATGCATTTATTTTTCGCACATGAAACAAAGATTCATACAATCTAAGACAAAATGACCGAAATACTTTTAAATAAACCTGCTTAAGTACTAATTTTAAATTTGTTTATATCGGTTGTTATTGCAAATGAAGAAATAGGTAAAATATCAATGTGAAGCTTAATGGTTTGGATGAAACACTTAAAAAAATCTCATAAGAAAGTTAATTTTTAATTTAAAATGTTTATAAATCTAATATCTAAATAACGATACCTTCTCGACGGTTAATAATGTGATCTTCACTTTACATATATGGCGAGTAACATTAAAAAAATATTAATTTTACGACATGTAATGAAGATGTCCGTCTGAAACATTTGCCTCAGAAAACGTCGTATTTGACCCATGAAATACCAAAAATAATTGATTTTTTTTAAAACCATTCAAACAAAATGCTGAAATTGACAACAAAAAATGTAGTTTATAATTACAAAATAATTAAAATACTACTAAAAATTAACAATATAGGAGAGAAAATAATGATTTCTTGCTCATTTCCAGATGAGCTTACTACACTCAATTTACTGTACTTAGAAGACTACACTTTTTCTACGATAGTCCATTAAATTAAAATACGTAAATTGAATAATTATTGATTGGAAAAATTCAAAAAAGAAGAAAATTTTCCAGTCTATCTCCGTGCATACGATCTTTTTATTTCTTAAAAATCCATTTCACTCGCCCATTTTCCTTTCATTTCAACGACGATAACCTTTCATAACCACTTCGACTTAACCACTTTACATTTTAAAATACTCCGTGCAGGAACATCTATTCGTTAATAGAATGTTAGTTTGTTAAAATGTAGGAGAGAGGATGGCAAAATATCTGTAAGTGAATCTAAAATGGTGGCGTAAATTACGACTATCAGAACCAGTAGAGTCGTTCAAAGAATACATTATTCAGACCTTAACGAAGTACTTTTAGTTTTTAATCAAGAGTGGTTTCAAAAACTGTGGCTTTAAGTAACATTAAGGAATATAAAGTTGAACTGGTGAATTATTATCTCATAGACTTCATGGAACAGATTATAATATAATTTTAAATTTAATTACGCTTTGACGTGATTTACGTTTATGGTTGGGATGAATTTGGTAACATGGGAAAACTTTGATTACCTGAAAATAAAAATATCTTCAGTTAGATTGGATATTTTATATCTTTAAATTCTTCCTTACTATTGTCTCTTATTATTCAGTGTCTTCAGAAATGAGGTTATTGAATTTCACCGTCTTTTCTTTATCTTGTGTTCTGGCGTATACTATGTATTGATATCTTAATAACATAACCAATTAAATTACTGTATCATATTTTTGGAAACTAATAAAAATATGTAATATGAATATTTATGATATATCGTGAAATAGGACACTGAAAATTTGTGAGTTAAGAAAGACTTTTATCGGCCTGCTTGACGTAATGATCTCTAACATAAACGGTCAATAAGCACCATGTATTAATATTATAGCATAATGATAATAATTTTCCACGTACATTGTGAACATGATAGGCTGTAGGAATTGTGTACTACTGTAGCAACTGTTACAAATTGATTTGAATGTAAGCTAATATAATATATGTCAGTTAATATAAATTACCACTACGATCAAAACGAGCATTTGATTTTTTGAGTAAAATGATTTGAGGCTGTGACAAATACATATAAATCCTTTCCAGATTTTAGTACTTTTATTAAACATTTTGCAAAAAAATAAATATATTAAATTCAAGTGCTTCTTTTATAATTTACCCAATTTAAGTAGAATAAAAATAAATCGAGTAGATATGAATTTATATATCCCTGTTATCAATGTTTTTTTCTTTTATATACACAACTTATGATTTCACGATCGCAATTATAATAAAAAATTCTAACTACAAAATCAAAAAATACCATAAAAAATATAAAGGAATGCCAATCAGATACGTAAATTCCATAGTTTGTAATTACCCTTATTTTTAAAAGAAAAACTATTATGGTAAACAGTGAACGAGGGAAAAATATTTTGCATTAAGATTACTTAAAAGTCTACTTTTGAATTGGTACCTTTGTTCACAAAATTACATATTTTTATCTAATATAGATATACTTAATTAGATCTTGTGAGAAAAAATCGGTAATAAATAATTAATTAACTATATTTTAATTGATGAACTCACTTAAATGTAGAGACAAGCATACAATATATCTAAGTAAATGTTTAGCAAAATCAAAGGTCTTTGTACGAAGATGAAATAAATATTAAGGACTTATAGGTTGAAATGCGGTTTAAGGTACAGTTCGTTTTTCCAGTAAAAATAAATCTGTGAAATATCTAATAAATAATAAATCCTGAGAAAATAAAATTAAAAGATAATAATAGTATTTTAAAAACAATTTTTAAGATGTACTTCGATTGTAAAATAAATGTTTGCCTTTTGAACTGCCACCTTTTTGAAATTATTGGTCCAATTTTGTCCATTTAAGAAATTAAACCTATATTTTGATCTTCTCCATTCAAATGGAAAGAGAAACTTGACTCCAGAGCATCTAAAAATTTCGTTATATCATATACATGTTACGATACATCCCATATATACCCTATAATTTAAAAGTCGAAATATCCGCAATAGATATATTTCTGCGAAATTTACGTAATGTAATAGGAATAAATCACACATTACGTTCGCTATCTTAGTTTTACTTGTTACAATCCATACGTACTTGTTACAATCCATAACTTATATATAAATAAGAACACTTCAATAAACATCTATATTTTATTACTGTTATTTACATTGGTAATTCTCTTTAAGTTGTAAATAAATGTGCCTCTTGAAAAAAAAAGGATCACATTTACGTTTAACGAGGAATATCCTTTTGATTTCCTGTGAGAACAGATATCGTACGTCGGCAACAGCCATTTACACTGTACTTTTTTAGCCAGCACTTGAACACAATTGAATTTGGGTCGCGATTTCATAAAAGCGCGGAAGCATGAAACTAGCTCTGAATTAGCAGCTCACGCGGAAAGAAGAGAAGGTCAAGATGGGGATTTCATTCAATACAATTTAGGTCGATCGAGCGTACTGCGAGACAGCTTTCTGTATAATGTACAACGCCTACTGTGTGTTGATAGAATTTGATGGATAGTTTAAGTATGTTAGTTTAGTAACAATATTGAACCTTTTAGAGTAATTTTTTGTTTCTTTATCTTTATATAAAACGTTAGTCATTAATTTTCTTTGAAAACTATGACGAATTGCTTCAAAATAAATATGTTTGTTTCATGCTAAGCAAAATAAAAGTGGAAGTTATTGCTTTTTTTGAATTACCTTCAATTTATCTATGTTTTCTTTATTATTATATATTATGCTTATTCTGTAAAAAGGAAAGTTTTGCTTGTTTTTTTTAGAATTTCACACCAAAATGGCTAATCACAGTAACATAACAATTGTATTATGAATAGTTTATATTTTTAAATCGGATATAGATTTATAATACCTTTATAGAAACGTGTGAGTTAGAAGCAATAATAAATTGAAATAGGGGCGTCCAGGTATACCAGGTGCATTTAAGAACCAAGACAGCTAAAACTCAAAATTATTTACATAGAAATTTTAGTTATTAACTCGTTTTTTTTTTTAAATTCCCTGTATTGTATGTATCGTTTAAACGCGATAGTTACAGATAGTACATAGGTCTTAAAAATATTTTTTTCCTAATTTTAATTACTACGTGTTCAGAGACACACAGAAAACTTGATATTATGTTCTCTTTGACTACTTTGGTAGTGTACGAGTATTATATTTGTTTCTTTTCTCTATAATGTTTAACATCATGTATTTTTATGGCATCGCGAAATTTGTTGAACTATCATATACAACATGCACAGATATGACCAGATATTCTAGTTAAACGGTATTAATAAATTGAAATTTAAGTAAAACATGTTAGTACGTAGATTATTTTCAGTCCTTAGGATTCCTTTATTCTTGAATTGATACATAAACAAATGGAATAACAATAAAGTAAAATAATACAAATGAGAAAAAACAGGGTATTTGCGCCAAGCAAGTTAATATCGTATATTGCCAACGCTATAATTTAAAAAAAAATAGGATTAGGCCATCGCCAATGCCATAGAGAAAAATTTTTGAATAAATTAAGAAGCAACTTTATCAATAATACTGCACAATGAAAGTCAGTGTGTATACATACTAGCCTTCATCGCGACTATTATTTGTCAGCGAAGGAATAAACAAAAATTATAAAGTGGGCAGTAAAAGATAATAATTTCAAGTCCTTGCATTAGCAGAAAGTGGTCAAGAGAAATATCAGTTTGGCTATCGCCAGCATAAGTACCTTTGATTATAAAAGTTAATAGATGATTTAATGAATAAAAAATTAAAGTCTCAATAGAAGTATTTACATAACTAGTTCCTTTCAAAATTTGTTTTATCAAGCAACGTTAAAGCAACATGCGCGTTGAATTAGTTTGTACTGGATGGTTTATATTACCTATGTTAGAGAAATAAAATGTGCATTCAATTAGTTTGAAATAAAGAACGTAAGCCAGTGACTGCTTTAATTCAGAAAGTTATCAATGCATATTTATTCTTAATATTTGCTAATTTAACAAATACTTCCAAAAACATATTGTATTATCACAAATTTAATTCGAGTACAAATGATGACAGAAGCTACATTAAGTAAAAATTATGTTATTGAAATATAATGTATACTTCAATTGCCCATAACTAAAACAAAAACATGCATTAAATTAGTTTCGACTAGATAATACAAACTATTATTTTACAGGATTTTAATAAGAAAATCCTATTTCATTGGTTAATACAACATTTCATTGAATATTCGTTTTACCAATCTCGTATTAAATTGTAATGTATATTTATAGACCCTTTTAACAAAGCTTGACAAAATAAATACGACTTTAATAGTCAGTAAATAATTCCCACCATTTTTGTGTGAGAACAAAAATATGAACATTAACATTTTTAGCTCTTAAATATTTTAAACAAAGTGCTAAACTGCCTTTCTGCACAAAAGAAAATAATAACCTTATGATTTATTATTGAAAATTTAACTGTCTTTCGTGAAATTTAAAAATATAAAATAAAACAGAATATGATCCCAAATATAAGCAGAAAAAATTGTAGAAAAAAAGTAATGAAAATAAAAATAGTGTAAAAAGTATATAAATATGGTATATATAAAATGAAAACGTAATAAGAAAGAACAATACTTAAAAACACAAAATGGAATAAAAATATACCAGTAAAAAAATTTATAATCTAAAAATATATTTAATGTATTTTTCAATTCCCTCTGTAACTTCAGCACGAATTACAGATAATTGAGTCTAGTGAAATCAATGTGAATTTATGAATATCACAAATTTACAAATTTTAAATTTCAACACATTTTCGCATATCACTAGAAAGAAAATAAAATAAATGTCCAAAAGAAAAGTTCTTAAATTAATTTTACAATTTGTAATTTTAGAAGTGATTAAATTACACACTGCGATCATTTGTAATAGTGTTTTTTCAGTATTAAATATAAATTTGAATAAAATTCACTTTAACTAAATCAATCTAAAAACTTTCGGTGCCCTTTTACTACATTAATCAGTTTCTAAAAAACACTATAAACAAAAGAATATCTGTATATTTATTTACCTTGATTATATTACACACGTTGTTTACCTCGACTGTATTGCTAGGCAAAATCGTTTGATAGAACTTCCACAATTAGCCCTGCCGCTGTTAAGGAAACGACGGGGTCAATTTGGATGTCGCTAATCGCGCCTGCTCTGTCGGTGGTCAACAGCTGCTGCCTTTCCTTTGCCGACTCTCTTCTCTTCCTGACTTTTATATTACGCCAAATCGGCACAGTTGACTTCCTTTTACCAAAAGAAACAAATAAAATACACATTTCTTAAGCACCTTAAATAAAAAAATAAATTACATTCCTGCCAACAAATTATTTATGTATTCATCAAACAAATTAATTCCGACTTCATCTTGGAGTAGAGTATAGATCCCACATTCTCAGGTTGATTGTCCCTATCTCCTCTCTCTACTCAACTTCAACACACGACTCAGATCCTGTATACCAGTGCAGAGATTATTGGTACTATAAGTTTATAACATTAGCACCTCTTTTTATAACCCCATAATTCCAATGTGCGATTGCATAACGATATTGCTTCTCAACATCCGTCTTTGGACATTTTTGAACCGAAATTATTAATGTTTAAAAAGGAAGTACAAAACACATTATTTATAAATTAAAACAAGCTACGATATAATTAATTCTAAGTTAATACTAACTTTAATAATTGATCAATACATTTAATAACACAAGTAACCCTTAAAAATGTATACATAAATACTATGCCATTTTGTGCACACATAATTAGACTTATAATATAGTTTTATACTCTTTTTAATTTATTAAATAATCTACGTGACTAACATATTTTGTGAGCCTATCAATAAATAAATAAATTCTATTTTCATTATAAACGGGAACGTTTGCTTGTACTTACACTTTCATTAATAATACTTTTGTTAAACACAATACTTCCAGCCAAACAAACGATGCTTACAATTGTCAGTAAATAATTCGATATGTCAATTAAAGATGGGCCTGAAATTAACTGATTACACTTGCAACTTGGCTATGCAGCCATATGCTGACAGCATCTCACTAAATAAAGCATCTAAATAAGTCTACTTATATTAAAAATGTGTACATTTGTAATATCATAAAACCCAATATGCATATAGTTTTAAACCTTCAATAATAATTTTAAATCTCCGTCCATAAAATCGAAACGACTGGTCGAGATAAACATATCGCATCTCAAATTGTAAGACTCAAATTTATCCCAATGTTGCAATCTACACTTAATTTTATACCTTTAATAATTCTCTTAAGTTCTAGAACTAGCACTGAAATATTAAAACACATTTAAGCTTACATAATTTGTAATTACAATGTAAATTATGAATCGAGTAACATATTAAACTTTAACGTACGAAGCACTCGATCAACGTTTACTTTAAAGGAAGCCTGAAAAGAAAAAAATACGTGACGTTTTCGTCTTACTTAGATACCGTTCCTTTTCTTGTAAATGTAGTTTATATTTGTTAATTTTACATAACCTCATTTTACATGGGAAATATACATAGCATTACAGGTTTAATTCTTAATGTAATTATGATGATTCTTTCATATTATTAGTAGTTTTAATAGAAATTTAATTTTTAATTATCTAAATCGATTAATTAAATATTACATACAACAATTTATATATATTTACTTCTTCACTGGGGACCTACATAAATGATTAATACAAACAATTTGGTTTGAAGTACAAAAAAATAACTAGAGCATTATTACTTTTCATCAAATCTTCATTGCTAGCTTCCGTTTTTAAAACACTTTTCCTTAAATCAAGAAAGGAAAACAATTTATAAGTAATATCCTCCCGATTTCCTGTATAGATGGATATCGTCCGCCCGTAACAATCGTTTACACCGTACTTATTTATTGACCGGCACTTGAGCACAATTGAAATCGGATCGCGATTTCGTAAAAGCACGGAGGCATGAAACAAGCTCTGAATTAGCTGCTCACGCAGAAAACAGCCAAGATCAATATACGAAATTATCTGAGGGAAATTCAATAGAGCAGACGTCGATTAGGCGTGCTATTGTGAGGTAGCGGGTTTGTATTGTATGCATCCATTGCTATGTATACTGATGAAGTTTGGTAGACAGTTAAGGCGAGATTTCAATTTGAGATAATTTATATAGTAGTCCGGTGTTCCTTATGGATGTCACGTATATATGTATGAACTATTCGATTCCAGGTCGAACATATATCTGTCAGTGTTGAATGAAAAGTCACTGAAAGTGAAGGAAGAGTGAGTGAGTCTTCAATTTATTACTTCAGTTATACAAATAAAAAATTATAACAACATTTATAATTCTCTAGATAGGTTTTTTTTTCAAGAAAATCTTCGACATAACGAAAGCCACTTTAATTTTATTTTCATCATTATCCATTTTATGTATTTTTCATGAAAAAATTAAGTAATAGTTTATATAAATTATTTACTTGTACAAAATAAAAGGTAGTATCAATTTATTTAACTGTTTGATCAATAAAATCTCAGTAATTGCTAAGCTGATTTCGATGGGATTATTATAATTATTCAGAATTTGTAAGAAATATTTGGAAAGGTTGATACTATGCTTCAGAAAGAACATTTTAATAATTTTAAAGATATACAATAAAACGATATTACCTAAACCGGTACAAAGATACTAAAACTTAAGTTTATAATAAAGTGTTCGTTTACGTAGAACAAATGACTATGTTTACTAGACCAATGAAAATTTACAGAATATTAGCCGAAAAATCATTAAAAAGTATCAGAGTTAATGTAATGATACCCTAATGAAGTGTAGTTCGTGTAAAATTCGATAACTTACTAAGAGTTGCTAAGTAGTTTTATTCATTATATATCTTATACCTTCATGAATTACCTTGAACTGTGAGTTATACACGATTCAATTTCATACCTTCATTACATTCAATATAGTATTAAATTTGCCCTAAAATATTAATTGTATTAAAATAGAAATGAATATCACACCCATAGCTTCTGATGACCCTGGTCCAAATATGAAATATGATCCCATTTGACACGACTCTGAAGATGGCTGTTACTTTTACAAACGTTGTAATTATTGAAAATGAGTCGGATTAATATAAGAAATATAATGTAGCAACTTTTATAAAGTTACTGAATCAAAGGGTAAGGACGTAGAAGTAGAAATAATACTAAGAAAGTAGAAATAATACTACATCACCCAATTTCATTTAGTTGTGATTAAAGAATTTCTTCAAAATTAACGCCAAATATATTCAATGTATTAACTTTATTATTTTATCATTGTTCTAAAAACGCATTCATAATAAACAACTAAACCAATAAAAATATTGGCATTATACTCATTAAAATTAATAAATTATTAGCATTTCCCGACTTCATGTGCTTTTACTAACATTACAATATGTGTATGAGTGTAACCAAAAATGCAAGCCCCTATACGGAAACTAGAAGTTATATGAAACCTTCAAACAATGAAAAAGCAAATATTATTGCTCGGAAATTTGAACTAAAAAATATAAAATTTCGTCGTTATTTTCGCTACAAGATTTCATCGAGTACACGCCCTAAGGGTTCAAAGACTCAACTCCAACAAGTTAGTCGTATACGAAAAAAACAAAAGGAAAAATTTTGTGGTTTATATAAATTTAATACAAAATTCGTTCTCCAAAAAGTGTCAAAGATAAATTTCATTTAAAAAATTTTCCTCGACAATGACAATGCTGAAAATGAAACCTTATTAAACATAAAATTAATTTTCAGTTAAAATGACAAAACTAAAATAATCGCCTGTTATTTTATTGTCGTCATTTTAAAAATAGATACACTCATAGAAGTATGCCAAGGTCTCTAAAAAAAAGTATATGGCTAACTTCTTTAAAGTATTTCAAAAGCAAGATTTACCTATATTATAAGGTATATTTCAAGCTCTGTTATTTACTTGTATATATCTCCGTAGAAGCAATTAAATTTTAAGAGATCGCCAAGAAAATTTTGTATAATGAGAAGGCTATCTTTATTGTGTCCACAATTACACATTCGTGACTTAATTACAATGATTATAATTACAATTTGAATTAAATGATATAACAAGAAAAGTTCATTAACAAAAAAAAACTGACTACGATGAAAATAATTGAAATATAATAGTATGTGTAACATGGCAAGCTAAAGTCTAGTATGATATTTTTGAGACACCATTTATATTACCTGAAGAACCATGACAAATCGACTGATACCTGATTTGTTTAAATCTGTTCTCGTGATTGAATTACGTAGTAGATCTATGAATAAATTCTGATACGTAAAAACCAATACTCTCATATCAGCTCCATCTTAGTCGGTTAAAAATGAATAAAAAGTTAATAGTAATTCATTTTAGAAGTAAAATAAAGTAAGATGCTTTATTTTGCTTTAACAGTGAGTTTTATACTTTTTTAGCGACATAACTAAACTGTGTCATATCCTGGAATAAAGGTGAGAGGTTAGCATGCGTTTAAAAAATTCAGCGGTATATTCTGATTCTAATTAAACTCAACTATCATTATTCTCATCTACAATTGACTTACAGGAGAAAATATTGATCAATTGCTCGACTTTGCTATCTAAATCTGTTGTTACATCATTTTTCAGGTTCCATAGCCGAAGTCTGAAAAAGAACCCCCATAAATTAATCATGTCCATCTATATGTTAAGTTTATATGTTGTAACCTCGTAATTTTTTCAGCTTAAGACAGAATGTGGTGAAATTTTGTCAAAAAACATCCTCGAATTAAGTAAAAAATCATGTTTTTTTTTATTTCTTGTAATAAGGCATCTCCTTTAGAAGATGGCCTCCCCAAAATATTTCACAGTATCTCCATCCCCCACTGCTCCAATTTTATAATACTTTGTTGGAACTATTTTAATAATGTATAAAATACTTGTGAACAAAATTGTATTTCGTAGTATAAATATTTATAAACAATTGATAATATAAATATTTAGAAACACTTTCCATCCTTAAACGTTAGCACCCCAGCCGATCTGAACAGTCCACCTCTATTGCAATAGGGCCTTATCCTCACTGAAAATAAAATCGACTTACTTGGTATGGATAAAATTTATTCATAATTATGTAACATATTATATTATGCTACTGCTAGACTAATAACCTTATTTGAGCTTGAGAATGAAGACTTAATAAACACCTTCCATTTAGTGACACGGTTATTTAAAAGAAAATTAAAGTCTAAAGAAGCATCTATTAGTGATATAAGAAATCGTAACAGTATGTTTTTATACTTTTATACTAGGAAGAAAAAAAATTGGATAACAGATAATTTAGTTATTTTAAAAACTCTGCTGGTTTATCTACTTCAGATAATTTGTTTATAAGTTTTGGATCAAACTTTTTCCAGGAGCTTTTTATAAAAAGTTTTCACAAGCGGAACACAGTCGTATTTCTCGTTTTAAAATCTTATTTTAACTTATAAATAAGGGTATGTTATTTTAAATAAAGTGGCCATCAGTATTTAGGTAATGATAAATCTTTTACTTGGAGGCATTTCAGAATTGTATCAGCTAACTTAATAACAAGGGCCGAGTTCTAGAAGAAAAATGATTTTTAAAGAAAATTAAAATTATCTTCATAAGTATATTTAATATTATAGACAACTATTCAGTAACATATTTACGAATGTAAGGGTGCACTAAATTTTCATTCAACAGAACACAGTAGAACATTTACCTTATCAAATAAAATAGGCTATATGACACCATTCAAACTACCATATTCGGTGTGGTCTCTTCAAACTTTATAACTAACAAATAATTTCTACAATTATTTATTTACTCTTCCAGTCAAAAGAAAACTATAACTTTTGAAAAAAATGGTCCTTGCAAATATTTATCGGGGATCCTGGTGTGAGTATCCAGTGAATTCCTAAATGTTTCTGTTTGCACAGTAAGGCATTTTTTGCAAGACGATATTTGTTTAAAGATTGGGTGAATAAGCTTTCAGTGCATAACCCAAGGCCGTAAACAGTCAAATCTTTAAATTTGCCAAGAAGATAATTTGAGCTATCAGAATTTAGAATTGTATGATACAATTTAAATGTTATCGGCAAGCGGCATTTATAGTAAAAAGAGAATACAGCCACTAAATCGAAAAATATTTTGCTTCCTTATCATCTCGAAATATATTTGACAAACAGTTTCAAAATAAATGATGAAGTGTTATAAAATAGACGAATTACTTAAAAAAAACACATTCAATTGAAACATATATGCAGTAAAGAAAACTGAATAAATTCTTTCTTCATTGGCTCTAACGAGATGGTTTTAATTACTTGGGATATGAAAATGTTTACTGTCGATATTTGCAATTCAGCCTATTTATTTATTTTATTTATTTATTTCAAACTTTAACGTATACATAACATATACTTTTGGTGGACTTATTGCTACATGATCCATCTTTTCCAGTCATCCAAATTGATTAAACATAAATATTTTGTAGAAGTGGAAGACTGTAAACGAGGTTAGTAAAAAAAACACACACAACAAACGACAAAAAAAATATCATAACAGATAAATAAGCAAAACTAAACTAAATACAAAAATACAAAATAAAAACAAAATAATCTTGGTATTGTTGGAGACAGTGGAAGGGGACCAAAATAGAATTAACTATTATTAATTAGAAGACTAAAGGATTATGAGGGGAAGATATTTGTCAAATGATCCTCGACCAAATTTATAGAGGGCCAGTTCGACTTTTCAGATTCAGTCGATTCCAAAGTTTTATAGCTTGCACAGCGAAGGACGTTTTATAAAAGGTGGTTGTATGTTTGATAAAAAAGAGACTGTATGTTTGATAAACAAGAGACTGTATGTTTGATAAAAAAGAGACTGTATGTTTGATAAAAAAGAGCTGGTTTTCAGAACGTAGCTCGATACAAGTAACTAAATCTACTTCTTCTACATTTCCTTCCGTTTAAATTGCGCTCTGGATTTACCGTAAGTGAACTAAATGACCTATGTACTTATTCGATATTTATTTAATTGACTAGTTTTTTCCGCTACTTTGTTCTCTTAGGCTGTTAATATACATAACAATAATAAACTAATTCAAAGGAAAAAAAATGTGGGACTTCTTATGTGTGTTGACTATTTGTGCTACCTGCCGATTCATCGAGAGATTAAGGTTTGAATAAAATATTCGAAATTTCCGACTTCCATGTTGTTAGCGCTCAGACAGTCCCACTGCCGATCAGTTGCGTTCGGCTTGTGTTTGCTCAAGCATTCCATAATTTTGATGTGACAGAATGACACAAGCCAAATAATTTTCTTTTCAGAAGGTAAGAAAAAATTAGTAATTAAATTAGTATTTTAGTTAGAGAATAGAAAAGAGTATTTTAATTAAATTTTCTTTGCATATTGCGCGTATATTCATTTATACTTTTTTGCATTGCATCAAAAGGAATCATTCTCACCTATACTATTTTCACCTAATTTCTGTTTGCTTAAAACCTAGTTTTTACATAACGCATGCCTAAACAAATTACGAACAGATAAAAATTCGAAAAACTGGCCAAAATATGAGTTTGGCTCATCGGCGGTTCCATAACTTGTTTAAAGTGAAAATATTTTATTTATCTTATGATAAAGTATTTCATCACTAAACAGGACTTTCTTGCATTATACATATTTAATAATATATAATATAATTACGTAAGGGCGATAAATGTATTATCAAGAATATCTCAGAAACGTATTATGGTTATAACCTTTCTATAATCTTTCTTTTAGAAACACTATTCTTTGATAATTTTAAGTTCAGTAATTAGGGGCGAACATATTTGTATATTTTAGGGTATATCTCTGAAGAATACTATCTAAAATTATAAAAACGACGTTCTTGACACAATTATAATCCCTAGTCCTTTCACACGATACCCCACACAAAAATGGAATTTTTTTTCAGGCATGTATTTAATTCGCCCCCTAAAAGTTTCACCTAACAATATGTGAGTATTACCCACTGTTATATATGTATATTACTTTCGATAAAAAAAAGCTGTGACAGAGTAATTAGCACAATTCAGCCCTTATTTATACGTCCACCCGTTTTTACTTTTGTGATTCGGAACCCTGAAAATAGTTTTGTTCTCCCCTAGAATCAATGATTTGTGGTCACCCGAATATATTATTTTGTAAATATCAATAATATGTATACTTTTTGCTCTTATAATTTATATATATATATATATATATATATATATATATATATATATATATATATATATAATATATATATTTGTATAAATTATCCGTTAGCAAAATGTTATGTTTTCCTACGATTTTCAATCACCTATCACCCTTTAAGCATAATGTCATCTACTTTTAATTATTACCCAGCATAATAAAGTAGTATACATTAACTTGTGTAGTATCTATAGAGATAATAATTTAAAAGAAGCAAATACTTTAAAATTTTCATCTTTGTCAAAAAGTATCTATGATACAATTGGCTGCACTGTCTTACAATCATATAAAAGAAAATACTGCACTACGCATCGATAATATAAGTATATATAATAAAGATATTCTAATAAATTTAATGATCTTCAACGATTGAATATATTTGGCGTTAATTTTGTAGAAATTCATTATTCACAATTAAATGAAACTACCTAATGTACTGGTGTACTTTCTTTAAGGTCTTTACCACGACCTTTCTTTAAGTTCTTACATGTTTACTAATAAATAAACCTGAAGATGTTGTAATACAACGAAACCTAGGTCGTGGTAAGGAACGTAGAGAGTTGAAATAATACTGTGGATAGTTCAACATTTCAAATTTTCCTCATGTTGCCTCACTAGTCAATCACGGTAGACATAATGAATTCAAGTACATTAATATATTTTTGACAATTACCATTGTCTCGGTAATGTGGATGTATCACATTTAAGTTATTTTAAGTTTGAAACGATTATCACATCAAGACTTTACGTGCTATCAGATATATAAACTCCTTGTATTTTATCACAAATCAACCTAGACCATTTTATTATATCTGCAGATGAACAGTTGTATTTCAGGTAAACGTAATGAGCTTAAACGAATATCATAATGTGACCTTCGCTATAAATAAGCAATCGAACGTACGTTTCGATAATAATTAACGCGCCAATATTTCTCCTAGATACCACGTTCACAATTTTAGCCTCGTATTGAACAGCCGTTTAGCTTTTAGAGGGCACATTGGTTACGCTACACGTAAAACCTATAAAACGCTAGGATTTTTCATCAAGACGTGCCAATCTTCTAACGATCCATTCACATTTCAGGTAGTGTATTGCGCGTACGTGCGCAGCCTGCTCGAGTTTGTCATTTGGAATTGTACACTCGTGCGTACTTATATACGATTACTGTTATGGAGGTTAGGACAATTAAAAAGGAGATCAAGAACGATTGAAAATATTGAACCGAGTATTTCGTAATAATTTTTTTACTCGACCTTCGTAAAAATTTTAAAAAATATAAATATCCATCGTACTCAGTGTTCATGAAAATAAAAATAATTTCCTTGAAAAACTCTACCATAATCAACATAATCATGTAAATTTACCATAATCAACATAATCATATCTCTAGTCTACGTAATTTTAAAGAGAAAAATAACTTTGTCTTTGGTTCAATGAATTCTTTCTCTAAGACAGAGTCAAATTAATGATTTCATGTAATTGATATCGTTTAATAGTTTTTTCCCGTAAGTTTTCTATGGGTATGAAGTTCTGAGTACAAGAATTTTTTGAAGTAAAAACTACTTTACGCGCACCTATGCATTTCACTTTAAAGTGAAAACTTTTCTGAATGAAGCTAGGGCGTTCACTCGGGTCGATAACGCTGAGCCCATGACATTGGAGTCGATGACGCGAAATCGGGTAAACTCGGGCCGAGCGAGTTCATAGAAAGCTAAAATTTATATGTACTATGTGTTACAAATACATTAAATTATATGTTACAAATGCATTAAAAGAATCATAGTTTACATTCATACTTTCAGTGTCAAACACATAATAACTTATGATCAAACAGCGGCACTGTGCCGTAATTTCAGTTCAGAGTAATTAATTAATAACTGACGAATTTCGACGACTGGGCGACCACTAGCTTAATATAATACGCTTATATTATTTTTCCAACTAATTCCCCTTTCGGCCAACTTCATTGCATAGCGGCTCTTTCCACCTTAATTCATCCAACTCATTTATATCAGTGTATTACACTAAACTGTCTTAAAACGTTATATAAATATAGTTTGGTTCGTCCGTGACCTGAACCCGAGACCTCTCGCGCCCTGTGCAGAAAACATACCCCTAGACCAACAAGCTGTTATTTTGAAATTTTCATATAGACGGGTAAGCTTATACTTTAAACAAAATTATTTTTAACTATAAAATATTATTGGTAATATTTTTTTCGATAGATGGCACTATATCGATTGCATGATCCAAATCTATGCTTGCGCTACATTTTATGAGTTTCAACTGGGTCTAGTCAATATTTATAAAATTTAGGTATTTCACATCTGCCTATAATATAATATGCATATGTTATAGTATTTTGAAATAATAATCTCGTGTTTTCCTGATTTGTCTATCGTATAACATCTATGTATGTATATTTTAAAATTATGAATGTTCACTTCATTCATATGGTCATAAACACACACCAGAATTATTTTGTTATAATAAACTTACTCTAGAACAAAAAACAATATGTTCAAAAAAAAATGCGAAAATCATACCTCTAGACCAACAAACCGTTATTTTGAAATTTTGATATAGACGGGTAAGCTGATACTTTAAACAAAATTATTTTTACCTATAAAATATTTTTGGTAATATTTTTTTCGATAGATGGCACTATATCGATTGCATGATCCAAATCTATGCTTGCGCTACGTTTTATGAGGTTCAACTGGGTCTAGTGAATATTTATAAAATTTAGGTATTTCACATCTGCCTATAATATAATATGCACATGTTGTAGTATTTCAAAATAATAATCTCGTGTTTTTCCTGATTTGTCCATTATATAACATGTATATACATATATTTAAAATTAGAAATTTTCACTTAATTCATGTGGTTATAAGCACACACCAGATTTTTTTTGTTATAAAAAACTGACTCTAGATCAATAAATAATATTTTCAGAAAAAAAAAACGTTTTCATACTTGCAAAATACAATAAAGTGTCATTCTTAGACCACATGGCTGTATCAAATCTTCTCCGATACTTTCTGTTTTTTATTAAAATTATTATAAAGGCATCTGTACCATGTACCATGTACCATCATGTACCATCTGTGACATCTGTACCATACTCAATTTAATTTGTACCTTTAGTTATTATTTTTATTTAGTAGTTTCATTTTAAATCCGTTATTATTGATAGTAGTTTACGGTAGAAGAACCGCTACGTCAATTCTTTTCCAATACTTGTCAATCAAAAATTCAATATAAAACCAAAACTAAAGTATTTTTCAAGCCCATTCAAGGAGCTAATATCCAAAGGAGCTAATATCAAGGCTCATAATATTGGTCAATCTGATTTTCTCGACCTTTTCTAGTATTTGTTGTTTGAGACGAAATAAGTTTTGTTAGAAATTGATAACCATTATTTAATTTTTCAGAAGGACTTGTTTTCAAATAAATATTCTCCTTCTTATGATCTAAATACAATTTTGTCCAATGAGAAAGCGTGTGCTGTATTAAATTCACGTTGGATTTTCCTTTATACCATATTATGACATACCATTTTCGAGATAAAAGACTAATTCAAAACTTTTTTTATGCTTTCGTTTGTTTACAAAATAGTGAACTAATTATAATTATATTTGAGTGTTCGACTCAAAACTGTGGTGTAAATATTTATTAATGATGACTGATGTCCTTCGTTTTTGTTCTAAATCCGGTGTTTGAGTTTAAATTCTCTTTTTTTTTCATTAACCTTGGTTAATAGTGACTTTGGTATTTAAAAACGTCCAAACGCGAGAATTTTTAAATTACAAAGTTTCCTTATCCACGTTATATTTTTAAGCATTACAGTGGAATTTATGGATAACATAAAATGATAACTAAAGGATGTATAACTGCAATAAAAACTACATTTTTTTAGGGTTTTATACCACAGAAAGAAAAACAAAACCTATATAATATCACTAACTGGTCCTTTTGTTCGCCTATCAAAGCCGTTTTTCTGAAAATCACTTGACTGAGGAGATTTTAAAAGGAAGAGGAGTTATCTCTCTAATTAAACACACTAATATGGTAACATTTGAAAGGGCTAAATATAAGGGTTTCAAAAAGATGTCCTCAAAATTTTAGGTGGCATATTTTTAGAGAAATACTTAAAAATATGCAATTAATATATATTTTCCACCTCCACTTTTTATTTCCGCAACGTAAACCTAAAATTATCAAAAATAGGATTTCAGAAGCTTGCAAAAATATTATAGGAAAGCTATAACGATGTTTCTAGATCACATACTTTCTTTTAAATTCCCAATTCCACGTATCGATTCCCACATTTCTCTCAAGGAAATTTTTCCCACAACTTACACTTATTGTCTTTTATAATTTTCATTTAAGACCAACACATATGTTGAAAAAAGTCTGTGTGCGTGTTCTTTGTATTATATTATATATAGCACTAATAACTAACGTATTATATTACATGAAATATTAAATTATATATAACACAAATATTCCAAATATACCTACAAATATATGAATACAAGATCTATGAGATCAAATAACAAATGAAAATAAAAAAATACTAATAATGTACTTTCCGGGATAGTCTGCAGTAGTAGACAAAACGCCTGCTTTTATTCGGCTAGGCAAAAAATTAACCTACCGACATAAAGCATAGATATTGTGGCTACATTGGAATGACACTACAAAGCTATGTAAATATTCCGTTTTAATATCTGCATATTAAAAAAAAATGTAAATGTTCTGCGTATAAAAACAATAGAATTTCATTGTGTTACTATAAGCACAACATTAATTTCTCATTTTTGTAAGCAAAAATATACACTGAAAGATATATGGTTTATATACCTTTCGTTTACGATAGACAAAAAATAGGATGTCAACAAAGGATCGATAATAATTACAATAGGAATAATTTCAGAATTAATGGAGCGTTAAGTCGAAGAATAAACGAACTTTGAAAGAAAACAGGCACCATTTTGTTAAGTGCTTGTCCGATGTTAATTTATAGGAGTAAGGTAAGATCATTTAGAAGAATGGCAAATGTAAGTTGTGCTATTTATTAAAACGGGTGTAAAACCTTTGATGGGGAGAATAATTAATGAGGATACGAGATAAAAATATGTGCTTAAAGAGACTGCGAACTGAAAATGAAAAAAAATGCTAAAAATAAACTTAAATGGTTTAGAACTACTAAAACATTGATTTTTAGGGTTCCGCGGCTTTATTGCTTTAGTATGTCATGGTAGTCTGGTAGAGAGGTGGACGGAAGGATGAATATAGAGCATCCTTTAAGAGATCTCATGGAGTATAACACAAATATAATTATTTCTCTTAAAAATAACAATTTGATACAAAGTTATTATTTTTACCAAACCATTTCGTTACGGATTTAGTTCAACAACGTCATTACGTAGGGAGCTATAACACATAATATATTATTGCTTATCGCACCCTGTAAACAGCAAATACTGAAAAGCGCCAATTTGAAACTTTAAAAAAGTTAGGAGTTATATATGAAACTTAAAAAAGTTATGAATAATTAAAGAAGGCTTCTTTCTATTCATGATATTTTTACACCTGTGAAAGACATGCTAAACAATATATTTTTAGTGCGAAAATAATATAAATATTTGCAAATACTTTAATTAAAACACCATATACCCTTGAATTTTTATGTGCACTTAAGTGTATACGTATGTATACCTATATATACGTAAGTGTATACACTAGTAGTACTCGCTACAATCGTATTTAATAGGGGCATTTCATATTTTTTAATTTTAAAAGAACGGTCTGTCAAAGATATATATTTTTATTATAAAATCTCTAATAGTTTTGAAATAATAGAAGTTTAAAGACTAGCCAAGGTTCTTACAAGCAAGTAAAGAATGTGTTTATTAAAATTTCAGAACGACCGTTGTTAAATATTTTCTTATAGTCTATAATAACTAGACTCTTTGTATTGGCTCGGTATTTATTTATTATCTCAAGAGTCGCATACATGCTATCTTACTATTGTACATTCTTATCAGGGTTATTTAAGAAGATTACAAATCTTGATTTTGTGAAAGTCGATAGAAATACGGCTAATAAAATATATCAATGAGAATAATGTAGCGCAAATCATAACGCTGGTAAAAAATGCTGGTAAGAAAGAAACTGATGGAGTGACTAAAACGTTGTACAAACATTTTAAATTTTTGCTATTACAAACACTTTTAAATCTTTATTAGGCTTTCATTCATATAGTGATAGAAACTGCAAAAAATAAGGTCTATTAGAAAGTTAAAATGGTATTGTACAAATCCAGCGATCGAAGAAATACAGCATACTGAATGCAAACGTACCTTTCTGGGTGCCTTTTTCGATATTACGTTTTTCTTTCTAATATTAGTAATTATGAAGAAAACTACTGCACTAATCATTTCCATGACTAAATACGTTCTCTCCGTGGAGAAATAAAGGTTTCGCCGTTTCGTGGCGTATTAATTTTGGAAACACATTTTATAATAACTAATAATATATTTTAAGACCATGCGGATAGCTAAGAGGAGGGGGAAAGTGGGCGGAAGTCGGAAAAATTAATCGTTTTCATTCTCGATCGCTCTATTTGTCAATGCGTGAAAAAACAAAAATTTACACACACTAATGAAGTTTCGAGAATTATCGATGCGGCGTAATGTGATAATATTAATATTTTTATTAATTTTTTGAGTTTGATTTGGCTTTGCATTTGATTTGTTTAACCTCTCCTCATTCTATATGTAATGTAGTAGGAGCGGGTATTAAATAAAATAATCAGTAGCGCTTTATCCCCTTTTTAGTCAATTTATTGAATTTGCCTAATTGATTTCACTAGATTCGAAGCGAAAACAAATTTTCCTCCTGTCAATTAGCCGTTTTGGTCAATTTTTTCCTCTCGCTTATTGTTATAATACTAAAATTGTTAATTTTTTAATGTTGTATGGTATATATGTACATGAACCAGCAAGATAAATATTGATATTCAGAGAACCTTCAAAGATATACGTAGTTCGCTTTCAACATACTAGAAGAAAAATATGAGAATAATTTTAAATGAACACCCCGTTAAGGTGTAAGGTAATTCTACATAAAAACACATTCCAATATTTGCTCTATAAATAAAATCGTAAATCTCCATATAAAGATAATTTTTTTAGAGATGTAAATGTCTGTTTGTGTATAATGTATATTTAAATGATAAATTTTTCTCACCAACACCTTGTCTATATCCGACGGTATGAGGTGCGCGTTGGACGCTTTTTGGATGGGTAAAATCTTATGAGTTCACGACATGTTGTATAAAAACAGTATGTCTGTATCTATAAGGATGACATGTTGGGCACCATTAGTGATGTGTAAATCTATACAAGTAAAGTTAAATGGACTACGTGAATAGTTAAATGTGTGTAGTAAAATGTATACAGTGTATTGCTTAAATTGCGCTTTAGTTTGATTATTATTTCAATTGTCGAATTGTAGGATCACTATATAAATATATTAATATTTTAAATGGGAAAATGAATAACAAAAGCAAATATTTTATTTCAAATATTTCCAATATTCATATCAATATTTGCGTTTAAAAATTTGATATTTTTTTAGTGTTTAATCTGTGCAATTTATCATGACAGAAGTTATATTACTTATGTGGTAAAACAGATTTCGAACACTTCGGTAACATCTTTGTCGCGGATTTTAAAATTAAAAATTCTATAAAATTTTATAAAACCACTGTTATTTCATAGTTTTAAGTTTTCACTTCTGTCGGCAGTCCCCATGACTGCCTATATTTTTTTTTTCGGGAAACTTTTTTTAACTAGGGAGAGAAAAATAAAATCAATAATAAAATAATTATAACGTCTATCCCATTTAACATCAACAAAAACACTCAATTCTCCCGACATTAAAAGCTGAATTTAAATATTTAGCTTATGGTACGTACACACACGCACGCACACACACACACGCACACGCGTACGCACGCTCTCACGCACGCGCGCAGGCATACACGCATGTACGCGCTCTCGCACGCACGCACGCAAGAACACACGTACACATGCACGCACTCACACACACACACACTTTTAGCCACAAATTTAGGACTTTTCTAGAAAGATTCTCAAGACTTCTAGAAGGTTTTACTGTAGGGTATAAATAAGCCAAAATAAAGTCAAATTAGAACAGTCAGCGTCAAAGCTTTAAGGGAATTACATAAAACATAATGGATTAAAATCGACATCAAATACGGATTCTATTACTTTTTAATTTCGCCTGGGTCACGATGCAAAGACCGCCACAAATAATATATGAACGAGGACTACGATCTTCAGGACGAACCCCATACCGGAAGTCCTGTTGAATTGGACGTTCAACGATTAGAACGCCTAACTTAGGAGGATCCTCAACTGACGAATCGTCAATTAGCAGATTAGCTACATTGCATTCATGGCACCATAGAAACACATTTGCACGAATAGGCAAAAGTTTCAAATTACGGTGTATGGATACTCCACGAGTTGTCATCACATCACCTTCAGTGTAGAATTGATACTTGTCAACAGTTATTGACCGTAAAACGACTTCGACTGTTAGTAACTGGTGATGAGAAGTGGGTTAGATACGTTAACCATACACTCAAACGTCAATGGCTGGGTATCGGAGGAACAGAAGTTTCAATATCCAAACCTGAAATAAGTGCCAACATAGATGATGCTCAGCTGCTGGTGAAATGTCAAGGGCAATATTCATTGGAAGTTGCTTTCGGAGGGATCTACAATTAATGAAAATATTTACTATAAACAATTGAACCGATTAGCTAACAAATTGAATAGTCAACAGGATCGAGATTATTTTTTATATGATAATGCTACATGTTTGCCATATGTAGCAAAACGTACTCATGGTAAATTAGAGGAGCTTGGTTGGATTTTTTTCAATTATCCACCATATTTGCCAGACATTGCGCCCTCTAAGTAAACATTTACGTGAAAAAAAAATTCGACGTTAAAGAAGTCCTCCAAAACGATCTCGCAGAGTTTTTTGAATCAGTCACCGGAATTTGCAAGAAAGGCATATTGTCACTGCAAACTAGATGGCGACAAGCAATAAATATAAACAGTGCATAATTAAAGTAAATTTTATGCAACATATAATTTTTTTATAAAATTTGTTGACAGCAACTCGGAGTTAAAAACATATTAGTCAACCCAATATATATATATATATATATATATATATATATATATATATATATATATATATATATATATATATATATATATATATATATGTATATGTATATACATTTATGTGTGTATATATATATATATATATATGTATATAAAATTTTTTTTTTAACTATTCGATATATTCAATATTAAACCTGTAATGTAAGCACTAATTACAATTTTTTTAATTGGTCGTCCAAAAAACGTGTCTTTCAATTTTTTTTATTGAAAATTGAATTGGTATAGTATGTCTCGTATAGTTTATAGTATCCAGATTGAAAAAGAGTCCATAATATATTTCTAGAACTTATAAGTAATATGAAACAGTGATCTAAATGAAGGGAGTCGAAGTACATCGGGTGTATATTTTTTTATAAAACTTAATAATAATTGTGGTTACGCTAAAATAATGTATAAAAATATTGTAAACAACACTTTTGTGTTGTCACGAAAATGCCACGAAAATGTTTAGCGTTAATTATTATAAATTGTTTTCATGATCTGAAGAATTATTAATTGTTATCCCTAGACCAGGATAGAACATATTTGAACTTTAAACTTAACACAGTAAATAACAAAATATATAAAATTCTTGCTGGACACGGTTACATTCGAGACGTATTGAAAATATATTGTTAAGTTGTAAAAAATGGTAATATAAAAAGTATTTGATCGAGTGTTAATCAAGTTAAAAGCGATGTTGTTATAAATTTAAAAACTTCCAGAAAATGTTGTAAGAGGATTATAAATAAATGTTAACATCTACATAATATTTATGAAACCAATTTTCTCATTTCTCGAAAAAAAACAAGACCATGATTTTATTTGCTTTTTACCGCTTTTTATGAAGTAATATTTGTGGCTATTAACGGCAGTCTCTACGGTTAATTTTTGCGTTCTTCAAGCTTAGTCGATAACACCTGTACGGCGCTATCTTTTAATGTAAAAAAGCTCGTAAAAAACAATATATAATAATATTTTGACATAGTATTTAAGCCTATTCAACTTAAATATATTTTATTAGCGACAAAAAAGGTTATAAAATAAGCAGCAAGATACATTTTCGATATTTTAGTGTAACTACAATTTATAATAATAACCATTCAAATTTTTTGGAGATTTCGTATTGTATACAAAATTTTCGTGTATTATTTCAAAGTGGCCAAAATTATTTCAAAATTTAATACCAAAACGAATTCAATGCAGAGTCGTAAAAAACAATATATAATAATGTTTTGACATAGTATTTAAGCCTATTCAACTTAAATATATTTCCATGATCCTATTTTGCGACAAAAAAGGTTATAAAATAAGCAGCAAGATACATTTTCGATATTTTAGTGTAACTACAATTTATAATAATAACCATTCAAATTTTTTGGAGATTTCGTATTGTATACAAAATTTTCGTGTATTATTTCAAAGTGGCCAAAATTATTTCAAAATTTAATACCAAAAAGAATTAAATGCAGAGGGTAGATTTTAATATTCTTCAGTCAAAGACACACTCGTTCTAAATAGATATCATATAAGCTTTTTCCTTATTGAAAAAAGAGTATATGACATCTAAATAGATATTATGTTCCCATTGTCAGTATGGATGCTATGGCTATATGATAATATACCACATCAATTAAATTTTCATTGAATGGTTTAAAAGGTAGTTTTTCTAAAAACCGAGTAAAAACTGTCACGGAAACGTTAACACAGCGAAAGCGTAAAAAGACCACAAAAATGTAGAAATGGTAATATAACGAGTTATACAGAATACTTGTAATTAGAGTATCCATTATAGGCATTACATTTAATATAATAAATAAATAACAATAACAACCTTATCTAATGTCGTTCAATTATATTTTTGTAATCATCATAACATCAACGGGAGTAAGCGAAAATCGAACGCCGGCCACCATACCCAACCTTCAGCACCAAGTCAACAGTTTTCGCTCATCAAAATTGGGCTCGGACGCATGCCCGAGCGCTTTGCGCATTACATTGTTACGGGAAAGTTTAAAATTAATTATGAAGCATTCCATAAAGGTTCCCATTACACGCAAGCATTTTTAATCAACGTGGTAGCACACACCGGCCAAACGGCTGAAGAGCGCCATCGTTCCTGTCGCAGGGTAAATCTTGTAACAAGCTTTAGCGATAAACGATTTAAGTGGAAATTGGCTTTGTTCTTATAACTTTCGGAAATGTTTTTTCTGAATATTTAAAGAAAAATCGTTAGAAGTCATGAGTAACTACGGTTATTTAACTTTATTATTGTTTGACGTATTCATTTAAAATAAATTAACAGGAAATTATACACGAATGACGTTTGGCCAAAGTCTAAATTACAGTAAGCTTTTCTCCTTTCACAAGTGTTGATACTCGTTACAGTCAAGTGTCTGATAATAATGACTAATATTTTACAGTCAATTAAAATTTCACATATTGGTTCCAATATTATTCTTATAACAAACGTGATAAATACTATTCTGATCAATAATGAGTACTTATCGTTTCGTTTTAAGCAGTTAATATTTAGATACTATTATTATCTATTTATTCTACTTATTTATTTTAACTTAGTCAATAAATAAGTGGAGAAACTGGAAATTAATAAAATTTATGTAAAAAATTTCAACTACGAAGAATATTTCAAAAAAACATTAAATAATATTGAAATCTAACACAAAAAGATATTAATAATATTATACAGTTTTATAGTTAGAATATTGTTTCATACCAAAAGTCACATTTTTCAAAAAATGTTTAGATTTGAAATTAAATTCGATTACATATCATATTATGCATATGTAATCGAATTTTTAAATTAAAATCTAATATCCTATCATCTGTGATTTGAAAATGAAAACAAAAATAATCAATTAATAAAAAATTTACAAATAAAAACTCTTTTGATTATGCCTTAAACTTTTATGGTTCCGTAATCGTTCCGTTTCCGAAAGACAAAAATACCTATATAATTTCGTCATTTACAATACATAACAGATAGATTTTCTTCTATATATGAAACATCATAAGCAGTTAACACCCATTGGGAGGAAATTACAAGAAAATATAGTTGAATTATGTGCATATGGAACTAAAAAGAAAATACAATCTGAATTTTTTAAAAGTACTTATCCATAAGTCGAACTAGGAGCTAATTTTTTAATTTTTTTTTTCTATTTCTTTAATCTTTTCTTTTATTTTCTAATTTTTTTCTATCTAAACAAGAGGGATATTAATAAAGCAACCTTAAAATTCAGTTTCAAAATATGGAAAATGTCTAGTAATATTTTTTGTGTGAATTCTCCGTGTCACACAAATTGAATATGATATTCGTGTGACGCGAAGATGAGTGTCTAAAAGGTTATATAATTCAAAAAAATTTTTTTTTTGTGATTTTGTTATAATATCATTATACGAAAATTAAGTCAATTTAAAGAAATTTCCTTTTCTATTTAAAAATAAAATATTTAGCCATATGTTCGCGTAATTAAAATAAGCCTAATAAAAGTTCAACGCACCCTAAAGCACACGCCACGATAAGAGTCCTCTCAAGAGTCGGAGTCCGAAGAGGAATCAAGAGTGAGGCGGTCAAATTTAATGGCGCGTATCTGTGTTGAATTAATTAATATTCGGTAGACAATATCATATATGTAGCCAATAACCTTTACGTATTAAATAAAAAGAAACATTTCATTTTAAAATATTTTAGCTGCAAGCAAATTGATCAGCTATACGCATGATTTTGTTTTGATTGTTTGCGTTTTACAAAATATTTAATACTTTTTTCCAAATCGATGTTGATTTATTAATTTGACCGTGGTGCTTTCCAGTATTTAATAAAGTTATATTCAAATCGATGCCAAATCCTTTCCTGTAAACTCCTCATCGTTGAGATAAAGAATGTGGAAAATAGCTAAAATCTAAGAAATTCGCAACGCCCACATCTTTTAAAAATATTTACAATTAATTACCATACTTATCCTATAAAGGTCGTAGGAAAACAAAATTTAAAAACAATTTATTTTTTGACCGACTTAATCAAAATCCTGCTCTACCACTTGAATACCGATAGATTTTTTTTAAATAACACTTCTTTTTGTGTAAATTGATTCAGCATACATCACGAAGATTTGTGCTGTGTGCTGAATCAATTGAATATGAATACATTGCAGAGTGGCAATAGCACTATGATAGACAAACGACAATGTAGGATCAATATTTTTGTTTTTAAATTTATTACAAATCGGTTTGACCATTTTATGCCCAAATTAATAATAGGGTAGGGACGAAAAACAACAATTACATAAAAATGCTGGTAAACCTGATGTCGAAATTTCTTGAAATTCCAAATAAAATTATATATCCCATTTATATCATTATATATCCTAATCTAATTTTGCTAAAAACAACCCTGAAACTCGAGTTTCATATATATAAATATGAATTTCATATTATATCTTGTAAAAATATAAAATATCTGGTAGTCTAGATTACAGTTGATTGTATAATCTGTATGCCATAACTCGAACAACTTTCTTTGACACTCAAACAACTTTCTTTGACGCTGTTTGTATAATCCGTATGCCATAACTCAAACAACTTTCTTATTTCTTAATTTAACCGACTGCCTTTCCAGATAACAGTTTGCTGTGGAATAATAAAACTAAAAATAAGTCGCAAATGCAAACTCTACGAGATGCAGCTGTGGACATAAGGAAGAGCTACTTTTTTACTACAGTTCTATCTGGCTTGTGCCAATTTGGAGTACTTAGTATCTTCTCTTTTTGCAATAACGCTTTGTACGTGATGTTTTCAGTTATCTTCTTACACTAACTTTGAAGAAGATTTCACTTATATTAAACCGCCACTGGAAAGAAACTCGAGTTAAAAACTGGTTAAAACAAAAACATTGTGATTTCAAAAATATGTGATGCAATGCTGGTAAACCTGATATTTTAGAACAAATATAAATCTTGTTAATTTGTTAGTGCATAATTTGCAATATTTTAAAAAAGTGGGCAAAATCAAGTAAAATAGTTTAAATTATCATTCAAAATTTTTTTAGAATACTGTCTTTTTTCTTTAATAACTTACTTATTTCATATTTAAAGTATCTATTTTAAGAAACAAATTTAAATCTGTTGAAATCCCAGTTGCATAAAAAACAAATGATTAATTTATCAAGCAAGTTATTTATGTGTAATTTCGCAACAATTTTAATTATGTCAAATACAATATAACTTCATGTTTCTTCCGAAATAAACGTGCTTCAACTTATCTTCATAATTATTGTCCCTCTTTACACACTTTTTTTAACGTTTCTTCAATCCGCACTATTTTTAAGGATATTACGAAACCTTCCAGCTGAATAGATTCATCTCTTTATACAATTCTAAACACAATAAATAATAAACAGGTTTTGAAATAAAATTTTAACCGCGGAACAATGCAATGTGTTTAATATTTTCGAAAAATAGTTTTCCCGGGTCTAGGAGCATATTTAATAGTCTAACTTTAAACCTCATTATTATTTTATACGTACATAATAGAGATATAGTTACAGATATATAGTTTACTACAACAATTTAAGCGAACGTTGATACTTTAAAGCTTGCTTCTATTATCTATATATATATATATATATATATATATATATATATATATATATATATATATATATATATATATATATATAGAAAGGAAAATGTCGATCCCAAAAGGCAACACAAAACCCTATAAAATAAACTTTTCAAAGGTAAATGCAGATAAGATAAGGGTCTACGTCTGAAACAGGTAGCCGGTAAATTAAGCACTTTGTATTCTGGCCAAACTGTATAGAGAAAATTAAATTGGTTTAGTGTATTTGAAAATATTAGATGGAAAAGTTACGATGCGAATTCAAACGTATTTACTATGTATCAATCTTTATAGACGTCTGCACACTGCCTATATATTAGAGAGATGAGGTTGACAGTCATAACAGATTCAAAGTAGTAAGCCGACGCGCCATCTCATGAAAATGGCACCTTTGCTGGTGTCGTAAAATTTGCATGTTCGATTGAGGAATTAAGTGAAATTTGGCATTGGTTATATTTACAAGTATTATATTCAATTATACGTTCCTTGCTAAGTATCGTGTTATTTGTAGTTAAATATTAGGCTTATATATCTGAACGGCCAACATCTTAGACAAAAATTTTCAATTTTGATCCAGGATGTTTGTAATTCTAGCGATGTGAAAAAATAAAATGATTTAATTGATCCATTTCAAAACACCGTTCAGCAATGAATAGAAATCATTAAACATATTTTTAAAAAACCTACCAAGTGCGAATCGGACTCGCGTCCGAAGAATTCCGTAGCACCAAACAATATTAAACTTATAAGTTTGTGTTTCTCAAAGACAAGGCGAAAAAAATTTATTTCTGCGGTCGGTACCGAAAATATTCCATACCTTAAAAACTACACAACATATCCTCTTCAAACCATTTTTCATTTATTGAAAGTGTATTTTGAGTTTTAATGTCTTCATTTTTTTCAGAATTTTATACACGTTAGCTGAAAAGTTAAAGGAGCGGGTACACAGTTTTTTTTAAATTTTAGCAGCGCATATTTTGGAACTTCTACATCATATTAAGACCTATCTAATGATACTCCACACGCCTATGTGCACTAGATTTTTTTTCATCCTTCAGTTATATATATGGAGTGCCAGCCCTAGTATTATTTTTTTCATAATTCCACTATTTCATTGTATAGCGGTTCATAGACGAATAGACATTTTTAAAGCAAAGAAAATTCGTGTCTTTTGGCGTGAAACTAGCTTTATGTTTTTGGTCCGTCCAATAAATAACTATACTGAATCATAATTTCAAAGGTTTCAAAATTAAACTTGGATCTTACTCATAGCCTTCGTCCGTTTTGTTTTTATGTTGCATATAGGAAAAAATAATAAATTCCTAAAAAACTTTTCTTCCAAATGAAATAAAGCAATTTATTCAATTATTTATTTGAAATAAATGTTCACTCACAACTTTTTTCCAAAAGTTCAAGTCACTTAGGTTAAATTGCCATCACAGTTTATTTCAGTGTTAACTTTTACTCTCAGCAATATTTTTTTAATTAATCGTCCGATAACGAATAAAATATTTGACGTTAAACAAATTTTTGTGCATACTACTAAATTATGTAAAAAATTATACATCTGATTAATACGTCTTTTAATTGTTTAGTATTCAGTATTTAAATTAATAAGACAATTATTTAAAATGACCTAAATATTTATGGGAAATGGAAACTGATCATCTGCTGCAATGAAAGACAAATTCGAATATGATATTTTAGTATTTAGTTTCCGATTTGACTTTTATGTTGTTTCTTATTCTACATAGAATAAAATAATGCGTGAATTATAATACGCATGTGTCGTTATCATTAAAGTGTTACATTATTTCATGACAACGATTCTAAGTATGGCTAATAACAAATAAATGTATTGTTAACCTCTCACATGGTCCTAATAACGACAAGTAAGTCTTGATCTTATCATTTTTTTGAAGAAAGTTCATGATGTTAATTAATATTTTTCACGTTCTCATTAAAAAAAAGAAACAGTCAAATAATACAAATTAAAGTAGTGGAAAAAAAATCGACGAAATTAAAACTAAGCATAACGACTCTCGACCCTTACACACTCGCATAGTCGCGCCCCGCGTCTGGACCACTATACCGCCGAGTGTAAATTTCCAAAATACTTTCATAATGAAAATTGTGACGGGTATTCGGGAATTCTTCGCCGGGCGACGGCCCAAGAAGGCCCGGGGACAAATTGCGCTCGGGCCAGAGGTGAGTGGATGATAAATTTAAACTATGGATTCGGACGGTTGTGAGTTATGGCGTTTTAAAACTATTCCGAGCGATAAATCGCGTTGTCAGGTCGGAAATGCCGAGTCCATACCTCGTTTTGCAACTATTGTTTTGAGAAGAAAATATTTAGAATACGGATTCTGTCATCACTGTGGTTAGCCTTTGTATCGTATTGTATATTTATTTGTATATATATATATATATATATATATATATATATATATATATATATATATATATATACATATATATATATATATATATATATATGTGTGTGTGTGTGTGTGTGTGTGATAATGTGGGCTAATATGTGCGTATGTCTATGGAAGTATAGATATTACATATCTGTATGTACATATGTATGTAAAATAGATAATTCCTACGGGCTAACATGTGTATACGTGTATGACAATATATTTAAAAACATATAACCAAACTAATTTCTTATACAAGTAAATATAAAATTTTCATGTATGACTAATTGGTTGTGCTTATATTATCAACAAATAAAAGTAAACATTTTACCCGGTATAGAATATTTCATTATTATATTTATCCGCTGTAGAATAAAGATATTCAAACTATTGCTGTAAATTTGATTATAATTTTTAATATTTTTTAATTATATATTATTTTCTTAAGCTAAAAGCTTTTCTAATTTTTCAAACTAGTTATCTTTAAGAATACGGTTGTTTAATACGATTTTATGTGCGTTACATTTTTTTGAGTGGCAAACCTCAAGTTTTGTTCAAATATTTACCCGTTGTTCGTCACTTACAGGTATGTTTTAAATGGTTCCACCTAAAAAGATTAATAAATGGTACGTATTTAAGGATAAAACCTTATGATTATAAATTCTTTCCTAAATCATAAAAGTTGATATTCTTAATTAACTATTAGAATAACAAACCTAATATCCCACGCGCCTACTCATCTAACTCTAGGCAATATTTTGTCTCATAAACTAATAACTAGCGCCTTGAATTACAAAATGTTTGAAATTATATACGTGAATAAGAATGGAAGCAAGGGAGATTTAATGATGATTTTTTGGTATTTTATACTTAATTTTCAAAAGGCAAAATTTTGATTAATATTTCATTTAATTACAGTGCAATTCCAACATCTGATCCAATGGTCTGATCACTTGTTCGTTATATTTTTAAGTAATTTTGAAAAATTTTGCATATATATCTTCTTTTCTAATTTAAAAAGTAAACTGTCCTAATTTAAAAAATATCGAATAAAACTGAATATATTTTAAATAATTACACGCTATTTGAACAAAAACTATAAACATGAAAATATATGAAATATTTCGACATAAGGACCTAAAGAAATAGAATGTCAAAATTTAAAAGCTATTCACAATTTTACTATTTACATGGGTATGGAGCCTTTAATATTATAATAACCATAACATGATGAACCACAATTAAAAATATTTGGGGAAAATTTTGGGCAGGCCATTTGCAAAACTTTTAAATTAGTTTTATTTATAAATGAGGTAGAGACATACAACCCTTTTATTATATTATGTATTTCAAAAATAATTTTGAAATCAATTTAATAATCTTTTGCCTTATTAACAATCATAATATTTAATAGATTTCTATTTGTATATATTATAAAATGTCTGTGTTTTTCATATATCTACCATGTATATACCTAATGTTGTCTTTTGTTTTACCCCGCCAGTAAAACAAAAGACAACATTAGGCGTCGCCTTAAAAAATATATTATTTTCTTGACTGTGTCCATTTTTTATTTTCGGGTTTCAGGTGATATGTATGACAATACTACTTCAATAATGCATCTCTTTCAATGATGTCCGTCACTTTTATTTTACCTATAACTTCCGGTTCCTTAAACTGATGATACTAAACGTAATTCCCAATTCTTTGGTTTAGACTATTGGCCTCAATTCTATGAGTTACGATTGAAAAGACACATGTCTTTATATTCACATAATCTCAAAGAATAATATTATACTATTCTATGCGAGTTGTCAATAATTCATCTTTAGCCGAAACATAAAGTTCACTTGCGTTTTAATGTTGTTCTCAAACGTTTTCCTTTTTGTTCGTAATTACTTAAACAAGAGGTGAAAACGCCTGCTCAGAGGCAATGAGAAAACAAGTCAGTATTTTGTTAGGTAACCCCAACATCAACAGGCGTATTTATAGTAACGTCTTTCACAGGTTTCTCAGAACTAAATTTTACGTTGGAAATTTGGGATGGACCTTTTTATAACTTATGCCTATCGAATTTTTAGTTTTAATATTTCATCCAGATGAATTAATTAGACATCTTCAATACTCTGTTGAATATTTGATGTAGATAATATATTGCATACGTAAATATATATTTTATAATTTCCGTTTTAGTAAAGGATAATTAATAACAAATTGAAAAATTCTTTTTTAGTCGATTATTGATAATATTTAAACAAATTAAAGAAAGACAAAAAAACTAGTTTTAATCCAATATTCTTTAAAATGAAGAGGTTATGAAAGATTTAAATAAAAGTTGATATTTTTAAAGTTCTACTTTTATGAAATGGGCGTTATGAAAAAATGCAAAGAATGAAATTTTACGAATGCACAAGAATTAAATTGCTCAATATGCTATAATATCTATGGGAAATCGACACCATGAAGTACAGTTACATAGTTTATTTGACAGAAGAGTTATCCACCATTTAATTTATCTGGCGGTTTTCTATTTTAAGCCAATTATGCCAAACCGTTTCCAATTTGGTATGTATTTATCTGCATTATAAATTTTTAGTTTATAAAGTTGCTCATAGTTTAAATTAATAAATTACAATACATTTGCAACGTATTCATTTATTTTTATTATTAATTAAACTTTATTTAGATTGTTTTAGTAAATTTAACATTTAACCATATACACTTGTATGTACATTGAATTGAATATTGAGTATATATTTAAAATTTTAAAATATTTACATATAATTTCAAAACTAATTTAATTAATTTTATAAATTCTTATTTCTATTCATAATGGTAATAATAATGTTAATAACAATATTTTATTAAACAATAATGATTATAAGCCTAGATCAAAAGATCAAATGTTGACTAAGTACTCAGTACGAGAAATAATAAAGTTGAAGCGTGATAATTTGGAAACGGTCTGGCAGATAATTGGCTTACAATGGAAAGCCGATAGAAAAATAAAATGGTGGACCACTCATCTGTCAGATAAATTTTAAATTTTTATTTTTAAATTGTTTGAATTTAAATTTTACGAACCGTATATATAATCACGGTCCAGTCCTTTCATTATTTTATTTCCATTAATTATTTGCGGGCTAAATCAAATTATTTTTATATCATGCCAAAGAAGTATTACTTCTAAAACGCGTCATAAGTACACACAGATTTTTTTAAGGAAAAATGATAAAATTTGTGCATAAAAAATCGTGACTTTAATGGAACCATATTTGGGCATTGCTAAAACATATACAATGTGTATTTTTTTTAACTGGGACAGTATGAAGAAATCCGTAACCATAGCAGATGTAGGAAAAGTGTTTTAGGTAACATTAGGTTTATTTTTATTGAAAGAATTTTGGAAAACTTTTTTATAAAATTTGACCAACTTCTGCTGCTGTCCATGAAATTGGATCGATTCACAAAAAAAATTGTAATTTTTTTTATTTTATGGAAAACTCACGTTTGACCAAAAATTTAACCATGCCAAAATTGTTTCCATAAATAAAGAATAAATGGTACCTAAGACTGTTTTCCTATATCTGCTATGGTTTCGGATTTCCGTATAATATCCCAGTTAAAAAAACACACACACTGTATAACAATGTTAACATTTTCCGTCACAAAGTGTAAACACAAATACAATATATCAATACACTAGCAAAAATAAATACAATCCCTAATGTTACATCTCACGCAACCTTTTTTCGTTATATAATATCCTATTATCAATAATAGTTCCAAAATCTCGCGTAATCAAATAGCTTAACACTGTAAAAGATAAAATGACCAAAAGAAAAGAAATCAAGAATGAAAATGATGGTGATCTAAACTTTTTGTCGGTTTTATTCTTGTAACTTTTCCCAAGGGGATCACAGTTGACTCATACGTAATGGATAAGAGGCATTTAGTTTTTAGATAATAAATATAAACAATACCATAAATTTATCTAAAGGTTTTTTTCGTTTTTTTAGATTTATACTAAGGATATGTTTTACATTCAGGTTAGAATATTTGAGATTAAATTATATTATCACCAAATATATCGCATGCAATCACTACCAGGAAAAAACTGTTTATATAACCACTAACAAGCAGGGTTAAGATACGTCTACATATAATAGTTCGCGACAGACGTAAAACAAACAATGCAATGTTCATGCCTATTCACTGTTACAAATGTAAAAATAATTGTATCTGAATTGATCCCATGCACAGCCGACTGAAATTAAAAATGAGCCACGAAATTAAAAAGTGTATTAAATTATACGGACAACGATGTATAAAAAGAGTAATAATACTTATTGCCAATTTTTTCTATGTAAATTTATTCAAGTTTTATAAAATTATTCCACATATTCTGAAATATAAGACAACAAATATCGTTTAAGTGAATCCAGCAACGTAATTGTTATAAGTAGTTCTATATACAAAAATATTTTTTAGCTAAATTGAGAACTCCCTTCTCACTTTCAGAATAAATCGATAAATATCCTGAGACGATTCACTGGACATCGATGATCTTCGAAATAATCATTCACTTTGTTTGACATTAAATAAAATATTCGTATCTTATAGATTTTTAACATACATGATCATTGCGATTAAATAAAAATCTGCAATTAAATTGACTTCTAAAGCCTTACTAGAAATAAGTTAATATCATAGACAGATTGTGCTAAACCGAAAACATATTACCTATTGTCTCCGAATCGTTTGCTTTTTTCGTTCATTTTATTTTTGACCTTCTCTAGCTGCGACTAAAGTAATCAATCAATCTATCAATTCCTTAAGGGATTCCGCTTCGCGCTGATGGTCTTCGGGTGGTGTTTTAGTTTAAGCGTCCGTATTCATTTTATTTCGACGGTCAAGCCGAGAGTAATCGTCGAATGGCTTGATGTTTATTTTTCTGGACAGGTTGGAGGCGTACTGATTAATTATAGTAAAAGCTTTTCTACCTTTCGTTGTACGTTTTATATACAAAGTAACTATTCTTAGCTATATATATATATATATATATATATATATATATATATATATATATATATATATATATATATATATTAAAAACAAGTCACAGCACAAATCGACTCTCATTTTTTCCCGAAAGTCTGAAAACGAAATGCCTCAAGAAGCATAAATATAGTGCTGCAATGTAATCCTATTCCAATAGGCTCAGAAGTAAATCAAGTATAGCAGAAGCCACTTCAAAAGAAGTGAAAACTATTACACATGCTTTGCGTCAGTATGGAGCAAAATTATTTTGAAACAGAAATGGAAATTGTAATTCAATACATGCTTAGAATTACCATTTCCTAAATGGCAAACCCAATTTCATTGAAATGATTCTATCTATTTTATACTAAGAACATCGCCAATATATTTACAAGAGAATGAACAGAAAACTACAAAACATCGTAAGTTACAAAGGTAAATTTATAATATTCTTCCATTTTCTGATTTTTTTTTATAAACTTGCGGTTACCCATAGTTAATATCAATTTCTATATACCTTGAAACAAAATGTATCAAGCCTAACTAAATTTAAAGCGGCATGTAGCAAAGTAACTACTGTTACGAGGATAGTGATAATAAGTTATACATCATTATCGCACTATTCACTTCCATTAAATTTCTCTCAGTAAATATAAAAACTATCCACAAAACAAATAACCTTTTCTCTAGATGATGTAAAATTCTTACCTCCGTGCGGCAATTTTTCCAGATTCCAAGCGAAATGTAATAAAATAGGCAGACGACGAGTTATGCGAGCGATCCTATCATCTTCACAGAATGTTGCTGGCGTAGAGGCGATCACCCTATTTGTTGACTCGTAATATAAGTCAAGCGACCTGTGGGCTCCTATTGGTGGCTCCATCCGTCTTTCGACAATATATAATCATTTTTAACACGAGTACGAAAAGCACGTATGAGTAGATGGCTTATACGACAACTTTGCTGTTCTACTTCCACGTGTAAAGTTATTGTTAAAAAAAAGAACAGTGTAGGGAGTTCTATAGCTGAAATATCAAGGGAAAAGGGAAAAGAAACAGTTTACGTCAGCAAAGTACCAAAATACGGAGGTATTCAGTGTACTTACTGAAATCCGATTTATAAAGATTTTCGACTTTGGGTAAAAAGTTTATGTGAAAGGAATTTGGTTGAAAAAAGGTTCGAATTACAAAGGAAATTATTTATTCAACTGTGACTAACGTGTATATGTGCATAATGTTACACGTGTGTATCTACAATATAATCAAACATACCTTAAAAAAACTGACACTTATGCATTTATAATTTCAAAAATGAAAAATAAAAATTCGTCAAGTATTTTAAATTAGACATGTTCGTCAAATTATATATTGACCATAAATCCATAAATTAAGCGGGTTATAACAACTTAAATACTCATTGAGTGTCTTTATTTAGTCTTTTCAATTCTTTGTAATGAATTAATATATTACAAACTACATCGTGTTTTATGGAATAACTAATGCAGTACGAATGATTTCTTGAATATTGTTAGACTTTTTATATAAGTTCGTTGTATATAACTAGCTTTACAAAATTTTATCGATACAAGAACTTTATTAATACTAAAGAAATCTCCCATTTTTCATCAAACTCGTTTTGTTCATAACCTTGCTATTAATAAACTGTAAAAATATAAAAGGCTATACATTTGAAGGACTCCCATATATCTAGTTCGAACCTATAGTTTAATCAGAGCAGCATAAACACTTCGACTTAGTGAGGATCAGTATGAAAACTGTTGACTTAAGGAAGGTGATTCTAATTAAGAAATTATTTGTGTTTAATTTCAAGTTGTAAAAATATTGCTTTTAACTCTAATATCTAAAGTCTAGCAAATATTCTAACGTTCTTCATGTATCAAAATATTTTGACTAAAAGAAGTTTTTATAAGCTAGTGTTAAGTAATCGATGCAATTAAATAGTTGCAGAAGTATACTAGCATATTACTTCTAAACACTTTTCCAATTAGATCAATGTTAACACTATTTCGGTAGTAATAATTAGATGTGGATGAAAAATAGATAACTTTATGTATGTGATGCAAAATACTAAATGGTATATGACTAATATGAACTGGAACTCAAAATACTTAAACACCTTCAAATATCAATAGCTAAAAACTGATGAACAAGAATGAGTTTCCCCTATGCTCTGTCCATTATTTATCTCTACATAATATTAACTTTTTGCAGGCATTGAGGACTCTGTTGAGATGATTTTCGTGATGAATTTTAGTTATACGATCCTCATAAAGATTGCTAAATATTAGAAAAATTTAAGTACTTCATTTAAAATATAAGATCTACTTTAAAAATTATGTTATACAGAAACTATTAATCTTGGGTCAAGCTAGAATTCATTGTCTTCAATTAATTATGCAATAGATTATTTCGTTTGTCCGAGTCAGTATTAAGATTGAACTTGGTGTCCGGAATTTGTTTTTTCAAGTGTTTTTTGAAAAAACTATACATACAGTTAAGATACCGTAAGGGCATACAGTTTAAAGTGAATATGATAAGTATTTTGTTTCCTGTAGTCCTTGTTATAACTTTAATTTAGTTTTTGATAGAATTTTAACCCATGCTTTTTTTTCTCCTAGAATTTTCAACTTCATTTAATTGAAATAATTGAATTGTTATCTTCTTCCATTTATTTATTGATAAAAATTTAACAAAACGCGGTAATGTATGGAACACTACCTCTTATGCATGTAGTACATCGTGTACGTTGAGATCTTTTTATTTCATTTCACCTGAAATCTCAGTACGGTTAAAAAAGTTATGTGAAAATAGGGATCCTAATACAAGTTAGTTAATATTATTTGTGTTTGATTTCTTAGAAATGACTAAAAAAAATTTGATCAATTCATAAATAAGTGTGATTTTATTTTCCAATATATTTTATTTAGACTCTCTATTGAAAGACTATTGATGGAGTAGTGATCTCTTAATTCGTATAAGAAAACAGAGAGATGTAATATGTTTTAAAATTATTTTCGAAGCATGATTTAATTAAATTATAGAATTGTTACGTTTATTATAGCAGTATTAATTAAAGGATCTACTAACGTTTAATCAAGGTAGTTTTCATGGCCAGATTATATTCTTTATTAGGGACACGTTATCTGCACAGAAGCAAAGATACTATACCGTATATTTAAAAGTATAGACCCGACAGTATCGACACATTTACTGAATTTTATATATTTTTACATATTTGTCAATACGGGGGATGTATGTCGCTCACGTCCGTAGGATTTACCACCTTATCCTAGGCTCACCCTACACGTGTCCCCCGGGTGGTGCAAAACGAGCGACAACAACGCCGAGTTTCTGGCGGCGGTCAATTATCCAGACCAATCCAGGCCTAACCAGTCTGCGCAGTGAAGGTAGGAAATGACCTTCACAACCCGTAACCTCATGGTCATGTTTTATGAGAACGGTGGCCTTGGCTTTATCGCCTGGGCCACGAGGAAGAAATCCTCTCTAATAAATAACCCCAAATCCTACGATGGGAAACGCGTCAATAGGATGCATGGCTGTTGGGAAGCACAGTCTCTAGCGCCAACTTCAACGCACCTGGCGAACGTTGAAGTATTTAGCCTTCACTGCCGGAAAGGGAGTAACCCGGTTGTGTGATATTTTTATCTGCCCTACTCGTGGGAATCAAAATGGACCCTTCTTTTACTCAAACAAAAAACAAAACGCTTACACAACAAATTTTTCACCCCAGCCTGTTTAAAAGACCGAGGTCACAGTCGCTCACTGATTGTAGCCAAATTATAACTATTGAGGACAGCTCCGACGCTCCAACGGTAACTTCCGCTAATCCAAATTCTGAAGTCTCAAACTGGACTGAGGTTCAAAACCGTAAGAGGCAAAGAAACAGTCCTGAAGCGGAAAGAAGCCAGAAGCAATCCAAGCTTAGTACATACTGGTTAAGCCAGCCAACACCCACTTCAAACTCTTTCTCAATGCTTGAGAACGAAGAGGGGAAAGAGGATCATCAAACTCTGCCAGCAGAAAAAACTCCAAAACCTCCTCCTATATTCATCGACAAAGTTACAAATATTCGTCCCTTAATTACATTACTTGATGTAACCGTTCAAGATCTTTTCGAAATAAAAGTTCTACCTAAGGACCAGATCAAAATACAGCCTAAAACAAGTGACGCCTACCGAACTATAGTTAAAGAATTGGACGCTAAAGGTACAGAATATTTCACATATAAACCTAAGCAAGAGAGGAACTTTAAAGTTATTCTTAAAAATATGCATCCGTCAACCGACACTGATGAAATTAGAACAGATCTGGCTAAGTTAGGACATGTTGCTCATAACATATGGATTATGAAACAAGCATCAACCAAAATCCCACTGCACATGTTCATAGTTGAACTCCAATCAAGCGCTAACAACAAAGAAATTTACAATATTCAAAACCTTTTACATTGTCGCGTGAAATTTGAGCCTCCTAAACCAAAACGCACAATCCCTCAATGTGCTAATTGCCAAACCTATGGACACACAAAGTCTTACTGTCGCCGAAACCCAAGATGCATCAAATGTGCTGGCAATCACGCATCCTCTGTCTGCTTGCGAAAGGAACGATCCGATGACGTCAAATGCGCCCTATGCGATGGGAATCACCCAGCGAATTATAAGGGATGTTCTGTGTATAAGGAGCTGCAAAAGCAAAAATACCCACCGCTTCGCAACAAAACAATGAAATCAAATCATGCCGTTATTGTTCCTGAGACGACAAATCAAGTCCTACCCCATATACAGAGTTTACCCTACGCCGACGTCGTTCGCAACAGCCTGAAGCAAAACAAAGCAAACCAAATACCTTCTGTGCTACAGAAAGTAGAGGAAACAAGACAAACGTCACCACAACTAGAATAAAATCTCGTTAATACTCAAATTCAACAAAGTGAAAAGTCTGTCGAAAGAGCTAATGAATTCAAGGAACTAATGGACATGTTTAAGCAAATGATGCAACAGATGAATACCATGACAAACCTTTTATTAAATGTAATGACTGAACTACGCTCGCAGTCAGTTCATCATGGGAGTAGTCAGGATTTTATCCAAGCGGGAGGCAGGCGGCAGCCCACCTTGCCCCCCCGCGACTCAGTCCATTTAAACCCGTAATCCTCGCCTTGTGGAATGCAAATGGGCTGTCAAACCATACTCAAGAAATGATATCATTCCTGCATGCACATAAAGTGGATCTTATGTTGATTTCCGAAACGCACTTCACCGTCAGAAGTCATTTTGAAGTGCCGAAGTACAATGTCTACTACACAAATCATCCTGACGGTGCAGCACATGGAGGATCTGCCATACTGATAAGAAAGAACATCAAACATTACGTCCACAATCCGCACAGTAGTAATGAAATTCAGGCCACTATCATATCTATTGAAAGCTCAAATGGTCCAATACAGATTGCAGCCCTTTATATACCCCCCAAGCACAACTTGAAGACTGAGCAATACACGTCGTTCTTTAAACAATTCGGCAACAAATTTATTGCTGGAGGAGACTACAACGCCAAACATATGAACTGGGGCTCGAGAACCACTTCTACCAAGGGCCGCGAACTCTTGAAAACCGTCCAGGAGCTTAACCTCACTGTGAACTCCACTGGGAAACCGACCTACTGGCCAACCGATCCAAAAAAAAACCCAGATCTGGTGGACTTCTTCGTCACTAAAGGCATTCCAATATCGGCTTTACACTGTCAATCTAGCTATGATCTATCCTCAGACCACTCACTCGTTGTAGCCGAACTGCATAACAAATTCGTAGAAGTGATCAAACCCTGTAAAATCCATTCGAAAAAAACGAATTGGGAATACTTTCGCGAAATTATGGAAAATACACTGGACAGGCATATTGTGCTCAAATCTAATGATGACATCACCACAGCTATCGAAACCTTTAACAGTTGCATTCAGTCGGCTGCCTGGGGCGCAACACCCCATCATAGGGCTACCGAAATAATCCCTATGTATCCACAAATCGCAACTAATTTAATACAAAAAAAGCGACAAGCCAGAAAGCAGTGGCAACTTACCCGACTCCCCGAAGATAGAAAACAGTTCAACAAACTTGCCAAGCATGTCAAGGGCATTCTCAATAATCTAAGAAACACTGAAATAGGAAATCACTTATCTAGCTTGGATGCAACATCTGCAACGGATTACTCCCTGTGGAAAATAACCAAATCCCTGAAAAGACCAATTGCACTTCAACCACCACTACGCCGGAATGACGGGACATGGGCAAAAAGTGACACTGAAAAATCTCTACTGTTCGCTGAGCATCTGTTCCGAGTGTTTACTCCAAACTCTGCTTCTGGCTCGACCAAGATAGACCAAGTGATGGAGGCTCTCTCTGCACCTCACCAGCTTTCCCCTCCAATTAAAAAGTTCACTATTGGAGAAGTTTGCTCCACAATCCGAAAACTTTGTGTAAACAAGGCACCTGGTTACGACCTAATTACAGCGAAAGTCATGAAAGAGCTTCCCTACGCAGCAATTGCACTCCTAACAGCGATCTATAACGCTATTCTGCGACGAGAATTTGTGCCTCCCCAATGGAAAGTAGCTGAAATTATCCTAATACCTAAACCTGACAAGAATCCAGAAAGTGTCTCGTCCTACCGCCCTATTAGTTTACTGCCTGTTGCCTCCAAGATCTTGGAAATCCTGATTCTGAAACGCTTGACTCCAGAACTCACTAAATTTAAAATAGTCCCAAATCATCAGTTTGGCTTCCGCGAAGCTCATGGAACTATTGAACAGGTCCACCGTCTGGTTGAGAAGATCAATGACTCATACGAACACAGGAGATATTGCTCGGCAGCATTTTTAGATATATCACAAGCGTTTGATCGTGTGTGGCATGAAAGTCTACTCTATAAGATCCTGCAAGCTCTACCTATAAACTATTACCTGATCTTAAAATCATTTCTCCAACAACGGCATTTTTATGTAAAGCACGGAGAAGACAGAATGGGTCTCTATGAGATTGAGGCAGGTGTTCCTCAGGGCAGTGTAATGGGCCCGATACTGTATTTAATATATACCTTCGACCTACCAACTACAGAAGAGGTTCTCATAAGAACATTTGCTGACGATACTGCTCTGATTGCAAGTCATGAAAATCCAGTGACCGCATCGGACATGTTGCAGAAAAGTCTAAATGAAGTCTCAATCTGGCTCAAAGACTGGCGCATAAAGGCAAACGAAACTAAGTCGGTGCACGTAACATTCACCCTTAGACACGATACGTGTCCCGCAGTCGAACTTAACAACATACCAATACCCCAGTCTGAAGACGTGCGTTACTTGGGTATATACTTGGACAGACGCCTTACGTGGAAGAAGCATATACTCACCAAAAGAAAAGCCCTGGTTATACATCTCCGCAAACTCTACTGGCTTCTGGCACGGAAATCTAACCTCTCCCTGGACAACAAACTTCTCCTGTACAAAGTTATTATAAAACCAATTTGGTCTTATGGAGCGGAACTATGGGGAACCGCCTCAAATTCAAATTTAAAAATTTTCCAACGTTTTCAATCTAAAATGCTCCGAATGATAACGAACGCTCCATGGTTCATCACGAACTCTCAGCTCCACCGAGATCTAAAGATACCTGCAGTAAAGGAGGAAATTATAAAAAAGCTAGAGTCATACTCTCGTCGTATGGAGAGTCATCCCAACGAGCTCGCTCAAAATCTGATGCAGTCCAATTGCAAATTTAAGCGTATAAAAAGGAGAGCTCCCCAGGACCTCCTCCAATAATACGTAATATCATATCCTATATATGAATTTGCCACTGGGCGAATACCATGCAAGCTACATGAAATGCATAACCACCAGCTAAATGCCCTGACGAGGCAGATTGCAGGTCTAAAGGAGATAAATAAAAAAAAAAAAAAAATTTGTCAATACATATTTGTCATTGCCTTGCTTCTAGCTATCAAAAATTTAATTAACACCCTAGAACACAAATTATGCTCTATGAATAAGAAATTGAATAGAATCTTACAAAAGTTTTTAACTATGAAAGAATAAATGTAATCGATAATTTTGTTTTCTAAATGAAAATAAAAACCAATATACGAAAACGAAAACACGAAACAAATCAACGAAATGTGTCATAAGGGTGATAACGTTATAAAAGTTTGAAACTTGTCACTCCTTTGTGTAATCATTAAAATTAATATTTTGTCCAAACGTTTCACTTGGGGTTAGGTACCGGAACGTGTGATAGAGCTAAGTTAGTTGCCTTCCCTGGAGTGGAACCAACGAATGAAATATTTTCTAAATTGTAAACAATATGAAGTATCGCCAGTATGATACTCGTACAATTTGAGATAGCGGCTGTAAAATATTCACATGAAGGAAAGTGTCAGTTAAGAGGTACGACGCTACGAGACACTTTTATACTAATGAATGTGTATCGATAAAAAAATCATCGATTCTTTTTTACTGTCCCTATTTTTATATCTTTACAGATAAAGAGTCTAACGCTGCTAAAAAAAAGGATCGCTGCTGTTAGTAATCGTAATTTATAATAATCTTTTGCAAGGTATACAAATGTAGAAAAATAGATATTAATTGTGTGTATATCGTTGACGACTTATTTTATAATTTAAAAAATATAAAATTCATAGCAAAGTTTCGGTGTTAGTAACGAACTCGCTTTAAAAATCATTAACAGAATAAATAAAATTATGACTAATTTTAGGAAAAGAAAACGGAAGACGTATTAGCAATATCTTAAGGCTTAATTAATATTTCCCTTTAGATTATCATCTATGGCTATAACAATAGTAACACAGTGCAAACATAAAATAGTTTGCAATTAGAAAGATAATATAAAGTCTGTACATATATATTTAAAACAAATTTAAGATGAACTGAAAAATGGGAAAACTTTAAATTCGTTAAAGATAAAAAAAACCAAGGACATGTGCAGAAAGAAAGAAATAAATTTTAAATAGAGTACAGTTCAGATTCAAAGTTAGGGCCTAGAAATAAGGTTGAAATGAAATTTTGGGTGATTTTCCTTTTTTCACTAAGTGATCGAAAGAGTTGTGGCATTTTAAAAGTAATCTTTAATGGTGTCTTACTACGAAGTAAATCTAAATTTAGGTTAGGCCTTTTCAAGTATTATTTTTTTCCAAATTTTCTTTCTGTTTCATAAGGTAGATATCAAGTAAAATGAATAAACCTGGTAAGTACTAGTAGAACTCGCACTGTGAGAGTTTTGTGCACACTTCACACATTTAAATAATTAAAGGTAATTAGTAATTCTATTAAACAATTTTCAAATATTAATATTGTTTTTCAACATGCAAATATATCACCTAGTAATACTTTCAAATATATAAAACAGAGAATATTTCAATAACTATAATATTTAGAAGTATCACCACCGTTTTCTGGTAACTAACTTTTTTTTCATAATTTTGACTTAAATAGTTTAGAGTAGTTTAGATTTTCAACAAAAAAATGTTCAATAGTTTTAGATTTTCAACAAAATCTCTACAACGTTTCGTGAAATTTATTTGCCCGTTTAAAATTTTCCATAAAAATATTTTTAAATTTTGAATATTTTTACATATGTAGGTATAATCATTTTTTATAATTTTGTGAAACATCAAGTTTGTCAAATAGTTTCTGAAAAAAAAAATTGTGAATATCCTTAACAATATCTCTAGATTTATCTCATACATTTATAAAATAAATATTTTAGGACTCTGAACAAGACGATCTCTCAATTTGTATCACTAACAAGCTTTATCACTTGTTTTTTAAATCCGATTTGTGGTGACCATCGCGCTCAAATAAGCGACAGTTTTTATCGAAGTAGTTTCAAACTTAAATAACTAGGCTATAATAGAATTTTGTTTTAAAGAGGAAGGATGAACGTTTGTGACAGTCCGCTTACAAAACAGCACGCACAAAAGAACCTAGAAGTTTCGACCGATAGATTTGATATTTGCAAGAGGTATTCATATAACTTCAAAACCATATGAATTCAACTTCTCGTTCCAAAAAAATTTTTTTATTATTTCAATATACTTTACACGTTTGAAGTTTTCACAATATCTTTTTTTCCTCTTTTGTGGTACAGTATCCTAAAAACAAAACCAACTTTGTCTATGCTAGGGAGTGAATTTTTTTTACATTTTATTTTTTTACTGGCTGTATAAATAAACAAACAAAAATAAATAGCAAAGCGTCTCCTTATAATATTTTTTTATATAAATATGATACACATGACCACAATATAATAGGCAGATTAAAGATTATCAGAAGTTGAGATTTAGAAAACTAAAAATTGTATGAGAGGATACAAAACTGCTTTTCATTGTACATAAATTAAATACAATGAAAATACTGTTTGGAACATGTGAAAATAAAATGTTATATGTTCTATAAGAACACGACTTAGAAGAAAGAATGTCAGGATAAATAGAAAAAGACTATATCTAATAGTGACAATTTATCCTTGAAAAACATAAAGATATTATAAGATAGTTAATTTTATAAAACATTCTATATAAATAAATAAAGTCAAAAATACACATCCTATCACCACGCTGATAATCCTTCAGACCTTCGAGTTATTAATAATTAGTCAATTGCTCTAAATAAATGTATTACGAAGGAAATCAAGTTAAAATTACTGAAATATTATAAAACTGTAATAGAGGTATATATGTGCATATAGAAAATATTTTTGGAAAAATGAGTATAGAATGTGCTATTTAAACTTCTCAAAACTTGAAATTCGAAAACTACTGTGGTTATTTGAATGAATTTAAAATGTAAAATACGTTTTGCCGCTTTCAAATATTTTCTAAAGAATGTTTTTTCGGTCTGCCTGTTATGTTAACTATTTGCTTGAGCATCACATAAAAACTTCTCGGCCTGACTTTCTCAGAGGGTAAGTGTAAGGTATAAATTAAAATCTGAAAAAAAAAGATTCCTTACGGGAAAAAGTCTTTAAAGAAAATAAATATTGGGTTAGGTTAGGTGGCGTGATATTAAGTTAAGACGGGCTGAGACATAACTATACGTAAAGTTATGTCGAGTTATATTGGGTTATGTTGGCTGAGATTAAGTTGGATTATGTGGGGTTAAGTTGAATTAAGTTACACCAGATTAGGTTGATTCATATCGTGTTAGATTTAGTTAGGTTTGGTTAGTTGGGATTATGGTAGGTTAGGTTATATTGGGTTATAATAATTTAAATTGTAAATTGTATTAGGTTAGTTATATATATAATTTAAATTGTAAATTGTATCCGTACTCTTACTAAGTTTGGTGCAGAAATTAAGAAAAAATATTGTCAATAATTGTTCTTACTTAGTGTTCTTTACACATAACCGCAATTGGAGGTTTGTACCAGAGGAATGAGACCTACTTTTCTTTCCCTCTAGCTAAATTTGGATGAATGTTTCTAAATTTTACCATTATATTTAATCGAAAAATAATAAATATACGCGAGTAAAACGAAGATGTGCGATGAAAATAATCTTTAAAACTTATCTGTAACATTTCTTTTATTTTAGCATTTGTTACAGAAATATAATTATTATAATTATAATTTATTTTTCGATAATATTTTTTTATTGAAACTTCTTTCGTCGTGATGAGAATAAAACGTGAAAGTCTAATTTCGTGCAACGTATTCATGCAACGTTTAGTTGTAACATCTGAATGTAACAAATTATTACAATAAGGGCGGATAATAGGTACTTAGTTAACACGAGAGAGATAGATGAACACGATGAGATAAGACAAGAAGTGTACGCATGCGCAAAAACAAACAAAAATGGCGCTCGCCACTGCTATCAGCTGTTTTCTATGTTATTTGTGTCAAAAGTAAACCGTCAAAATTTTGACAATTTATTTATTACAAGACTAACGGATATATAAATAAATTAAGTACATATGTTGTACTTAATTTATTTATAAATCCACAATGAACCAGCACATATTGTTGTCGTAAATGTAATTTACAGCAGAAACAATATATCCCCACTTCCTTCAACCACATTTAGCCGTGTTCTGGTACTGGCATTGCAGCGACTTTTTTAATTTACAATTGTCTTTATAAATTTATGTGGATATTTCTTTAGAGGATTACGTCGATTTCCAATGACATTTTATTAATTTTTCTGATTGTATAATATTAAACTCTTCTAAAGCAAAATTAGTACAATCTATGGACTTACACTTAATATATTCTCTCTCTCTCTCTCTCTCTCTCGCTCACTCTCTTTCTCTGCCGTTTTACCCCTTGCTATATACTTATAAATCTATATTTAGATAGCCAAACAAGTTTCACTTCTCTCACGTGCACTGAGGTGTTATTATAATTATTTTTGACGCTTTCTCAACATAATTATACTGAAATATTTAATTATTATAAATAGAACTTCCACGTAAAAAAATTTAAAGAAAATACTGCGTTACCACTATAATCGATTTTTCTTCCTTCAAAATAATATTACTCTTACGGTGTGTGCTTTTTTTTATTTTCTATACCGGGTCTCAAGAACTTAAGCACAACGGAAAAAATAAGCTCATTATCAATTGGCTTGTACGGTGTATGTATATAATAGTTAAACGATAATGAAGCATGACGAAATTCATAGGCTACGCTTTTAAGACTACATATATCTGAACTACTTCCTCTCATCTTAGTGTATTTCAGCGTATTATTCCAGTTTATTTAATAAACCTATATACGTTAAAACGTAATGTACAGTAAGTTGCTAAGTATTTGCACACTCACGTACGTTTCATATCGTAAGAAACAACTGCGCCACTCTGTTTCGTTTCGTCATAATGTAATAACGTACTGCGATAACAGAACCGCCTGGAGACATAACCTCTCGTGTCACCGCCTCGCCTTGATCGGATTAGTCCCGTTCAATCTGTCAGTTAGTGGTTACTGCCTGACAAAAACCGCTTATTTTCAGCATATAGCTATCTGTATGAAGAAATGTACTTTGAGTCCATATTTGTTATATATGTAGATATATATATATATATATATATATATATATATATATATATATATATATATATATTTCTGTCTACACGTTAATGCTATTTCTCACAAGTATAAGGATAAGTGAATCTATCATGACATATTTTCTGATATACACACTCGTTTGAGTGCTTTTACAATCTTTAAATTACGGTAATATATTCTGGTGACGTCTTCCTATAAGTTTCACGCTCTACTTTTTTTCCGTAAATTTGTCAACACTTACACTTTTAACCACTCTGTATCCATGTGAGCGTATTATTTTGTATTAATAACAGATCATATTTTCCGGAGTATATCAATATTAAGATTTCTTTGGAAAATATGCCAACAGCTTTCTGAATCAAACACATATATATTAATTACACTTGATTCTCTTATGTGCGGAAAGTAGGTGTAAAATAGGCCGCTAACTGTACCCATAAAAGACTGACCCATCATCTCACCATCTTCACAATTCGTTGTGCGTAAACATCTGTGAATTGGTATAAATATAATCAAGGAATTCATATTCGGATGTGTTTTGAGAATTAAACGAAAATCATTCTACAATTTATTATTTGTATTAAAAGTTAATTGAACTTATATATGAATTTCATCCTTTTAACCCGACGGGGGTATGTGGGGTGTGACATACTCACCTCATTGTTTTCGTTCAAGTATTTTTTTATTTTTCAAACGACATTTTAGCGGCTTCATGTAGCTGGAGCTGAGATAGTCAGGAGAGGATAGTGCCGTAATCACAATGTTGCATCAGCCGGCGTTTGAGATACACGCGTGCACATGTCTGTGGGATAAGCGATACCCCGCCACGTAGCTTGTGCTGCGCTTTATGACAAAATTATTTAGTGTTTATTTTGTAATTACTGCTTCATTTTTAGATTTTTTATAAATATGGACGAGACAAGTGATGAAAAAAGACTTTAAGTCTATGTTGTATGACATATTAGAAAATTCTTCTGATGAATCAAGCTCGACAAAAGTGTGTGGTCATTGCAGTGAACACAATCTGAAATCTGATACTGAACAGGAGCTAAATGATTATCAAGTAGAAAGTGTTGGGAAATGGGGCAGTGATTGGGAATCGGACGATAGTGTCCCTCTTTTAGCTTTGAAGACGCGTCTTTCATCAGCTCAAGTTCATTCACCTCACCACAACTTTGAAATTGGTCACATATGGAACAAGAAAGTGCCATCTACAAATATACGAATTCGGTCAAAAAATATAATTTATGAGCATCCTGGAGTCAAAGGAACACTGAAACAGAATATTGGAATACTTTTTTACTAAAGAACTGAAAAGTGTTATATTGATACATGCCGATAAAGAAATAATGAGATAATAAGCAAGATGCAAAGAATCCATAAAACTACATTACATAAAAGAAACGATGTTTACTGAACTTGATCCATTTATCGGCTTGCTATACATTGCTGGTCTGAATAGATTAAGCCAACAAAGTTTGAAAGATTTGTGGAAGATTGATGGGATAGACAAATGTTTTATTTCTTACAAAATTGAATAAGGTTTTATGTACGAAGTTTTATGACGAATCTACGAGGGAAGAACGAGAAAAAATTGACAATATGACTCACAGAAGAACGCTCTTGACCACTTTGTTCGATTCTGCCAAGAAGATTATATATCTCATGAATACATAACAATTGATGAAATGCTGGTGGCATTTAGAAGACGTCGCCCGTTCAAAGCACATATACCTAGAAAACCTGGTAAATACGGCATAAACATTCTAGCGCTTATTGGTGTTAGACTTTCTACACGAATTAAGTAGTGAAAAGACTGCTTATGCCCATATCCAAGTCAAACCTGTATTTGACTTTTGATAATTGGTTTACCGCCAAGATTTGATTATGCATTTATTGACTGAGCATAGGTTGACTTCCACCGGAACAGTTCGAAAAAATAAAAGAAGCATTCCACCTGTATTTCTAAAGACAGGAAAAGAGCCAGGAACTTCAATGTTCGGTTTCCATATCATCATGACGACAGGATTATTTTTCTGAACTCTAGTTGTTTTTCTGAACTCCACTGGAGATCAGAAAAAACCAGATATCATTTTATAATTCAACAAAAACAGGAGTAGATATTGTTGACGCATTTTTAGCAACTTATGAGATGTCCCGTAATAGTATGCGCTGGCCAATGACGATCTTTTATGAAATTCTGAACATGGCTTCTATTAATGCAAACATAATATTTTAAGAAAATGTACCCAAAAACGAAACGAACTGACCGTACTTTTGGGAATAAATTTTGTATAGGCGCGTTTGTGACAGCGAGCAGATTAAAAGAATATTCCCACCTACATGTGTCAGAGAATTTCATCTCAAATCAATGAATACCTGCGTTCAGTGGTTCAGAATGTTCCAGAACCTTACTTTTGATGTTTTGACTGTTCACGCGGCAAAGATTGAAAAACAAAATACGTATGTTTAAGGCAATGTGTATTGAGCACGCAATTTTTTCCTGCAAAGATTGTACTAATTTCGACACTAGTTCCTAAGTTGTTACTAGACGATACCTTAAGTTTTTCTATATTTATAATATTCAAGATCTCATGTTTTTTTAGATTTTTATAGTTTATTTTTGGTGTAAGTAAAATTAGTATGGCCTTTTAAATGAGCGCTTCGACTTTTGTAACCAAAAATTAGTACCTTGGCTTTGGTGATAAAAATGTTAAAACATGATTTATATTATTCGTTTTTACTATTTAAATCCCAAGGTAGATTTGGAGGTGATTCTGGATTAAAATTTAATAATAACTTAATGTAATTTTGATAAAAATAATTAACTGCTGCCAGTTTTATTTTCGGATGTCACACCCCGCCACATACTCGAAGTAATTTTTTATCAGCACACTCCCGCCGGCTCAAACATAGCTCAAATTCAAATGGCTCATAATTATAAGTAGTATTTGATGCGATAAAATGCACAAAATGTTCACTGCAAATTTTGAAACTAAAATTGAAAATTGAGAAAACCGTTTTACTTCATTTTCACTCGGGATATACGATAAAAGAGCCAGCATAATATATATATATATATATATATATATATATATATATATATATGTATATATATATATATATATATATATATGTATATATATATATATATATATATATATATATATATATATACATATGTACTATAATTAAAAACTTAGGTTATAACCAAGGCCACTTATCCGCTATAGAATTCAAGGGCCGAAAAATGTTGGCCATAAAATTCTCGTCTTTTGCCATTTTTTTCTAATGTTCTGTATACGGAATTTAGATCCATACTAATTGACTACTTGTTCGAACGTAAACCTAAAACATAAGAAAGATTTTTTTTAAAGTGCTAATCCAAAAGGTATTACGTTTATTAAATATATTTCTATAAAAATATAGTTACCGTGACTGATATTATTTTTGCCAATCTCTCCCCAATGTCATAATAGATCCAGTGTGACCCAAACGGTATCAAAATTAATTTATTTAATTACCAAACCGTAATTTGAAATTGTTAATTATTTATTTATTGTAAAATATAAACACAAATAGTAATAACACAATTAAATTTCAATATAATTAGACTGTTTTCACATACACATTTCTTATGTTAGAAACGATAATTACTAGAGACAAGATAATTATTAATGACATTGAGGTTAAAATAAAGTTCAATAAAATTAAAACAAAATCGTAAATAAAAAATAATTATATGATTTAAAATTAATTTCAATTGAGGTAAAATAAACTATTTAAATTTATTAACTCAAAATTAAATTAAATATAATCAAATCAAATGGAAAAAATTCATTAAATTGAAAGCTAGGAAATTATGATCCAATTTTTTTTCTATAACAGAATTTATAAAAAGTTTTATTTAAATATAAATTTGAGGTGAAGGTTGTCATTAAATTACCAAAAAATATTTTTTACCCTTATAACATAACAAATGAAAACCGTGAAATTGAAAAAAACATAATTTATGGGTAAAGAAATAAAAAAATTGTATATTGATAAATTTAAAACCTGTGGAAAATTGCTCATCTTGCCACCTTACCTCCTAAATTATAAATCGGAAAATTTGGAAAAATGTTGAAAATATGCAAAAATATATTAAAATCCACGTAGGAAGCAAACTTAAAAATTACCATGATTTAGAAATTTAAATCAATTAAAGTATTGAAAGCCAAATGAAAAATATTTTGTCGTGGAATTGAAACTAAATTTTTTAATAATTTTTTTTTGTTTTAGGTGGTATTGAAATATTCTGAAGTTTCCCAACTCCAACCTGAACAGCGTACCAAATAGGAAGAAGAGGCATAAACTCATTTTTTGCCAATTTACCCTTTATCTCGATTTTATAGAAAAAATGCTTACAAATTGCTCTTCAGTTAACGTTCTATTTAAATATATTTTTTTTCGTCAGATTAATATGTCTTCCAGCAATGGCCTAAAATTTGGAAAAAAATGCGCGGCTTGAAATGGTACATTGAATTTTTTCTAACAAAATAAATAATTTCACATCAAGATTGGATAGAGATCAAATATAATTCCCAAATAATAAAAAATATTTTTGTAGTCAAAATTCAAATTAATACAAACATTAAGAGAAAATATGCCATTCTGAAGTTGCGCAATTTTCCAGAATTTCTTAAGGTCATAACTTAATGAAATATCAATCTGACGAAAAATATATTACAAAACCTTTCTTGTTTAGAATTTTATAGGGCTTAATTTTTTACTTAAATATTTTTCTATAAAACTTAAAAATAAACCGAGTAGTACTATTTATTTTTTTAAAACAAAAAGCTTTGGTCTTATTTCCAAATTTCACCCAAAATATTAATTTTAGGGCTTGAATAGCAAAAAATTATATTGAATATATTTGGCATTAATTTTGTAGAAATTCATTATTCACAATTAAATGAAACTACGTGATGTAGTATTACTTCTACTTTCTTTAAGTTCTTAACCACGACCTAGGTTTCGTTGTATTACAACATCTTTGCTAATAGCCCACCTGAAGATGTTATAATACAACGAAACCTAGATCGTGGTAAAGAACTTAAAGAAAGTAGAAAGAATACTACATCACGTAGTTTCATTTAATTGCAAAAAAATATGATTAATATCATTTTTAATAAACAAAAAGTGGTTGGCTGTATGGCCGAGGGTTTTGAACGTATCAACGTCTACAATGAAAGGAATAAAAATGATTTTACCGCATACTATATTTATTTTTATTGGAATTTCAATTCGTTGTTTACATTAAAATGAATTGAAGAATTTACACATGATTTTACTTAATTTAATTTATTTTTTTGTGTCATTGGAACACACACCTTAGTGTAGGATGATGATATTAAAAATATAAGTACAATTTCAATATATATAAATTGATTTGAACTAACAAATAAATTTAACAAATATAGATATAGAAAATGAGACGCATCTTTTTCTTGTATTCTTTTCTCTTTCCACAGTTGGAAGCATTCTTGATTTCGATGATATGGTATTATTCTCCAAATAATAAATTTCCTTTTTGTATCTATTGTTGTGTTTGCAAATACCTATAAAATTTGACGTAAAAACATTTGATATAAAAACTAAAGTTTGCTATAAAAATGGGTGTTATATATAATTTTAAATAATATATTTTCAATAGATATAGCGAACTGTTTAAATATTTTTACGTGCGACACAAAATATAAAACTCATAAAGTATTAAATTTCAAAGGATAATAAACTAAAATGTGATTTGAAAGAAAATAAACTAAATAAGAATATAAGTTCACTATAGAACGCATCTCCGATTCCTATAATATAATATTTCTTTGCATTCTCTCAGCCTTTCTTCCCATTTCTTTCTTTAGCGCGATATATACTGCTTTGAATGCGATCATGATATAATAGCATCATCAGGTTTACTTATCACTTCTAACTGGATCATTTCTAACTTCATCATCACATAAGTTTTGGTTCAATAGTTTGTTTTATTTACTTCTCCTGGCATTACTTTATTTTATGACTAGTAATTAGCATTGAGAAATAAGTAAATGGTTTAAGAAAATGTTCTTTTATATTTTTGAAGATCCTTTATTCAGAAACATTATAAATAAACGCTATTATTCTTCTGACAAAACCTATAGATAAGATAAGTTGATATCTTAAATCGATGAACACGTTCACTCATTCATATCCACATAAATTAGGCATATGTTCCAATATCATGTCGGATACAGAAAGTAGAATAATATTGAACGAAAAGGATATATATATATATATATATATATATATATATATATATATATATATACGTAATTCACCTTCATATAACAATTTAACAATAACAAAAGAGGAACAAACTATTCAACTATGAATTTATCCAAATGATTAAAAAAAGTTTAAAAATAACAAAATACGTATACGTCCTAGTATTCCTAGCGCCACTTGGACCTGCAATCAGCTCCTTTATTGAATCTTCCCATAGCATAGGTTGGTTAAAGTAGTTATCTAAAATGTACAACAAATCTTGCAACCAGAATAATGGCCAAGTAATTTAATTCAAACATCATTTGATCGTTCATACCTTCTTAAGAAAATTAATGACATGAATATAAAGTAGTGGGCGTCCGACTACTTAATGTTCGGTCTTTGTTTTACCCATGTATGGACAATACGCGTTGGAGCGAACACGTGCTTGTTGTTTATGCGAACACACGCTTATAGTTTAGGCTAAGACACGCTCGTTGTTTAAGCAGACATACCCTTGTATACTAAATTTCGAAGGCTGCGCACGAGTCTAGAAACTATGCACTTTGGTAAGTCACCAGGTACTGAACAGCCGCTCGAATAGTCTTCCGATAGCCACCACTCAGCAGTTTAAGCTCGTATCGAGCTTTAGGCAGAACTTGTACAACCTTGTACGGGCCTCGTATACCAGGATCTAGCTTTTCTGTGGACTATGAGGATTTGATAACGAACAAAAGGTCATTAAATTATATTAACGTGGTGGGCGTCTGTGTTCATTGGCGTAGGCGTCCTGTTGCCGCTCGTTCATATTAAGTATCATGCGGATATATCTTTCAGACTGACCGTTGATATGATACATTCCCGCAATAATTTAATGCCGTTCGCAAGAATCTGCGAATTAACAAGAGCTTCTACCTTACGCGTACTAGATCTAACCTAACCCTGACTCACACCGCGATCTAGATTTTTCACATCTGTGGCTTTAAACGAACATTCTCGTAGGTTAATAGAAAAAAACGGCTGCCGTAACGGGTGGCGATAAGGAGATATCCCCGGAGACTGGAGGAACCCATGATCAGCACATCACCGACGTAGACCAGGACTTTCGCGGTCACCACAAGCTTTGCAATGTCTTATTAATGATGCGCTGATATACTACTAGTAAATTTGCCAATTCGTAAGGCATCTTTACATACTCATAAAAACCCACCGGAGTGATAACCTCCAGCAAATGGATTGAACGCTCGTTAGTACATATTTGGGGAAACCTGTTCGGTTTGGTGCCATATCCAAGATGGTGAAGTACTTGTAGTTTCCTAGACGGTCTATGTGGTCATCGATCAATGGTAGCGGGTGTTGATTTTGCCGCTCATCGGTCAAATGCCTGAAAGTCAACGCAAGGGCGGTCAAAACCATCCTTTTTCTTTACGAGGATAATTGGACTCGTAAATTCCTATTATGACTCTCGAATAATGCCCTCGGTTAAATGATCCCTTATTTTGCCGCGCACCTTAAGTTTTTCATGGTACGAGAATTTGTATAGTAGGTGTAGGACTGGTGTTGTGCTAGTAAGTTTTATTTCCATCTCACCTGTGGTGACAATTGATCTTGATATTGAATTGAATTGAGTTATGACCGGGATTAAAAATTCCAAGAATTTGCAGCACCCTCAGTAAAGACTCACGATCCTCCCCTTAAAGAAGTATATTAATCTCATTTGGTTCTTTGAACTGAACAGTATTAAAAACGAGCCCTCTCAATGAATCAGACACTACCTATTTTATATACGTGTGTGCAAAAAATACCATCGCGGTTTGATATATCGGTTTAAAACATCACTTACACACTTTACCGCGACAAAATCGTTCCAAAAATTAATGTTACGCATACTTCGCAGTTGGGAATTATTCTTGGCAAAACCGACATCTTCCATGAGTCCGGGTTTCTTGTAAAATGTACAAGAGACATTGTTTCTCCTGATTGAGCTGGCCTGAACATCTGATTAAGGTTTTGACCGGCAGTCCTTGCCAAAGTATCTTCTACTACAAGAAAAATATTTCTGTTTGGGTCAGTTAGAGTTGGCCAAAAAAGTACATACTTAAGAAAGCCCTGGAATACGACTTATCCTGCCTACTTCGATTAGATTTCGTGCAGATAGAAAAAAATGAGACAAAATTTTCTGGATTTAAGTCAGCATTGATTGCTGCTGGTTACTTGAGGATCCTTAGTACCGCGTATCACTATCAGGGTCATTAAACTAAATCCCTTGTCTATTTATAATAGTAGTAGAGTCCGACGTGCGTATTCCGCATAGGTGATATTTTTGTCGGATGTAATTTCCATGGTATCAAATAGTATTTTGGCATATAATACTACTTTTATGGCACAAAAATTTTTACGGGCACAAAAATTTGAAATTGAGTTTAAAATTTGACCAGGTTTAGTGTATTGTGGTCCATTCCCAGCCAAACCCTAGCGTCACCCCTGAGGCACAAACCGATACGTGACAAACGCTCGTGATCGGCTTAATTATTCGCATCCTTGGTGCGATCAACTTTCTCGCACAATGTGTTTATATTTTGGATCGAAGTGGTTGTAGAGATCTAATCGCATCTGCCAGAACTCTCGTTGGATCAAGTGGACTCTGTTCTAAGTTATTCGTTTTTGTGGAAATAATGTGGGTAGTTAACAAAGTTTTCGTTTGTTTTTCAAGAATGCACACCGGAACTACGAGCACTTGCGCGCAGTTCCGGTGTGCATTCTTCTAAAATATGTGAACGTGCTACGTTTGATATACTCTCATTGATACCAGTAGTGGTGATAGTATCTGTAAGAATGCAACCAATAATTGTATTTTGAGGCTCAGTGGGATTAGGAGTTACCGAAACAAGTTTATTTTCAATTGTACTTAGTCGACTCATAATGTCATTTAACGCGGGCCCTATTGACTGGTCGGAACCATTCCTTATTCCGCGGGACTGAAGCCTATCGTGATGAGGGCGATCACGCATGCCATGGTATGTCAATCAACCGACTTCTCGAACGATACTGCATCCTATCATTCTGAAAACGATACCTCGATCCACTTTTTACCGACTTCGATTTACATGAATTACCTCGAGAACAGTGACGAGACTCGTCTCGGCTACGTCGTCGCTGCGTTGAACTATCAGTACCACGTTATCGACTACAATATTTGTGCACTGAATCCCCGGGCATACTCATTATTTCCACACAAAAACCATACACGAAATTACTTGAGAACTTGTTCCTCTATTGGGCGAAAAAGTTACTTAGCCCACTTCTGGTTTTATCGATAAAATAATTTAAAAATATAATACAATGAAGAATGAAATTAATGAATTTTCTTCAAACAATTTTCATTAAATTTTATACAATTTAACTTATAAAATGGAAAAAAGTACTCAGCTATAAGAAAATAAAACGGGAAATAACAATAAATAAAACAGGAAATACAAAACGTATCTTATATTCCAAACCCCGACCAAAAATGATCACGCCAGCGGCGTTTCTTCCCTCCTTTTGTGGCAATATTTTTAATATCATCTAGGGTCATTATTTTTTAAAAATTTATAAGGTCTAACATTTAGTTAAGATCTTAAACTACAGAATGACATAAAGATATTGCATATAACACTAATAGTTTCTGAGAAACAACTAACGACAGACAAGCCGTAATTTTTGTAATGCAAACTTTTTGGACATGCTAGCCTACGTCGTCGCCTCAAGAATTTATATCGTTTATTCGAACGTAGTTTATTCGAATATTGTAAATACAAAAATTGTGCGAAGTTCCTTGGAAATTTTAACAATATGTAGTTTATAATGGCAAACATTGATATAGAATATTCATTGCGGAAATTTCAACTCGTAATTGATTGCTTTATTATTTTTTTTCTTTTTTATAATATGCCGACCTAATAATATACCAACGTAATAATTGATATTTGATCATTATTCAACAAGAAAAAATTATATGAAACAACAAACAGCAGGAAAAAATTATATATTATACATAAGATATGCAAAATGAAAATTACATAAGATATGCAAAAACTATTCAACAAGAAAAAATTACATAAGATATGCAAAACGTAAGAGATGAAACGCTTAACGTTTAGTAGATTTCTAACAGCTACGATCTCTAAGTAGGAATTGAATAAACCATCCGGCTTTCCCGGAAGCAAATCCGTCATGATGTATTGAAAATGTCATTAATTTCGAGCGACCCACCTCCGAGTATACACGGACGCTGATTTTCGCGCTTTGCAAAATGCCATATATTTTTTTGCATGTTTTTCAGTGCATCTTTGAAAATACTGCTTAAATTATGATAAATTTGGATTGCGGAATATATCCCTTTCCCAAATGTCCACTGAGTGTCAGCTATTATATGCGAATTAGTATCTTTTAATATTATGCCAAATATCAAAGGTCGGAAAGGATCGGTTCCTGAGAAAAACAGATGTAAACGACGGACAGAAGGATATGTGAGTGATCTTATAAAATTTACAGTACTAGAAATTATATTTTTTTGCAAAATTTTCCACCAATTAACCGTTATATGATTGTTATTAGATATATACCATCTTCTAAGTACTTTTTATCATCTTATCATCATTCATTTTCATCTTTTCAGTTTACGACAAGTTTTGAGCGTTTATTCGTTTGAATAAAATATATAATGTGTTAATAAATTGTCATTTGTTTAGTAAAACAATTATTTACTTTAATTTGACATTGCTTACAAAACAGAAAAGTTTTATTTAATCTAAACTTAATTGATAGGTATATTTATTTTTATACAGCGTCTCAATCTTTTTCTAATTCTTAAATTTTATATCTTACTAATATCCGACTCTTTGGATGTTAATTGATATACCCATGATTTTTTTAAATCATTTCCCTTGTCGAATTCAACTACCGTTTCAACATATGCTTCCACATGGAGCTATTTTTCATATTTAATGATTACGCTAACGTAACATAGCTTATTCGAATACGTCACGTTTACGTAAGTTACCATTCTACAGTTATTCTGTGAACTCTTTTTATTTCGGTCTGTTGTACTATCTGCAAAGATATTATATATGTGCACCCGAATATAATTATTTACTTTATACTCATCGACATACACAAAACAAAAATAATGACTTTTAATTCAATTAGGTTAGAGTGTAGCTCTAATGAGCATTTAAAACCATTTCCTACACGCATCTGATCAGGACACCAAACATACAATACTTTTTTATTTTCAAGCTTAACTAACACATAATTAAATCATCTTTAAACTCGATTATGTACTTGATTAAGAAAATAATCATTAAAGGCTCAGCAGTCGTTAATCATTAGAGGTAAATAAACAAGTCGGTGTAAAATAGGAAACATAATATTAGTATGGAAAAATATATGCACACAGTATATATTTTGTATCAACACTTAAAAACATAGTAGTTTTGGTAATTAGGGACTACTTTCACATTTTATTTAACCAATTTTTGGTAAATTTTGTGAAAGCATCATAGGCTTCATGCAATCACAACTACTGTTATTGATTTGGGGCAAAGCTTGTTAAAATTGCTAGTTTATAATGAATGTATATAAGTTTTCCGCTTACCAACATCTAAATAGTAAACATATTAGATTAATTAACAATACCTTAGCATAAGCATATTTCAGAATCCTTTTTTCAGCATCCCATATCCGTCGTTATAGTAAATTAATTAAGAATACGTAGAGAAAGGTAAATTAGATCAATTCACACTTTTCCAGTCGTTCAAGCTACGAGTTTCATTGCTGCCCCATTTTATGGGATTGCTCATGATTCAATTCATTAATGTCGGTAACATGTTTAGTCTTTTAACTGTTCACTGAAAAAATGACCGAAAATAACAATTGTTTTTATGAAATTTACTACGCTTTTCCTTTCTCTTCTTTATCGATAAAGAAATTATTAACTCTTTATTATTTGATGATAGAAATTTCTGTAATAGTTTAATGTGTTTATCCTAAGAGAAATTAAAAATGATTTAATATTTTACTTCAGAGACAGTGATATAAAATTTTAAAAAATAGTCTAAGTTCTATTACTAAAAACCAACTTTTGTTTCTAGCTCGTTTGATCAAATATTTTCTCCAAAATGTATGTATTCAACTTAATGGAGTTACCATTGGAACAACCTCTGGAAATCGTAACTTGATTGTTTGTACCTGAAATATGTTTTGTATTTTTACAGAAGGATTTTATATCTCCATTAATTTTGTCATAATTATCTTATCTCCCCAACCATCGTGAAAATATATCTCAAGAACATAATTTGGAGATATGAAATGTTTACAGAATACATAATATCATGTCTTCCAGGTATATAGAATTATAATACACAAAATATTTTATAAACTTAGTAATAAATGAACCGAATAGCTATAATGACAGACTTTCCTTCCATTCCTTTAATAAGAATAGCGTCAACAATAAACAACTAAACATGATTTCTAAGAGAGTGGTTGACTACTTTTAAATTTGTCTTTTTTAAGTAAAACGTCGTATATGTTAATTAAAAACCAATAGGGGAAAATTTTGAAAATTTTATTAAATGAAAGCAAGCCCTAAGCTAATAAATTTAATGACAGACTTAGAACAGGTATATTTCCACCTTTCATTCGCTCTCATAAAATAGAGTGAGCATTACTAAAGATGATGTCACAATACTTCATTGCCATCCTTATCTAAAAGTTAAATTTCAATCTCTATAATTCGATTATTTTTTAATATATGTCAATTTCTTTTCACTACACGTCGACTTGTACATTGAAATTATGATTGATGAAATCAAAAGAAATTAGTCAATTAACTCATTTCAAATATTAACGAGAACTTGTGGATATATGATAATTCTCTTAAAATTTTCTTTGAGATCGGTTTACATATTTACCTTTCTTATTTTTAGTCAGGTATAAGCTTGTATTGCCTATTGACAATATATTATTAATTAATTTGCCCGTAATCGAAGTGCCCAAAATAGCGTCCGTGTATCGCCAAATTCCAATAAAAGCCAGTTACGTCATCTCTAATCTAGTTAGCGTTACCGCGAAATCCTCATTAATCGAATGGAGGCAGACGTCAACGCGTCAACGCCCATCATCGCCGCCTCGCTCACTTGCATTTTACCTCAATATCTCTCGCATCTTGCTTATCTTTGTTCCGACATTTCAGCTCATGTCAATAATTTGACATGATGTTTTTTTGCGACAATAATACATAAAGATTAACTAGCATCCTTTGCTCCTTAGAACAAAAAACGAATAAGTTAATGGAAAACCTTAATCTGACGCCTTTAAAAAATAAAACTATATTTATCGTTTGACATTATCGCTAATATTTAACAAAATAGCAAGAGAGCGAGGGGGGCTAGTTTAACAGTAATCTATAACAAAATCCCTACCACGAGACCAATCCCGATGCGTAAGTTGCTTCCATGCTGCAATGAAATCAATGTACGAAGAATCAATTGCACACAGCGCCTATCGCACGAACGAATATATTTTAAATACTAACCGTACTATGTAATCAAATATTAGGCATACTATATTATATGAATTAGCTCTCTAATGTTAATAAAGTGAAGTTTTCACACGTATAAAACTTTAAGAAATTACTTTCAAGTATATTAGTTAAAAAGAAAAAAAAAACGAAACGAAAAAACGAAAAAGAAATTCTAAAATTTACTGAAATACTTTACATAGCACCCAAGTAATGTACAAATATATATATATATATATATATATATATATATATATATATATATATATATATAAATAAACACACGTTGGTGTGTGTGGACCCTTATTTTTTAATTCGTATATATGTATATGTATATGCGCGTGAGCATGTGCATGTGTGTTTAAGCAAGTTTGCACGTGGATATGTGTGTGCGTGCACCCGTGTGCGAGTTCGTACACGCACACGTGCACGTGCCGTAAGCGTGGAATTGATCGGACTTGCCTATTCTCATTCGCACGAGTGCGCAAATGAGCATCATTTGTTCCACAGAATGATGAAATATCAAAACGCCAAAATTGTTTAATTATTCGATATCTTTATTTTTTAATTATTTTTATATAATTTAGCTATATCTCAAATATTATAAAAATTGTTACTAAAAAACCATAGGAGAATAATTCCGGTGCAATTATAATTATGTGCTTTTATTTAGCGTTCTTCACAAGTTCATTACTGTCCTCACTAGATGTTTTCAACCGGAAATTATTTACTGGATTTAATCAACGATACGGAATTTACCGTTATTACCCGCTGCGGCCCAATCCTATTATCTGGAATTGATTTGGAATTGATCAGTTAAATAATAATTTAATATTGAATACTTTCAAATCATACTGCCTTTAAGTTGTCAGAGTTTCCATTATAATACTGTATGACTAATTAGCTTGTAAAGGTACTTTCATAATAATGATTAAAAAATTATATTAATACTATTAAAAAATATGTTTAGACTATCAAAGAATACTTCACAACATATTTAACTTTCGAAGAACTTTCATTTCGCTGAAAAATAGTGATTCCTCAATACAACCATAATTACGGTCATTTAATTAATGTGAAATCTGCTAGTTATTGAATGCAGTAAAACAGAGGTTTATGTTAAGTGTAAATAATAATGTATGTGAACAATTTTCATAAGTCAAAATACTGAGATAAAACATCCTAAGCGTTGAAATGGCAAAAATGTACGTAACTATCAAGGCTGCCGTAAAAAAAACATTTAAAGACGACGTCGTAAAATGAATTGAAGTATTGTAAATAACTAGAAAATGTAAATTTTTGGAATAAAAATAATTTGTTTTTTACAATTTTGATTTGTTTTTATGCATTGCTGATATATACAGACAGACACATACAAACGCACACACACACGCACACGCTCACTCACACGCACGCGCGCGCTCATGCGCACACGTACATGCACACGCACACACAAACGCACTCACACACGCACTCACACACACACACACACACACACATGTGTGTTTGTGTGTGTGTTGTAATACGGATTTAAAATGTCATGCCCCGGGTGAGGATCGAACTCACGACCTTAAGATTATGAGACTTACGCGCTGCCTACTGCGCTACCGAGGCTATGTTAGTCAAGTGAAAATATGACAATCTATCTGAAATGTAAGAATACTTTGTAGAAAAATTCTTAAATTTCAGTTACATTTGGATAGCGTCGTAAAAAAAGTATCACAGATACACGTACAATAAACCAACCTAATAAGTACGAAAAGAAGTTTTACCTAAGAGTACACTAGCAGGGTTTCGTACACATTATTACACATTTTAAACTGTTTTCAATGATAAGCCACAAGAGACATAAAATGAAAAAAACAATTCACGTATTTCATTTGTCTCCTTTTAAACTTCTATTTTATGCGTGGTAAAATGCTTTATTGCAATATCAAATTTTAGATTTCCATATCAAACTTTTCTGAGATAAGCGGCAGACATTTAGATAAAAATAAGAGGTGAAAACCAGGATGAGCGGTTGTTAGAAGGATATTAAAAAAATGAAATAAAAAATTCCTAAAGGTTATCTTGAAAATTAGGTTATTTACTAAGCACTCATGTTCACATAAAAGCTGTAAATCTTCTTATCATACATTTTGTATCTAAATGATTTATGACCGTAACAGTTAAGCTTTAAAAAGCTGCATTGCATTTAGCTTACACTGATTTGATGTTTTAAGGGACTTTCCGAAGAATTTACATAATTTCACCGTTTTCCATAATCCATTTAGATTTATGTCATGTATGAACATAAAAATGGCAATACCGTAGCACGCCCTTTTTATAGACGATCAAGCCATCCACCTCTACCAATAAGTATGAAAAATATTATCTGTGGAAAAAGTTTTTAAAGAAAATTTATCTAATATCAATTTATAAGATTTTGACGCGAAATGGATGTTACATTTAATATGGTATATATGTTATATTTTAGTGCTCTACGCCGACTTTAGTGATATTGTATTCTTATGGTTTTACTCTTCTGTATCTTTATGATTACTTGTCAGTCTAAGTTAGAATCCCAAGTGTTTAATTTGATTATTTAAAGTTTTGGACCAAATTCCTGCATTATTATAATTGCAGTGTTAATACACTATATATACACGTTAGTTATTCTTGAAACTATTTACTGAATATTTACTTCGTAAATGAAAACAAATAAATATCATGATTTCTAAAGTCAAGTTCTGAGAATAAGTCTGTCACCAAAACAAAATGAAATTTCGTGTTAATTTCCCCACTCTCCCCATTAATAAAAAAATGTACGGAAGCAAAACCGTGGGCAAATCCTTGTTAATTACTTATTTCACGAAGTAACTTCGTGAAAGTTATATAATAAAAGTTATATAATATAAATAGGGAAAAGTGGGGAAATCTGTTAGTTGAATGAGTAACTTCCATTGCGACTATCTATAATAAACAATAGATAAAATTCTAAGAACTTTTTTTGCTTTGGCCTTCTCGTCGTTACTTGTCTGATAAAATATTAAATGTATAATTCCTCTTCGCTTTCCCCTCTCCCCAAAATAGTTTTATACACTATATTTAATAATACAGAGATATTAACATCGATATAAGATAGGAAAAATTATTAAAAGTGCTTGCCTCATAACTTTAAGTAATAAATGTTCAAAAATACTATTCAGAAAAATCGAAAAAAAACCTAGATGTGTAAATATCTTCATGATTAAACAAATAGGGGAATCATTGGGGGAAATTGCTTTTAAACCCTAATACGACTCAAATAATTATGTTATTTATTTTATGTAAATAACATAATTATTTGAGCCCCATTTACAAATAAATTATTCATTTCTTTATGTAATGGAAGTACCTAAAAAATCATTAATTTACCAAAATATTACGAAATCGAAATGAAATGGTTGTACGAGAGATTGAATGACGAATGGATCTTATTGAAGTAATCTGAGCTCAAAGTTTACTGCTTTTATTTTAGATTGGCGTCCTAATCTTCATAACGACTTTATAATCACACGCTTTTGAGTTGTTAGTATATTTATTTATAAAGACTAGTTATATCTTCTAGATTTTAAATGGGTTGATTTATCAACGCAAGCACATTCTCTTTCTTTAACTTTCTAAAATGCCTTTTAAAACGTTAATCAAGGATGAATTCGGTCAATATGACATCCGCCTATTCCAAAGTTTTACGATCTGCAAAGAAAACGAATTTTCATAAAATACTCTTGAATAAGGAAACACAAAAGGGAAATAAGTTTAAACATGTTAAGGAAACTATTTGGTCTGCTTAAGATAATAAAGAAAAGTGTGCAAACGATGGCTTCAAATACGAATATCCTAACACTTCAAGCATGATCGCTTTATTTATTGTCCAGAAAAAATGATTACACTATGTAAAAGTTAAGTTATTTTTTACTTATGTGTACATAAAGCAATAAAATGTAATTTTAAAAGTCCTATTTCAATTTGTAATATTTTAAATATCTCAGAAGAAACTAGGTAAAAACAACACGCAGTTCGGTAGATATTTCATAAAATTATGATATTTTATGATATGTTATTTTATAAAATTGTTAATTTGAAACTCATTTGGTGACGTCATACTTTTCAAACAATATAGTTACCTCACTTTCTGTCTGCTGTCGTCATAAAAAATATTGTGATAAATGTAACCTCTAAATAATAAATTACCTTATAATTAATTTGTATGGTTTAGCGCAACCAATCTTCGTCACATATTCAGAAAATATCACCAACATTCAAATGTAATTATTATAACAGTTTGTTTGCTATTTTTATATCTTCGACTTACCAAATACTATTTCATATCTTTTTTATCCTATATTTTCTGCTACTAATTCAGCGAGTGTGCTATTTTTACAAGCTGTCAATATGAAATGTGACCACTAATTTTATACTGTCCATACAAAATTATTTTCTTGCTATTTTGTATTATAGTTTATGTTTTTAATTGCACATAAATTTACATTACAATCAATATGTGTACATTACAATCAATCTATTCGCGATGATAAAAAATAAATTATTTAACGAAATTTAAAAAGAACTGCAAAATATAAAGACGACATATTTCGACAAATTTAAAACGAAACTAAACAGTTTCAATATAATTTGGCCCCAGAGGGTGTTACAGCAAAAAAAACGATGGTCACATGAAATTTGTCAGGTAGGAAGAATGGAAGTTTACTCAAGAATTTCTTTTAATAACTGGAACATAAATTTCATAAGCGCCCATCTGCTGCATCCTTGATTACTGTAAAAAAACTTCATGGCGTCCGCGAATAGCAAACAACGCTCAGTCCTATACCTGCGTGAGTACATGCCTGTATACACACACATACATACATACATACGAACATATAAATCACATTCCCTTTTTAGCTCCACCCTAATCAATGCTTCAATGTATATAAATGTAAATATGGCCTTATATATACCAGTATATAATACATATCTATGTATGCCTACTAATATCCTAGTTATTCCATGATTTTGTATATACTCGCACATATGAACTCACCTGCCTACTGATATTCTAGTTGTCATATGTCGTCGTATATACTCACTTACCTATTCCTACTACTAATATTTAGTAATTTCACGAATTTGTACATTATTCACGAATTTGTACATAATATTGTGGTTTTTTTACAGTAATCGTACTTACTTACTTTTCTACGTACCTACTAAATTTTTTTTTGCCTAGTAGCTTTGTATGTAATTGTGTATACTTACCTACTCATTTACTTTATTATTATCTTGCTTACGTCGAGACAAGTAAACGAAGCATAAACTTTATAAGTTTACCCCTCATCAGTGAAAAGTTTTAGTCACCATTTGCAAGCTCCATACTTGTATCTGATTTTTCTAAAGAGCAAATTAATACCGACCTTAGACATATCAAAACTATGGAAACTTTATTATTAGATTGTCGTTCAAACTCGATCACAGCACGTGTCCTGTTTAATGTCGAGGGACTCTATTGTTTACCTTTATTTTCCAAGATGAAATTTTTACAATTTTTTTATGATTCTACGCTTTATCTTTTCAAATAAAAATAGAATCCTCCAAATTAGGTCATTAATGCAGAAGATATGATTTGCTTAAACAAGGCAAGACGTTCTACGGCAGCATCAGGCTAAGGAATTGAGTCCTGGAGATAGATGAGTAATCTCTGCTTGAGACCTACGACACTAATTTAAAAATAACAGGTTCTCAAGTCTTACGTTTTAAGCAGACAATACCCCTGCTGTATGAGGAATGAGAAATTGGAACCCAGAGTTCAATAACAAAGTATCTGCCTGAAACACAAAATAGTAACTAAAACAGTAAATCCTCAAATCTCACAGTTTAGGCAGGCTGTACACCTGCAGCATCAGGATTGAGGAGTTGGTATCCGAAGTTTCATCACAGAATCTCCGCTTGAGACCCAAAACAATAATTTAAAAACAGTATATCCATAAGTCCCGTAGTACTAGGACTGAGAATATGGAACCGTATATTCAATAGCGAAGTCTTTACTTGAGAACCACAATACTAATATAACACAACACAACAGTAGATCACGAGATCAAGAAGAGCAGATCCTCAAGTCCCACGGTTTAGGCACGCAGTATCCCTGCAGCATTAGGACTGATAATTTTGAATCTGAAATTCAATCACAGAGCCTTTGCTTGAGGCCCATAATACTGATTTAAAAACAACAGATCCTCAAATCTCACAATTTAGGCAGGCGATACCCTGTAATGTCAGAACTTAGTAAATAAAATTCTACAAGCCAATAAAAGATTTATAAATAATTTTCAAATCACAGTGTTTTGTAACTTGAAGTACAAAGGTAATATTATTTATTTAAAGATATCTTATTTCGATATTAAGCTACAACCAATGGAAATACCACCTAGTATCAACGAAAAGAAAACAAAAAGCATAACTGCCTTAGATAATATTGGTCTAAATTGTGAAATTTTGGATAAATATCCATAACATTATAATTGTACTGTATTTCTTGAAGCCTAATTTTAAGGTCTTCTAAACAAGCACGTCTCCATTTAATGTCAATTGGTATCACCTTTATATTTATAAAAAAAGATTACTTTATATAATTTGAAAAAATCTTCAATCATAATTAATCAAATCATTACACCATACATATTACATATATTAAGCAATTAATTACGTTTCAAACTGCATATATACGATTAGTAAAAATGTTCCCCGCAATCATTAGCAAATCAAAATATTCATCACCAGTTACGACAAATTCCATTTAAAATAACGACCGTACCACATCTCTAAGCATACGCAACATATGTTCGAAACGTACGAGTTCATATGCATGTATGACAAGCACCGACACATTTTCCGTTTAACACACGTGAATATTCAGAGCCAATTAAGCCTAATACGTGCCTATTCGTCCCACGCAATAGGAAGTTTACACTCAAGTACGATAATTAGTTGAAGAATTTGCATTTTAGTATAGAGCAGCGCAAAGACGTGAAGATGCGGTACGTGATATCGTACGGTCAAACACTGATTCGGTCCGGTTCCGAGCTGGCGAAAAGTAATTCGTTTCGAATCAAATCACTCCACGGTCGCAGTTAAACGATAATTGCTGAAGTATAACCAATTGTAATCGCTGTAAAAATGAATGAAGTGATGGCCAATTTAAAACGGTGATTAGTAACGCTGATACTGTTAAACGTTTTTAACAGTTTCACGGGCCGCTACCGTGTATAGATGTCGTGCATCCGAGATTATCGCGGTTAACTGTTGCGTGAAATATATAGTCATGACGAAAGGTAATAGAACAATCAGTGCGGATAGTATTAAGTTAAAAAACATAACAATTCGCTAGTGAATAATTTGGTTTAAAGTAAATGAACTTTCATAGTAGATAGAGAATAATTAAAACGTCATGTATTACGACGCTGTCACTCTCGATTCTTGCAATTTTAACCGAATCGTAGCCGCGAACAATGCATCTAATATTAGTTTCATACAACTTTTAGTTAATCGTCGGTTTATATAGTTGATAAGAAATCGGTTTATATAGTTGGTAAGAATTAGTTTCATGCAACTTGTAGTCAATCGTCGATTTGTACAGTTGGTTGTCGTCGCCCTGGTATGTTGAGTTGATCACAAGGCATACGGTCTTGGACGATGCGGTGCACAGCGGGGACCCGGGTTTGATTCCCGGCCGTTTGTCGAATGGGGTTGAACTGATGTTATGGTTCGCTGTAAGAGATTGCTCTTGCGGCAGTAAGTCCACCATATGTATCAATTAGATACATTAAAGTAGATAAATGAAGAAATAAATAAATAAATAGGAAATTAATATTTTTGTTAGTTATGTTAACATCTACATCAAAGTTTTAATCATAATGTACACACGAAGTGATAAAAACAGTTTTTTACAAAAATAGAAAATTTTTAAGAAGATAAAAACAGTTTTTTACAAAAATACAAAATTTAAAGAAGATAAAAACAGTTTTTTACAAAAATACAAAATTTAAAGAAGATAAAAACAGTTTTTTACAAAAATACAAAATTTATTATGACAGTCTGAATAAGTATAATAAAATCAGCTTCAAGATATCAGGGATTTCCAAAGGGAAAAAATGCTTAACAAGGCGCATGCATGCGTGTATGCATACATGCGTGCGTGCGTACGTGCATGTGAGCTCGCGTGTATCCGTGCGATCATGCGTGTCTACGTGAGTACGTGCGCACATGCGTGCACGCGTGCGTGTATTACAAATGGTGTTCACATTTTATAATACTCAATAATGACGGCAGAGAAAAAATTATTTCCAAGGTTTTTAAACAAAATTTATTTACTACGTGATGTAGTATCATTTCAACTTCCTTTAAATTGTTTTTTTTGTTTAACAAAAATTTAAAATATAAAATTTAAAATTGAAACTACTTAAGGATGGTCCACAAAATTTTACCAACCAATTTTGACTATATCAATGGTACTTTAGTAGAAGAACAAGTTATAGATTTTTATAAAGTTTAAAAAAAGGTATTTAATCTAGACTTTCAGAACTAGATTAAAACTAAGCAGAATTGTCTTTAAAATCTAAAGTCTTCTTTCAACATTAGATATTAAATAAGTATTTACAAAGAATTTTAAAAAAACTACCTATAATCAAGACAAAAATTAAACTTAGACTTTACAATTTTCTGAAGAATAATTCTTTCAAGAACAAGACCATGGAAAACAAATTTGATAGCTTAAATAGTATTCTGAAGCTTTTGGAAAAGAAGAAAATATATAATCAGAGAATTATTTTTGTGAAAGCAAAAACCACACGCCTAAATTAATACTAAATTGTTGTGATTATTTATTTTTATTTACACGGGATCAGGTAATCGCGCCCTAAGTAATTTCAAACTTTAACAATTCAGAAAAATAATGGACATATTGATCTCGTTTTAAATAAAAGTATTAAAATTTGTGCAAATATTATTCCAGCATTCGCGGAGGCTGCGCGTTGCAACCTGCACGCACACAAAATGAATCTACAATTCTCAACTGATATAGTTGATATTTGTAATATGTATTTCAATACTCTCAAAGGCATATGTGCCCACTTCTCATATTGTTACCCTTTATTAAATAAACTAAGTTGCACAAGTAAACAATTAATTCCAAAATATGAAGCAACAGATTAATATTTAATAATTTACTATGAACTACTTATGCACTGAATTGTCAACATTAATTATAAAAATGAAAATTCCATCTTATTTTGGAGGAAAGTTGTTGAAAATAAATGAACCAGTTAAACGGAAAACTCGTACCTCAAAGGTTCACTCGGAGCACTTAGACATGTGTAAATATTTAAGAGTATATTTTATTTCTATTAAAATATTTACAAGCATTAATATTTTTCATCATTACATCATTCAATCATGAAAATTTCGTGAATATCTCAGAATACGTATTCATGACCAACAATCATCACTAGAGTTTTCCGGTAAATTTTAGATAAAGTTCCAGTAATTTTTTTTTTAAATTTTGACTTTAATTATGTCAGAAAAAGACTCCTACTCGCTTCAGCTACGCACACACTCCCTTACACGAAAGAATTTTATGAAAAAATGCATTAATCTATACTCAATTAGCAGTATATTGAAATCAAAGTCAATCAAAAATTCCTGGTATAAATGATAATTGTATCCTATTTCAAAAAAATCAATAAACAATTTTATTAATAATTTATTAAGGCATACTTAGTTCTAAATAATCTGTTGGAGCTATATGCATAACAACTAAACTTTAACAACTTATCAAATTTAAATAAAATCATAATCAAATCTATTTCAACGAGGCATTATGCCAGATTGAGAATAAGATTACCCTACTCACTTTAAATTACGAAGCCTATCCCCAAACTTAATTCTATTGAATCTAAAATTATCACAGAAACCAATTTATCATCAAAATGGGCTGCGTCCCCCGTAATTGAATCAAGGGAAGCCTTCATCAGTTCAAACTGGAGCCACTGCCTTTATAACCGCGAGACCCTAGCTACCAATTAATGTTGAAAGTTACCTTAATAAGTAATTTCACGTCTATTTTCGCATTCCCATTTTCAAATATAGCAACATTGAAGAATACTGTAGAAAACGGAATTGCGATGGTGTAATAATTAGCAGAAAGTTTTACTTCGAAGTATCGCTTCGGAAAATTTGTTTTAAAATATTCACACATCAAAGACAATTAGGACATCCAATTTTCACGTACTACTACTCTAATTCTACTAAAAGTGAAAGCCTACTCTAATTCTACTAAAAGTAAAAACTGAAATTTTCAGTGAAATTCATTCTTGTGTTAAAAATAATATCTATTTATCTGTACTTAGTCTGGTCTGAATATATTATATAGCGATAACAGCGTCACATAGCACTTGCGTACTTAACATATAGCAACATGAGCATCTGGCAAAGTTTTAAGTAAGGAGTCGAATATTTTCTAGAGTGAATATGTTCTTAATTAAAACAAAAATAATTGAGGACTTGAATATTTTGAAAAAAAAATTACTTACGTAAAAGCTTATGACAGGAAAGAAATGCTTAATCATTTCAAAAAGTTACTACTAAAATATTGTTCGCTCATTAACAAACCCTTTGAAAACCGAGCTTCAAAGGACTGGGTAAAAAAATTAATAAACAAATACAGAGATTTTCTTAGCTTTACAAGACAAAAAATGTTGCATTCAAATTAGTAATAACTTTGGGAAAAGAAACCTTTCTTAGAAATGTTATACAAGAATGTAACTCATTATTGTTAAACCTGTATGAGACCAATAGTCAAAACAAAGTCAAACTCCTAATTTTTCAGTAAACAATTATAAAAATAGATGTGAACTTGAAGAAAATATATACAATTATATCCTGAATAAATACACTCACTCCGGTTCTTTACATATAATAAACTTCTATCTTCTATATAATACTCATATAATAAACTTATTTCTTTATAATACTCATATAATAAACATATTTCTTATTATATATTTAGATATATTATATATTTATATTCTATATAATACTCCTATAATAAACTTATTTCTTTACATATAATAAACTTCATCATATAAAACAATTAGTGAATGACGCTGTAAACAAAAAATCAAAAGCCAATGATAAATGTACGCAATAATTAAATGGTAGTGAGGTTTTTCTTAGTAAGAAAGACATTTCGTGCCTATTTTATTTGAAAGATATTTGTAAACTAATAAAATTTTGTCGAAGTGAGCAACATTCGGATCCGCACTTGTAGATCAGTTGCAAAATTCTAAAAATGGCTTCTAGGTTTCTAGATCAGGAATGAATTACATAAATAGTCAAAGTTTGTTACAGGTGCAGTTCTTCATAAATTTAATTTTGTTATACAGAAAGATATTCTTATGGAAGAGAAAAAAATCGATAAAACTACGATCTTGCATAAATCTTTGATTACCCAACAATTTTTCGTCACGTCTTTTCCGGAACTTTAATTCACCTCTTGGGTATGCTCTCTCTTTTGAAATATTTTTATACTTCGTATATTTATTATAGCTTCGGTCAATCTTGGAACGAGATTTGTCAATTAAATTTTTAGCACTCATTTTGAAAGAAGTTATTATATCTTAAACTTTTTAACTTTACTTTTTAACACTAAGTAAAAAAATGAATGAGTCCCCAGTAGTTCCAAGCAATAAAAGAATAGTGATCAAGCACCACTGACATGCTAGATATAGTTAATTTTCAGTCATACCCAACAATGACAAAGAAAACATTTTTTTTACAATTTATTGACTAAATGCAACAAAAGCAAAATAAATAAATAGTATAGTAATAAATATAATAGAAGAGAAATATTTTTATACTACATATATTTATTAAAATTTCGGTCAATCTTGGAACGAGATAAGTTAAATATGTTTTAACACTCATTTTGTATGTATGTAAATATATATCATATCATATCTTGACTACTTTTTAACACTAAGTAAAAAAATGAATGAGTCCCCAGTGAATTGTGCATCACAGACATGTTTGTCGTCATAGTCTTAACTTTTATTAACTTATTCCAATTATTTATATTTATATCATTTATTTTCCACACGCTGAGATTTTTTAATCTCAACTCAAATTGCTTTAACGTGTAGACACCTCGAACGCTCACGAACAACTATTGCAACTGCAGTCAATAGACCGCAAGTCGGTTGCCCATGAATTAAGCGCTTATGTCGTTTCTGTGGAAATAATAACTCAATATTTTCTTGGCTGCTCTCGTTAAGTTAATGTTCCTATTCTTAATAACTGACAGTATATAGTGCTTATATTTATCATAATTTACTTTAATATATGAATGAAAGTAGAAATACAATTTATTTCATTACACACATTGTTGGTTAATTTATATAGCAATTTTTTATTTGGCACTTCGTTATAAAGAGATTATTTTTTATTTTCAATTAATAAGTTTTCCACTGCTAATGTTTTTTTCAACCATAATTACTTGCACTTAAAGCACTTGGACGTTTCATCATAATAAGCAGTATCTTCACAGGAAGAAAACGCAAACACTGAATTTCTAGTGTACCTGATTTTTCTTTCTGAGAAGTAATACTCGTATAGCTCACTATTTAAAGCACAACCAGGGGACCGAAGCGTCAAAACAATGTAACTTGAGAAAGGGATGACACAAAACCAATATTATTGGTTAAAATCGTCGTATTCAGAAAATCATAGAAGCCGGTTTACTATATAAATCTAACAACAACTCTCTGTACTACAAGCAGGCGAAACTCTGATAAAATAATACACTGGTGTCGTTGTATACTCGAATACACATCTGGCAGATATCGCAAGGCTAAATTTGTCAAATTTAAATTCGCTGAACTACGTCACAACATGAATAAAATTAACATGAACTCGTATATTTTACCTAAAAATTTGTGTTTCAAAGATATAAATCTGTTTCTTGGCTTAATAAAACGTAACGTACATAATTTTGTATTCATTCCAGTGCTGTATATTTTATATTTGCAAGGACAAACAAATAACGTAAACATATTGTTCTTGCATAAGATGTAAAAAAGAATTACTTGGAAACTTTGAATAAAAGCTTATATATGTTGCAGACACGAAACCTAACGAGTGTGTTAAATAAGTTATAACGTTACATTTTTTTGCTTTTACCGAAATTAAGTAAACAGCTTTGTGGGAAGATCATATCATAAATTTTTACTAGTAGATTATTATTCTTCTTCGCTATTTCTCTTCACTATTTATACTACACTCGTAATTCTGATTTCACTTGCGTTTTACGTTTTATTTCAGTAACACATATGTAGAAATGAATCAAATTGCTAATGTAAATATACAATACAAAATATGAAACAAAACTTCATAGTAGTTAATAAAATAGGCACCATACTTATTTTCCTCGTTAAATATATTTGCGTTGGCTGAAATTGCGGATACATGCACACACAAAGTGATATCTTTCAAATATTCCTATGCTATCCACCTAAGATAATATTATAGAATCAAAATAATCAAAATAATAATAAAAAAATATAGACCAATGAATAATATAAATTTTATTAAAACTATGTTATCTTCTATATAAGGGGTAAATTAAAATGAAAGAATTCATATATTTATAGTATAATTCAAAATAAATCTCAACCATATGGACTATTTAAACAGATCGGATCATCGACTGGTATTCTGACTTATATGAGTAAATTATTCAATGTTTAACTACCTAAGCATATTTATTTGTAAACCATATTCTCATTATAAAAGCTAACAAAGGCTAACGTTATAGCCAATTTAAAGCAATAAGTGTTTATGTTATTTCTACTAAATACCGTACTTAAACTAGACCAAAATTTAATTTATCCTATAAAATTTTAAAATATGAAGAAAATCGCTCAACTTGACTTAGTAATTAAAATTAATATGAAACATAATTCATCATTAAAATACCTTCCATTGCTCGTAATTTAATCAAGTTAGGCCTTCGTTAACTCAGACTGTAGCACCGCCGTCTTCTCAGAGAAACGGAAAACTTAGTTATCAACTAACGCTGAAGATTGTCTTAATAAGTAATTTCCCGTCTATTTTCTCCTACCTAATACAACAGAAATCGTTAGGAAATGAAATGTTATGCTGTGTGGCCTTTGTAGTTGATAATTAGTAAGAGCTTTCTATATTGAAATTTTATTTTCAAATAATATTTTTAAATTTAATATATTATTGTTCTTAAATCCTTACATGGTATAAAACAAAGTCGCTTCTCGCGTTTGTCTGTCCCTCTATTACCTTATATATTTCAAGCTACGCAACGGATTTTGATGCAGTTTTCTACTAACGCTGACAAAACTTTACGAGATATATCAAAATGTTGTACTATGAAATTGTGTATTTTAAAACATATCTGCACAAAAAGTACGGGATGGCGTTTATCTTTATCATACAGATAACCCATAGTGACCATTTTTATTAATTTCTTGTGGGTTATAATTTCGTAGTTATTTTGAACAATATTATATTAATGTTTATTTAGTTAAATAAGTTGGTTTCATTGGGCATTAAATGTAGATAAAATTTTCTCTTTGTATAAATCATTATCATTAATATTTTAGAAGATATCACAGATTTGAAATTATCAAAAATCAGTATTCGCAATGCCGATGCCGTGCACAGACGGCGGCGGTAGCGGGCGGCGACGGTGGCGTGCGGCTGCGGCGTGTGAATGACTGTAATATTATTAATCGCTCTACGATTACATCACATTAGTATCTACATTGCAGCCATGCGAAGCCGAGGTGGATCGCTAGTTAATTGATAAAAACAAACGCATAACAATTCTCACACGAACTTCATGACGGATGCTAATAACAAAATGTTGGTAACGACCAAAATTAAAAAAATAAATCAACTATGGAATTCCTTTTGACGTGAAAACTTGCCTACGTCGAAAACTCAAAGGTTTATCTAATAAAACTTGTCAGGTACTGAGAATAGAACTTGGACCAGGAGGATACCGTACACGCTTAGACCTGTTAGAAACAATTGAGGTTACATAATATTTTTAATAAACTATTTACAAATATTGATATTATTTTTCATGTTTTTAACAGATAGGCAATATATTAAAATATCAACTAGGCAATATATAAGACATTTTGAATCATTGCTACAATTTCCCTGTAAAGTTTAGATAAATTTCTAGTGACTTTGTTTTTGATTACTTCGGCTTTACAAATTCAGTAGACAGGGGAAACAGAACATGTTTTTGTTGACATTTTCAACAATCTCTCTAGAACTATCTGAAATAAACTCTAAAAAGTCGTTTTGAATTCCACATAAATGGCTTTTTATAATAATATTATTACGGTATAAAAATTATGAAAAAAACTATTTCACATACTTTATATGTGAAACAGTTTTTTTCATAATTTTTATATTTACCCTCTTCAAAATTATCAATGAATATTTTTGAATATTAGCTATTATAATATATTTACACATAGCTATAACTATATCAAAATTTCAAACCGTTTTAACGTCAAGATGTTACGGAAAAGAATGGCTGTGACAAAGGGACAAACGGCAGACGACACAACATAAACAATTTAATAAACAAGTTTCCATATATTATTATTTATAAAATATGAAAATTCAATTATAATAAAAGTAAAACTGTTTAAAATATGTTTCCCAGCTCTTCATTTTGGGTATTAGAAAATTCATCATCTGATGAGAGCGTCGTTTCTCAACGTTTAATCCGAATGATTTTACTCTTAATCTGGATCGGCCTTCTCTTGCCAGGATTCAGCATCGCAATTTAAACGATTGATTTTGATAAATTTTATAATATCTGGGTTTTTATATATCTTATACAGCTCAAAATTATATCTTCTCCTTCATATATTATTTTGTTTTACACTTCCTAGGATGCTACTTAAAACACTTCTCTCACAAAGACATTAGTATCCATGTTTAAGAGTTAGAAAGATTTTATAAAAAATGTTCTTATCTTAGCCTTATTTTCTTTCCATACATCAAACTTCCATATTCTTTAATATAAACATACTTCATTCTGTTATTTATGGTTAAATGATGAGTTTGGTAATGGCTTCTAACTGGCGAAACAGTAATCCGTGTTACGTATGTCCTGTCAACCCTGTATTCTTGTATTTCCAAGATTTCATGAGTGAGAAGGTAAAAACGAAACAGTAATAAGCACTAACGTAACCTTAATAAGAACTAGCGTGTTCACCCTCTGACACAGTCCTTTATTTTTGAAAAACCTTTAGAATTTAAAACTTGTAATTTGGCACAGTATCAAAATATATTTTCTATAAGTTTTATTAAGTATTACACATTGTTTTCGATTTTACTTTAAAAATAAATATTTTGCCATAGCTTCATTACTTTTTTCTGGTATAATTTGTATTCAAAATGAATTATATCATTAAAATTTAAAACATTAAAGACTACATAATATTTCACATAAACTATACAAAGTTTGTGCACATTTAAGGGTGTAAAAATAAAGCGAATTTGTTTAATAGCTGCGATATCTACAATCATTTCTATAGCTTTTCCATAAACTCTGAGTTTTTGATACCCTGTTATTTTCATAATTTTAATTGAATAGTTCCAAAAATTGTTACATTTTTTGCATGTTTTTCAAAATATCTATGCAATATGCTATTTAAAATTTAAAAAAAATAAATTTCAAACTGTGCGCCACTGAATAAATTGAATTTAAAAAAAGGTAGAATAACTTATTTTCCCCCCATCAACTTAGCTCGTAAATAAGCTTGAATGTTACTATTGAGATATATGAGGTTCAATATGCTTTATCGCAATATCCGATTTTAAGTTTTACTTCAAACGGTTTCGGAACAAAACAGCTGTGATAGAAAAGCGGAAAGACAAGTACGGGGGTTACCTTTTAAGGGATTCGTGTTCTTATTTCTGTACGGAATGTTGAAAATAAAAAATACAGAATTCATAACAATTAATATACTACGGATCATTGTTGTTTAATTTTAAAGCATTTACGAACTAATCATATAATATTTATACACTTAATCAAAGAGGTTTTACGAAATTTTCTGTTGATTTATATTACTTCTGCTACTACTTCAAAAAAAATTATTTCAATCGAAAATAAGTTTAAAAAAATTGTTCTGATACCTGCCAGATGTGAAACATCTAATTTTTATATTGAAATATTTTTATTTGAACGAATTGAAGACGAAAAAACAAATATTCAGAAAGTTGTCAATGATAAAATACTAATTTAATTTATTATTTTATTTTTATGAAATATTTATCACAAATATTCCTTAAAAATCTTTTGAAAATAAATTTTTTATTTTATTGTAATGCTATTAGCCGACAAAACGCGAAGCTGGTCGAATTAAGTCGGAAAAAGACAAGACGTGAAACTTGCCGAATGGCACGTCGCGACACGTCATTAGAACGTTTCAACTCTCATCCAAACGCGCCATTAGATGTTTCACATAAAAAATTCTAACCACTAAAAAAACTAAAATATTCAATGTTTTTTGGCCATAGAGAATTAAAGAGTAATAATTGGCCAATCAGTGAATAAATATTTCTTGCTAATGGTTTTTACATTCTTTTTAATACTATATTCATCGGTACGACTTTAATGACTTGATAACACGTTACTAGTCTATAATCAACGTTATAAAGTACTTGCACAAGTAATTTGGTGCAGTGGAACTCTTGTCTCCATTCTATTCCCACTCACGACCAAAATTGTCTTGCACATTCTACAGTACCCTATTAGGGTTCATATTCACTTTGCCAATCAAAAACTTCCCATTACCGCACATGTTGCGTTCACTAACTAACAATATCTTACTTGATCATTATAAGCTTTGTTAACCTTCATATAAACGATGAGCTTAAAAGCTACCTCTTTATTATTTGCGCTATAATTGCGTACAGTACTAATGAAGTTAAATATTAACCTCGTTATTTTCTGTACCGGACACATTATTATTATAGACATGCGCCTCATTTTAGCGAAGACAAAAAACTACGTCGAACCTAAATTAACACGTGCTCCATACGTGACGAAATTGGATATGTTTTTGCTCGCTTAGCCATTTGTAATTTACTATATTCCCGAATAATAAAGTACAGACCGACTAAGAAAGTATATACCCGAGTAATAAAATATAACTTTCGCCTTTACTCTTGTACTCGAAATATAATACTCACACGAAAAAATATAATTACTCAACAGCACTGTTCTCTCGGGTGTTAAATATAACTAGTAGAGCTTTCAAGTAAAAGCGCGCGTGTAATTATTTATAGATTATTATACGCTTATATTATTTACTGCTCGTGTAAATATATATTTATCTATTGCAAAGTTACAATACTCTAATACATAAATAAAACTAACCTTTAATTAAGTAACGGGCCGAATAAATACGAAAGAACTTTCTTGAACTCCCCTTTCTGGTTTAGCCTACGCCCCCTCCTTTATTTCCAATGTGTAATGTTTATGTTTGTATATGTGTATGTGTAAATTAACATTTTTCTTTCTTTGTGTTCGTATTTTTTATTAATTACTTCTTATACTTACTCCCGTCGTCTCCTTTCTGGTTTTGCCTACGCCCACTCCTTTATTTCCAATATGTAATGTTTATGTTTGTATATGTATATGTGTAAATTAATATTTTTTCTTTCTTTGTGTTCGTATTTTTTATCAATTACTTCTTATGCTTACTCCCCATCGTCTCCTTTCTGGTTTAGCCTACGCCTCATCCTTTATTTCCAATATGTAATGTTTATGCTTGTATATGTATATGTGTAAATTAATATTTTTTCTTTCTTTGTGTTCGTATTTTTTATCAATTACTTATTATACTTACTCCCCATCGTCTCCTTTTTGGTTTATCCTACACCCCCTCCTTTATTTCCAATAAGTAATGTTTATGTTTGTATATGTATATTTGTAAATTTTTTTTTTCTTTATTTGTGTATTTACATTTTTTATCAATTATTTCTTATTCTTAATTTTTTTATTTTACTTGCCAGCATATTTTTTATCCTTTTGACTGTATTGTGTCCACAATATGTTGAAGTATTTTACAATGCATAATTCGATTGTTGCTTTGGTCGACGAAAAAAGATTGCTCCTGTAGTAATAAGTCCTCCTTATGTATTTGTACATAGAATTAATAAATAATACAAGCAATAACTTAGTTGCCCATAACTCCCTAATTTATTAATGCAATTCAACGAAAATAATTTCGCACTGAGATACTTGCTAAACGAAGCGGTCGTATGTATTTCATATTTTTAATACAATTATATAAGCATTTTTTGGTGACAATGTGTGAATTTATACTCATTAGTTAACTAACTCATATCTGACAAAGGAGACGCCGCATAAAAAAAAACAATTCTAGATATTTTCAAGTGCATTATAAAAAACCCCTTCATTGACACCTCATTCGATAGGATCAGTGAGAAAAGAATAGTCTGAGAAACTATAAATGTAAATATAGAAATAAATAATACGCATATGAATAAAAAACATATACATCAATAAAAATATTTCCACAAACTATAAACATATACATATTAAAAATAAACAATTTTGGGCGGGGTTGAGTGGATTTGTAATCAACCCTCTCCGGATTGAAGACCCTTATCTCTCAAAGGAGATAACATATCAGAAAATATTTCTACATATTTTCAATTGCATTTTAAACGAGCGCTTCATTGACACCTCACTTAATAGGGTTAGTGAGAAAAGAATATTACAAGAAACAAAAAATACTAATATAGAAGTAAAAGAATAGACATATAAATAAAAACACAAATATAAATAAAAATATTCTGGCCAATTATAAATATTATTATATATTAGTAAAAAACAATTTTGGACGGGGTTGTATTAATATATAGTCATCGCCCTCCGCATTGGAGACTTCTATCTCGCAAAGAAGGCACCGTAACAGAAAATATTGCTAAATATTTTCAATTGTATTTTATAAGGCATCTCATTCATTGATAGAGTTAGGAGAAAAATATATTCCAACGAAACGAAGAGAAGTTAATTTAAACAAGGGTACTGGAAAAGTATTAAATGTATAAAGTCTTAATATTGCAGTATTAAAGGTAACCCCTCTACCTTACAGTCTTTAAAATTAAACTCACTCGAGATCTGGACTACGAAAAGAATGATACAAATGATTTTATCCAAACAACAGCACTGAAAAGAGCTAATATATATATATATATATATATATATATATATATATATATATATATATATATATATATATATATATATGTATGTATATATATATATATATATATATATATATACGTATGTATATATATAAACCCTTAAAGTAACCTGTAATGTCTTAAGAATACAGAATAACCCCTCTCTTTTACATTACTTATGATTAAGTTTTGTGTATTCTATATCCTTTAATTATATCATTATGAAAAGAATGATATAATTAAAGTTTATTCCTAACAAGTATTGAACGAAACAAATAAAACTAATATTTAGATCAGTTAAGATATGAAATCGTAGTGGTTCCTTTATTCCGTCACTTCAATCTATACATACCATATCCACATATATCGAGGTAAAAAGGGATGATGATACATCACAAATGCTACAAATATAAACAAAAACACCGAACGAAAAATAAAATAGAAGAACTCATAAGAATAACAAAAACACATGTAGTGTTTTTGTTTTTGTTTTACTCTAATAACTATTACATTAAAATCAAAATCAATAAATCCATTATTATTTTAAGCCTAAAATACATACACATATATACGTGAATACGTATATATGTGTATGTATTTTAGCAACGGGCCACAATTAACGCAATTTATATTTCAAAAATAGGTAATAAAGAATTTGAGTTTTTAAAATTTATTTGACAATAAAAAATTGAATCTTTTTTCTGTGAAAACCTCCTAAATTTTGAAAACAATAAACAAACTTTCAAATTCTCAATGTTAAGGTAGATTAAGTTATTGAGAAAACGCGTTGTCGACGAAATTCGCTGAATTTTTTATATGTTATTCAAATTATTAATACATAATTATAAAATTTAAAAATTATTTACCGTTCAGTTTTAGCAAAATCGCTCTCAAAAAACTGTATAATTAGAATAGATATTTCACTACACTTTTTTATCTAAAAAAACGCAAAAATTATTTTTCTCCAAACTTTTAGGAAAAAAAATTTGGCTGTGAATCCTAGTTGAATTGCACAGAAATAAGTTTATACTGTACTGTTTTAAATTATAAAACCTATAGCTTGATTTAACTTTGTGACTAAAATTAACGGAACGCAATCTATCATCAAAATGCCCTGCGTCCCTTATAATGTAATCAAGTGAGGTATTCGCTAGCTCAGACTGAAGTGCCATCGTCACCACAGCCGCGTAGTAACGGAAAATCTAGTTACTTAGCGCTGAAGGTTGCCTTGATAAGCAATTTCCCGTCTATTTTCCTATTCTCCGTTTCCAATAAAGTAAGGGTCGTTGGGAATTGCCTTAGTTGTGGTTATGATTGGTAATTAGTTGGTGCTAAAAATATTCCTAAAAAAATATCCTTATTTTTTTAAAAATATTCTTATTGTTGAAAAGATATTCTGATTTCTTTATTACAAAATATTCTCTTTAAATATTTATTTATTAAAGATATTTATTCTTGTTTGAAAATGTCTAATTCAATTCGAAAGTAAAAAATAGTTTCTCTGCTTTAGAGAATGAGAAAGTAAACATTGCAAATACCAATATCTAAACTCGACTCCATATTCCCATTAAATCAGGTTACACAAACGTGTGATCACGATCCCATAAGGATACAATTTACCTAAAAAAACAATATTTTAATTTCTAAAATGCACCATATTTGATAATTTATCGACTATAAATGACCATACATTTAAACAATTGCACTTTACTTAAAATATAGCGGTTTTTTTGCGTGTTTGTTAACAATTGATTAAAAAAAGTTTATGCCATGATAGCGATAAAGGGAATTTAAATACACAAGACGTATAACAAGAAATACTATTGATACCCTACCAATTTTATCTTAGATATGGTCGATTGTAATACATTCTTTGATGGAGATTAATTACCTCCTGTCAATCAAATTGACCATTAATTAATCATAGTAGGTTTAATTTCATTTTAAATCTTGGAATTATACATTAATGTTTGATGATATTTCTCTTTTTAAATTCTGCTGGTGGCAACATCCTACTGTGCTCTATGGATTATTTTTGTACTTTTCAATTCAGTGTTTATCATTATGATAGAATTTGACATTTCCTTCTGGCTCTATTTTTTAACTCTCAAGAATGTGAATATTGAACTATTGGATGGTTCAAGCATAAATTTAATTTTTATAACCATAACCCAACCTTTCGAGATTGAGAGCTTGGTGATGCCATTTTGAATTTGAGATATATTCGTAACACCGAAATATCTAAAGTTATATTTCGCATGGAAGATTAAGCTTGAAAAAAGTTATATGAAGAAAGTGACAAAATTATTATGTCCAATCTACATCCTATTGATACATATGAAGACAAAGACAAGTGATATGAAAAATAAGAACATAGAGATAAAGAAAAAAGTTCAATTTAAGAATAATATTTCGGAAAATGTACCATGATAAACAGAAAGATGAAACGCGAGACCCAGGTCGAAAAGGACTCATAAATCTGAAGCCTGACGGTATAGTTTGAAAGATCTTTGGCATCACATTTCCGAGTTACCGTCAATAAAGTTATTATAGCAAACATAATACCCCTATGTAGAAAAAAATTGTGATTTTATTAGCCGTAACACATAAACAATCATAATTAAACCTCATCTCAATATTTGATATTAAATATTTCGAGTACACAATATTCACAAAATGGGCCAGAATGAATACAATGAAAAAGCTCTTTTTTTTGCAATTTTCTGAAAGCCTAAGTGGAAAAAATAAGAGAGTCCGTAGGTGGAGCCCTCTTTTAAATTAAAACTCTATACAAATTTATGTATGAATGTTCGGTTATAGGCCAAGGAGTCATGTAACATGTGTAAATTAAAAGCATATAATTTAAAATATTTAGGAACTAAAAGCCCCTAGTTGAGTCGGATGACTCTTTGATACCACTGTATTCAAAGACTCCAAGTATGTAACAGAAATATATGTGTAATGTACATGAGTAAATATAAATAAATCACATAAACTGTTAAAAGTGCTACAAGAAAATGCGTTCAATGGCCGTTGGAAATTTTCTTTTGAACGGTTTTCCGCATAGATAAACTTCTTAGTTTCCGCTCGGTCGACTAGCGAATATTGAAGCGTTTGTGACTTTAAGCCGCGCCCTTCATGGGTCTTATTGAGGTATTAAATGTTTGTGTCTCGGGGGATGAACACGGACTCTGCCTCTCGGATTTGCATATTTACGTACACTTGGCCCGTTGTAAGTTTGTCGTAATTTCCACCCGAAATAGGCGAGCAATGTTTGATAAGTCCCTCGAGTCAACGTGTGATATATTACAGGCAAATAGCTTAACAAACAAATAGAGTTGACGCCCGGAGTCGAACTTTCTTAATTTGACAACGTAAGGATAAAGTTTTTAACCGATGCTAAAATTAATCTTAGATCGTTTTCGTTTGTGTTTAATTTGTGTGCCATCCGCTTTTGAGAATTCGTAAGTTTTAGGAAATCATATTAATTTATAATATTTTCGAATTGTTTTTGACGATTTGTGTAATCGTGACAAATTTATATGGAGTAAATAATTTCCTCTCAATTTCCGTTACAGAAAATCTAATACGAGATTTTAATCACTAGAAAAACTGCCATCAGTCGTTCTTACGAAAAATAAAGTATATATGTTTAATATAATTACATTTATATAAAAAAACTGAATGTAATAAAATTCAAAATGATTTAAATAATTACTGTGACCAAATAATGCGAATGAAGGAAAAAAGAACTACAAAAATGGTTTTTCTCATCAAACATACTCGCACCGGAACAAGAGGGTAAGTTGATGGACTTAAAAAAGACTGCTACCTTAAATGGAAAGACTTGAAAAATAACGATTAGTGTAAAAATTTTAACAAAGTCAGAGTCCACCTAAACATATGCAGCAACCGATGATGAAAATGTCGATTTGTATTCTAAATACTATTTATAATTTAAGATAATAAATAAATAATCTACATCAAAGTCATATCAGAATTATTTCAAAGACTGAATACAAAAAAAAATAAAATAGTTTAAACGTTTTTAGTGCTCTCATCAACGATAATTACCAAAGTGTATTTTTAATAATTCTGCCCTCTATTTCAAAGGGCTATTATAATATTCATAAATTTAAAAACCAGCAAATTCAGGAACATTCTTTGTAAACATATTTTTATCTTTCTAGCTGATAATTTTTCATGAAAATTTTCTAATTAATTTTAAAGGGAATTTGAATAAAAGAAATTCTATAATAATATTTATACTAACTTTAGAATGCTTTCAAATTAGTTATGCTATTAAAATGGAATAAAATTAACAAAGAATAAATTTTTTTAACATGAAAACTGAAGATTAATTTCCTTTAAAAGACTGTCCGGGCACATTATTTAAAACATCCGTTAAAATTTTCAGAATTTTCGAATGTCGAAATGTCTATATTATAACGCAATTTATTCCTTTTTATTATGTGTGGGAGGAAACTTGAAACAGTGAAGTAAAAACATTAGTGTTACCTATTTTAAATCTATAATTTTTTTTTTAAATTAATAAAAATATTCTACTTATTTGTTATCTACCAAATATTTGTGACTAATACCAAATTAATATTGTAGAGAAAATAATTAATTAATGAATTTTGTAATAAATTTATTAGTAAATTTAGAGAAAATAATTCCGTAAGCTTATTTCATTGAAAAGTTTACATGTTTTTTCTATGACTCATTCACTAATTTCAAAATGAAATGTAGAGTTGTAACTTTAAACGTTTCTGAATAGATGAAATTTACTATAATTAGTAATTGTTATGAACAGGTGAGTGGATATGGGTGTGGGCCGTATAAATGCGCGTGTGTGGACGCGTATATTTGGGTTTGCGTTGTGCGCCATTTTTTATGTATGTGTCCGTGTGTGCAGAAGCACATTCAAACTGCAAATAAGGAACGCAATTACGGTAATATGTTAGTTTTTTTTTTATTTTAATGAAAAATTCTATGTTTTATGTAATTCATATTTTGTATCAGAATTTTCTTACATATAATTAAATTATTATTGTAGATAAAAAATAAAAAGGATTAGGAGACCAACAAAGTGTAAAGTTTGGAGTGGCTTCCGTTGACAGTTTGCATTCATTTATTTATTATATATGCATACATACATGCATATATGTATGCATACACACACGCGTGCGTGTGTGTGAATATGAATGAATATGTGATATATATATATATATATATATATATATACATATATATATATATATATATATATATATATATATATATATATTGTGATATATTCTTTATCCGGTATCTGCGTAGTAATATTACGTTGGAATTAAAATTATATTAAACACTCATCAATATAAATAAATTCTAAGTAAAGTCTCTAATTTTTTAGTTCAACGTAACTTCGAAATTTACACCATCGATTTTTAAAAATCTGCACTGGAGGATAGGTACGATCCTGTGTATGAACTGTCCCTATAATAAAATTGTAACAAAGTAAATTCTGCATATGGAAAATATTTTAACAAGAGTATTGACATTGTATAGAATGATAATAGAAACCAGAAAACCTATTTTAGAATTTTTGTCTGTCTGTAGGTGTTATGTGCGTCAATCACATAATAGTTTATAATCAAGAGCAAATTTTGAGTGAAAGGAAAAATTTCTTTTTCCGAATTTCACGCTATTGAAATGTAGAATAATATATATATATATATATATATATATATATATATATATATATATATATATATATATAATTAAATTTTATTAACTTTTATATAACAAAGTGGTAGTAAAAAGGTTGAAATTATAAAAGTAAAAAACAGCTCTCAGAGATGAAAACTAAAATAATCCTCCGCTTAAGTCATTTAAAAATTTACCCCACCCCCCTACCTTCCGGCACGCTCGATCGATTTGCAATCTGCAGTCTGCCTGGTACGATGGCCGTGATCGTGATGCAGCTGCTGAAAGCGTTGGTGGCATAATGAGCTTTGACGTAGCACATGCTTCGCACATGCCAATAATTGCACAACAACTTATATAACGTCACCAAGCAGTTTCATTTCCGGTGAAAGTAGCGTTTTCTTTAACAATAAATAAATCCCAAATAAAATTGGTACGGTTATAAATGCTTTATGGTCCAGAGGATATTCTCATGAACCACTGTACGTCGTATTTTTTAGAGTGTACACTCCAGAAAACCAATGTATTTTTCTCTCACAAAATAATTGAACTATAACTGTTTTAAGTAGCTCTTTTTGATTAAAAATATGTTAATGACGAGTAAACTCACCTTAGACATTTGGACACGTATTTGGACCTATATTTTTATTACCTAGTATTTCAATGATATTTATAAATATGATTATTTACAACGTAAATATATTTTCCACTTTACCTTCCGCAGGCGTAAAACGAGGTGCATATTTCCAAAATGATAAGATCTAGGATAATTGCTATAGTTTTCCTGTAATCTTCTAATCAGATTTTACCGACAATGTTTATTTCATAATTTTTTATTCAGTAGTTTCGGAAATAAGGGGGGAGAATTCTCTGCTTTTACATATTTTTCAAAACATATTTTTAAATACGCAATTTAAAACTATAAATTTTTTGTATCCCCCATAATATGTTATATTAATATTTTCTTGGCTCGCTCTTTAATTATTTTATTAATATTTATGAAAGTTAGCTAATGCTAATTATGTAGCCTAATAAGATGTATCACTATGTCAAAGTTCAAGTTTCTACGTCGCACAGTTTCAGATAAAACCGGCGGTGACAAACGGACAAAGAGACAGACAGATAAGTTATCTTATTAAGGTTTCGTTTTTCACTTCGAACCCTTAAAACATTAAAAATAAAAATACAGCGAAAATATGTATAATTTAAATTAAAAAATAAATAGGAACTGGTAAAAAAGAATAAAATATAAATCCCATTAAACCATTTCCGTCAGCCAAGCGAACATAGTTGCGTGCAAAAACGAGTCCATGATAAACTAAACAATTTTTTCTGTATATTTTACCATACGAAATTTAAATCTAATATAGATATAAGAATATTAGTATCGTTGCCATATAATTACTATATTTAAATTTACAAATTAATGAAAGTTTTATTCAAAACGTTAATATATACTTTCTATCTGTTTTATTATTCAATACGTCAATTCAAACATTCAAGTGGTACGCAATTTCTAATTTACAAATATTTTGCATTTATACCATAAAATACAAGTTAACCCTGTTATTGTGGGAAGGTTGTCCGCCTGACTGCCTGGAACCTCCAGCTGACGGATAGAACAAGTTACAGACTTCCAATTTACATACAATACATATTATGCTTTGGTCTAAAACAAATATTGTATTTATAATTAAATTATTTATGATTTAATTTCGGATTGATACCATATACGTACAAAGATTCTGATAAATACTCCACCACATGGTAATTCTACTAGGCAGAAAAGATACCTTATCCCTAGGCGTGTGGGGTATGATTGAAACAAGCCCTGTGACTAGAATGTAAGTTTTAAAAATTTATTAAAATAAAAAAGCAAAGCTCAAATCTGTCAAAGAACAAAGAATATGCATGTAATTTAAATTTGGTTCAAATATTTTTTCCAACTATTTATCAACAGGACATTATTTCCAAACCATTATTTCTTCATTAATTTCTTTTTAAATGCAGAAATAATGAGTGCAAATGATGCGAAGGAAATTGAAATTGTCGGAACACAACACTATTGGCTAAAAAGAAACGTAACGTCAGAATATACGTCAACAGATTATTACGTCAACAGTTATTGTTGACTTTTTGTATAGTATTTGATGTGTTTGACAAGGAAAAATAGTGTTCTTGCAATATTTTACATATCTAGTATATTTTTAACATCCTATTATAATTGAGAACCGTCGACAATGATGACTGGAAGTGATTTTGTGAAAGCACGTTTAGATAAACTGCCGAGAATAGTGCAGCATTCATGATAACATCTTATTTTGCTGCGAATCTAGATTTTACGTCAGCTGAGATCAAAAGAATGAAAGCTGCAAGGTTTTCATACATAAATGCTTTAATACATGATTTATAATCATACATCATGTACATTTTTATACATAAATACGCTCATAAGTAAAGAGCAGTATGTATAACCGCATACTGTCTATATTTTATTAATATATGTGTAATGTAATGTTATTTACGTTCAGTCAATTTTATTACATTTTAGTCAAGTCACTTTTTGAGTATTTTGACAATGTTATGTGTTTTTTTTTCAAAACGTAAAAAAGCAAAAAACGAAAGTCGTATTAAACTTTTGTAAACTAGTTTATTTACGCCGTCATCTACTGCTTCTTTGATTGATATTCAATGCAAAATTTACTTATCATTAACTAAAATCATACTAGCTATCCAAATAAAACGTACTTATATTAAAGTGATCTTCACAACAAAGCAAACAATTTGTTTTAGATACTTTATCTCTTTATATAACCTTGCATCATTGTTTTCGTATTTTTGCATCTCTCGGGACAAGAAAAACATTTTATCAATTGCACTCCTAAGAATATTTTTGCACCTAGGTACAATATAAAACTTATAAACTGTATTTCAAGATTCTTCCATGATTTAATTTTTTTTATTTGTCTACAGTAAACAAACGCCTGGACATAGCTTGTGATGTCATCAAAGGCGCAGGAAAATGGTGGCGTTTAAACAGCTTTTTATTTACAGTTTTAAATATTTTTTCACATACATTGTTTCATTGACTTGAAACATTTCCAACAGAATTTCTACTTTTACTATCCAATAACGATGTTAACTGTAAATTAGAAATTTTAAAAAATTACATCCATTTTCCAATTTTCTAATTACATACATACTCGTAATTATCAAGTTTCTTTCTTTCACTGTTACATGCTTAATTATATACCTTATTAATTTAAGTGAGATGAATACAAATACTCTCTAGATGAATACAAATTAAAGGCAGATCTCACGTTACTATATGATTCTTTAGGAGAGTAATACTTGTTTTTGGGTAAATATTTCAAGAAAACATTTTAACTCACAGGCTTAAATAATTTTTTTTAGAAACTTTTAACGTCATTATAGTTTATTTTTTACTCTTTTTTATATATTATATAATTATATTATGTGATTATAAAATGACGTTATTGTATTCTAAGTAATGTTGGGTAACTGTGAACTGAAACATCATCCCTGCAGATCTGTACTGTTTTATTTGTAAATCTTTGCATTATTTTAAATACTACTTAAACTAATTGGTCTTTACATGTCCATACTTTTCCTACCAGAAAAATCTTTTTAATTGACGAAGGAAGAAAAATACATTTTCAGGATGCGCTTCATTACCCAATGCAATCGCCGGTTCTCAAATTGGTTTATGAATCAGCCCACATCGCCGTCTCACTCAACTGCACTCGTAACTTAATTACTTTATTTGCGACAGTTCCCTGTGCGGTTAATATTTCGACGTTGTAGAATGTAAATCTCGCTTCGAGGACTAATTTAATTTCCAGTCATAACGTTGCCAGAACGAGCCGTAATATGACGATGTTAGTTAGCTAGACTATAATTATGAACAATAAAGGATGTAACTCCCATTCTCTTTAGGAATATCATTACGTTTTCTTCTTAGATGTAAGTACTTGTTAGGAACAAAGAATTGTATAAAGCAATTTGTTACGTGATAACATTTTATTTATATAACTTAGTACGTAAAAAAATTTAAATTAATATTCATCATCGTGGAGAATAGATAAAAATCCTGGTTGGTAAGTAATTAATCGACCATATTTAAAGTTATTTTTCAGTAATTAAGCAAATGGAACAATTGAAAATACAAATAAATATATTATAAAATCGGGAGCATCGTAATATCAAATCAAACGGAAGAAATTTTTGTAAGATATTCCAATAGATTAACAGGATAAATAAATTTTTCGTGAGGTATTCCAATAGATTAATAGAATAAATAAGACTGTAATGCCCACATTGCATACGTATCAGATACATAAAATAATTCTAGAAAATTTAGTCAATATTACACAATACTAAACAATTAAAATTGTAAGAAAAATACGACACGATTTTTTTGGGAATCCTTGAATTATTCTGTAAAATATTATTTGAAAAAAAAGTTTCCAAACTGTATTTTGCTAACTGAGTCGTTGATCTTATTGCGCACTGCCAATCTATTCAGCTTAAATACATTGGTATATAAACCATATTAGTTCAGTTGGAATTGGCTTTTATTCCATTTTAAACTGGGGCCAAGACCAAGTCCCAGGTTGCGAGTTCGATTATCAGTTACCGAGATAGTAAAGTTTTGTGCTCGTGGGTCTAGCAGTATATACCCTTTACTTAGGAAAAAGATACTCTCTACACGGATGAATGTTACGGTACCGTTAGAGCAACCTTTCGATCGATTGCCTTTTTGGATGTATCGAAGTAAACTTGGAGTTGAAAGCTCACATTTCACGACAGTACTATGGTGGATAAATATGGTAGTGTTTTAACTAGGCTAATGTAATATTACCAAGTCAATGATTTACTAAACTTAACTGTAAATAACAATTTTCTTAAATAATGCGGGTATTATGGCGAAATTAGTTTTTAAACAAAAATATTTGAAATTGGAGATACTTTATAGTGTTTTTAATTTCTTTCACCACGAGATAATTTTCAGAATTTTTCGTCCTATTTCATTAATACACCGGCCTGTTAAAAATAAACTCCCTATCTTTATTATTTAATTACGATTCAATCTTTGGTTAAATCAAAATATACATATGTGTTCATAAAAATATAGTAACCATGATAAATTTCGTTATGATTTTAATTCAATAAAATGTTGAAATAATGAATACTATTTAAGAATTTCAACATACACGTTAACGTTAGAAATGGCAATAACTCAAAGTTATCTCTTCTCAGTTTTAGACTTCCGTAACTAAAAAGGAAAAAGTGAACATTTACAAAATCACTGACGTATCCATCTGTCCGTCTGTCATAGTCAATTTTCTCAGAAACCGCTTGATGGAGAAACTTGAAATTTCATGTAGCAATAAAATATATTAATCAGCACATACCTCAATAATCAATTAACGCTCAAATATATTTACATCAAAATTTCGGGTAAAGTTAAATTTAGGTACTCTATGTAAGAAGTACTATTATCGGTAATATAGGTGCTCTATGAAAGATGTACTATTATAGGTCATATAGGGGCTCTATGAAACATGTACCATTATAGGATATCCTGAAAATCTAAAAATATGTCCCTTTCCCCTTGTTTTTAAAACTACTGAACCAAAAATTATGAAAGAAATAGGGTTTTTGAAACCTACGAAATTTATACAGAAATTATTGCATTTTTTGCCGTTATTATAGTTTATGAGAGATTCAAGGTAATGTATATGTCCCTCCCTACTTAATTATATTAGATATAATTATCTATTTATTGCCTTAGGGAATCCATGTTATGATGATTTAATATAAATTAAAAAAATCACTTCTGACGAGATACCCCTTATGCGCGAGCCACCCTTGACCGGTTTATATTTATTATTAGAATAGAATAGAGTTCTATTCTGATAATAAATAAAAACCGACCCGCGCTTCAGTGAGTAATAGCATCTCATAGCAAAGGTGTTTTTGGTGATTTAATACAAATTTTTATTACGATATAAATGTCTTTATATTGTACACTTGAATATATTCTTTGAGTTAGTACATTATTCTAAAAAGTGTTGTATATATACAGAAAAAATTGGCTTTATTACCCTAATTTACATCCCTGCCTCTAACGTAATTTAAAACACCCTAACTTTTCATCTTCTCCAATTAATCTAACTAATGATCTGAAAATAAAAATATTCGTAATTAATTGGGGCAATCATGTATTTTATTTACTTAATATGTACTTACAAAAGGCAGTAAATACAAAGTATTCTAATAATAAGCTTTACCTGACTATATCCACTTAACATTTCACATTACTTCAAGTCCTTCTCCACATATTTAAAACTTTAACACGGCGGCTACGAACGGGGTCTCACGCCACTCACCTGCACACCGCGTTTAACCGTCAGACATCTGAACAATAAACGCTCGTAACCCGAATAAAATAAGTAATCACACATTATTAGGCAGGTCGACAGCAAAGGTATGGCAGAATTACATGCCTTCAATGTTGTGGCCCTTATTCGTAGTCGTTAGTATGCAAAGTAGATTAAATTTTTTTTTATTCATTTAAATTAAAAAAAATTACGAAGAAAAAATTCTATTGCTGTTCCACGCCTATTATTTGTACATAATTTTTTACGAATGTTTTATTGAGATAATAAATAGGTTCTGTGGCTAAGTCAAATTTAAGAATATACATTAAACTTTATTTAAAACCAGTGGAATACCAGGCGTATTGAGTACTAGGCATATTATAGCTCTTGAAAACGAGGGTCATTACTATAATAGATAAGGGTGAAAATATTTTTTTTAATGTGGTCGAAAACCAAGTTTTGTTCGACATTAAATAACACATTTTGAATAATAAACCTAAAAACTATATTATTCAGTATTCCTTTTAGATACAGAGTAACTCTATGTCAACTCTATGTCTATGTAAACTAAATTTAGGTATCCTTTTGGAATCTCCAAAATTATACTGTATATTATGAATATAATAGTAATTTTTTTCTATTTTGTTTACCTTTATTGGTTTCTTGTCTCGTGAAGCAAAAACTGCAATGAAATTTAATTTCCCACGTATTTTAAGGACTGAATCAATCAATGCGCGCTTATTTTGTGAAATGCCTTATAAAATTACTAATTAAACTTACAAAATCCCTGTTAGTAGGGCTTACACACTATTAAATAAAATGATGTAAAATAAGTAATTTATTTCATGATATAAATAGTTACTGTTGTAAATAATTAGTTATAGTGACTTATAATTCTACGGTATTAAATTTCTGTAAGATCCTCTTGTACAACAGTTTTTTTTATCTTTGATTATTTAAAGTTATTGATAATTGTCGTATTTAAAATTTTTAATAATTTTAATGTTAAGAATAATGTAATTTTGATTTTTGTTCTCGTAATGATAAGCTTCCTGAAAGTGTATATTTTCATATCGTCAGTTTACCATTATTGTATCATTAACATTCGATTTGTATAATATTTACAAATAAGCTGTGTTCTAATTTAAAACAGAGTAATCTAAATTAGAGATTTATATATATATATATATATATATATATACATAAACAGTGTCCAAGAATAATAAATGTCGGACAAGGAAAGACGTTATTCGTTTACTGAAAAATACTTTTGATTGTCGTTAAAATGAAATATAAAATATGACTTTTTTATCAGAAAATTCAAAACTATACGCATAATTATTTGTCATTTTTTCTATACACAGGATACTTACGCACGTCAATCAGCACCGCTCGAGATAATGACGGTGAATCAATAATAAAAAATATTTTGTTTAATTGATTGAGTAAATGACAAGAAATATAAGTATCAAACACTTAATAAATAATATTATTAATGTACTCACTTATATTGTAGTCTCTTTGGAAACGACTCAATCCATGACTTTTTCACGTTTATAAAGTATACAAGGAAAAATCATTTTAGTAACAATTATTACACAAAAAAATATTATTAATTTAATGTTCATATAAAATTATTTCACTTATTTGTTTAAGAAGTCTTAAAATACATGTTCAAAATTGTTTCCGTTTCCTTCTACACACAATCGTGCTCTCCTTATAATTGAATTAGTAACATTATTCTTAATCGCATGCACCTAAACACATGAGTATGTCATAATATTCCGAATTGGAATAGCGTATAGTAGGCATTAAATAGTTATCAAAATAATAATTAACAAAAACAAATGTAAATAAGTCAGAAAATCGAAATACGTTGAATATAAATTTCAAAACGACATGATACGTTCAAAGCGCGGTGATTGTTGTTCACAAGCGCAGGTGATAAACTACATCTGCACCAAACCCCATCCTTTCTCAACCTGAAGGTCGCGTTTATTATTAAAGGGGTCGCAATCTGTCCAAAAAACAAGACCTGCTTATAAAATATTCGTTTATTAAAATTAAGGTAATAACAACATGAAAAAATTAAGTTTTAACTTATTAAGTAAGCCTTAATTTCTTTGAAATGATTAACGTAAAATTAATTAATATATTACTTTAATTTTAGAGTATAGTAAAGAGGTCGCAGGGCTTTTTACTTAATTTTTTTTTATGGCTCGTGATGTTAAAATGGTTGAGAAAAAATGGCTTACACTGTTCGTTGTTTTGTCGCATGAATCGCTAAATTTGCAGGTAGAACTTTGTTTTCTTTTCAAATACATTCGGATGTTATTTATTACGCTAGAATAGTCATTGTGTTTATTTTTAATTAAATGATTTAAAAATATTATGTCACTGGATTTGGTAAAATAGAAATAGAACATTAGAATATAATACTAAACACGTGTTTAAGAGAAAAAAAATTACGCTTTACGAAATTTTCAGGCCGCCACTAGGGCGTGTCCTGTTATTAAATCAAAAAATTGCGGCCAAAGTAAAATAAATATAATTCAACACACGTTTAAATTACCGTATGATCCAAAAACCGATGTATAATTATCGATTACGATTTTGATTAACAAAAAATGTTTCTACTAGCAAAGACGAAACAAAACAAATATAAAATTTTGCTTTAAAAATTACAACTTTATATGTTTTCTTGAAATCAATGAGAAACTTCCATAATTTTACGAACTAAATGTTGCACAGTATGAAGACAGCTTCTTACAAATGTAATAATAAAATATATTAAAGAATTATCTCTTCTAAATCATTTCTTTGAAGGATTCTTCCGAATTTGGTATAATCATTGATATCTATAAGAATTATTTTATGCATACATACTTATTTAATATGTCCAATCTGAGGTATCTCCACACGACACTCAAAATGCGAACTATTGATAAAAAAATAAATAACGTAACACAGCTTTGAAACAGCTGGCTATTTTCTTGCTTCCATGTCGGTTTTGGGTTTTAAGACAAGGAATCGTTTCTAATTGGTTGGTATGTCGTACGATAAACACGTAAGCCAATCCAATCTAGTCCACGTGGACTATTAGCAAATAGCAAATAGAAGGCGTTCCCCGTGTTATTATGCAACTCTTTGTATCACGCCACTTTTTAAAGTAACTTTCTTTCAGTAAAGATGCAGGGCACTGCTGAAATCACATGTGCATTGGTCATACTTGAAGTACAAAAACCGTTTAATTAGTCAAATAAATTAAGAAGTTTATTGGAGATAAATATTTTTACTCGTATTATAATTCAGACTTTAATATTATTGTATCTATCTATCGACCTATGAGGAAACTTTATGGGAAAGGATTAACAAAAATTTAATACGTTTAATAGGAATACTCAAATGATTGATAAAGTGATTAACTCGATAATTAGGATAGTGTGATTGTGTTTACAATAAGATGGTTAATATTACATATTTTAGGCTAATCAAACATTAAAGCGAAATAATTTTTAATGTTATGTAATGAAGTATATTAATTGAATTAAACTTCATTGAAATATTTTTCTATGCAATATTTTACAAAATATTTAAATCATATGTTAAGTGATTTCCGCATAACTACAACATAAGTGAGTACGTTAGTAATTAATTTATGTGTTTAATAGTCTTGTTTCATGTCATAAATTGAATTCAAATAAATTAAATTCAATATTTAGATAGGCAATGGCGCCGGTATAGTGAAATATTAATATCAGCTGTGTGGTACATTGAATAAAAGAGTATGTGTAGTGGTTGTGTACGGCTAACGTAAGCTTTTTCCCATGCGTTAGCGGTATTTAGTATTTTAAAAGGAGTTATGTGATATGTAGACAGCCAACGAATATCGTCTTTCTTTATCCGACATTTATTTCCGGACACCATGTATATATATACATACGTACCATCACGATTCACAGTTCAATAATTATCTATGACTTTTTAAGTTATCATACAGTAAAGCAGCTAACTTCAATCCAATAAACTATGAATACGGCGGTCAATCACGCTCGCGCAGCTCGACTCGAACCGTGACCCCTTACGTCACGGCGCCCGCGGTCAAGCGCCCACTACCAATTGAATCATATGGAGCTGAATTATACATATGGACAGATTAAAAATTTTAAACATATACTATAATATTCTTTAAAGTTTTATCTCCACCTATGGTATTATTTCTACTTGTTTTTGATGCAATTGATTTGGCAGCATAATGAGTAATACTTTCGACATTTGCGCAAACCAAAAAATTAAAATGAAAAAAATATGATTAAAAACCAACAATCCGACTTCGCAGAAGTTTAAAAGAAGCAAATGTTACGGCACTACCAAAATTTTGTTAAGCAATAATTTACAAACGCGATTGCGCAAGGAAATCTCAATTAAAATCAAATTATTTTTCGTAATCAGATATCACGTGCAAATCATTACTTGAGGAAGTTTTTACACTACTGGTAAAATGGTTTCTCTCTTTTTAGCTTTTTCCCCAATTGGGTATTAAAAAGTTAAAACTTTATAATTAAGTTACATTTATAAATATCTATAAAATATGTACGTGGCTGTACATAGTCCTTGTAGCTATTTGTATTAGTTTTTAAATAACCTCTTATTTCCAATGACAAGAAAAGTCGTGTGATATCCCGAACAAAAATCTGTCAAGCCGTTCAAGCTTTATCAGAAAATATATAGTTACACACCCGCAAATGCACATGAAACATTTTTCAAATGATGGGTTTGATATTCCCTATTTATATATATAAATATATATATATATATATATATATATATATATATATATAAATATATATATATATATATATATATAAATATATATATATATATATATATATAAATATAAATATATATATATATACATGTATATATGTGTGTGTACACATATACACTACTAACATATCGGAGTGGTGATAGTCATTTAGTTATTTAGTCACGAAATTAAGTTTCTAAAATATTCACAATTAAATGAAACTACGTGATGTAGTATTATTTCTACTATCTTTAATTTCTTTACCACGACCTAGGTTTCGTTGTATTACAACATCTTCAGGATCAGGAGGAATCTTTGCTAATATCCCACCTGAAGATGTTGTAATACAACGAAACCTAGGTCGTGGTAAAGAAATTAAAGATAGTGGAAATAATACTACATCACGTAGTTTAATTTAATTGTGAATAATGAATTTCTGCAAAATTAACGCCAAATATATTCAATTTCTAAAATATTACAATACTTAAAATATGTATAGGTCTCCTAGATCTTTACAATCCTTTGTGATAAAATATCTGCTGTCTTGTAAATAAGTCTGTTATAGAACCTAAAATATTCAAAATAAATGTCATTAACATATCGGTGCTTTCAGCCATAATTTTTAAATTTAAATTGTCTTAAGTACTCGCTTTAGCATAACCTAATAACATACATAATTATGATATTATCAAATTTCGAATTTTAATAAATATATTATTAAATACTAATACAGTTTTGAAATATTTTTGGAGCACAATATATTAATATACAATTTCTCATTACTTACTTAAATTATCAAATAAGATTTTTTTATTTATAATTTCGCAGAATTTTTATTTGATGTCCTTAGATGAAAAAAAGTTCTGCTAAATTTCCGTTTTAATTCTAAATAATTTTTTTCCTAATCTTCAAGTTGCACATCATGAAAATTAAATCTAACCAGTAAATGTGTTTAAGCCGGCTCTCGAAACCAAATACTTTAGATAAAATAGAATAATTTAATAACCAAGCTATTTGACTAGATAGTAGAAATTTTATTATGAAATTTTGAATAGAGTGTAGACTCTGATTCTAACGAAAATACTACGTAATTTTATACTGAATGATAGTATATTTCTCCTTAAAAATTTTTTTTGATTTCGTAACACATCCATTTTGTTTAACAGCTTCGTGTGTACGCCCTATGGTCGCCTGGTAACCACACTGAGCCATCGCTAGAGCGAGACAGTGCTTTTGTTGGAGTGAAATAGAAAGTCTTATCACGCTCTCTAACTTAGGTTACAGCCAGTATCCATGCCAATAATAGAGGAAAACATAGTGCACATCGATATTGCACGGGAAATATAAAACTATATCGATATATGCGCAAATCGTTTATGGTTATCACACTCGGTCGCTCAAATTTCTATGGAATACTCTTATAGAAAATTATGGTACCTATAATGGTATATGGTATTTTCAGAGCATAGCTAAAAATACAGAAGTTAGCTTAAAATGATTTAAATAATAATACACTTTTGTTTTGATGAATCCACTCAGGATTCTAAAATAGTCAATTTGCGACATTATCTCTTTGTACAGTATTATGCAATACACGAGAAAAGACATGCTAGAATAAATAATTTCCTAAAAGAAATAAGAATATCTAGCTCGACCACTTCTAATACCGTTTCATATACAACATATAGAGTGTATAAAATTCCACCTTTTGTATACATACAATGAAAGTCAATATAAGAATCATCTTTGTATAAGATATTCTACAATACATGAGAAAATACGTGCTGGAAAAAATAATTTCCTAAAAGAAATAAAAATATCTAATTAAGTGAGCTCGACTACTTCTAATACCGTTTCATATACAACATTTAGAATGTATAAAATTCCACCTTTTGTATACATTCAATGAAAGTCAATATAAGAATCATCTTTCTATAAGGTATTCTACAATACATGAGAATAGACGTGCTGGAATAAATAATTTCCTAAAAGTAAAAAAAATCCAATTAACTGATGTCGATCGTTCTTGCTAGCATTTAATATGCGGTATTTAGAGTATTTACAGTTTCATGTTTCGTATGCATTTAAGCAGAGTCAATATGGGATATTATATGTATATACAATTTGCTACAATATATGAAAACAAACCATATCTTAAAATCTATGAAAATGTTCTATTAATTGAGGCCGACCATTTCTCCTAGAGTTTAACATATAACATTTAGAGTAAATATGATTTCACATTTTGGATGCATTCAAGAGGACTCAAAATAGGATTTTATCTGATTAAATAAATACTTATCATCGACCAAGCATACAAGAAACACGTACGTTCGTCGGTATAATTCAATCTTTAATACTGCTTCACATCATTGCTTTTGTGAAATCAATTCCGTAATTGATACTGACTGTTGACTTACCTGTGTCGTTTTCACTTGCAAATTACATTTGATATCCTTGTTTTTTTAATTGAGGTATGTCAAGAACCAATGATTTGCTTAATTTTATTTTTTTAAGTATTACTTAGTTATTTAAAAGATAAAAAAAATAAATCCAATCGATGTTGTGGTCTCTGTAAAATTTTATAAATTATCATATTTCCTGAATAAAGGTAGGTAAAAAAGATAGAGAATTGACAATAAAATAGATTGAATTAGCCCTTGAATAAAATTGCTTTTGAAGCTTTTAATTTTAACAGATATAAATCATTGGTCCTTAAAGTGTCACAATTTGATATAGAGCGACAAAAAATATAGCTTAATGAAAATGACCCACCTGGTATTATATCACGTAATTCTATTTCAATATTTATTTCCTTAGTTTATTTTAATTTGCCCCAATTTTATACCTTTTTTTTAAATGATAATTGTAACACCGCTTCCCTTGTATAATTTACATAAATAAAATGTTTTTAATTTTAGGAATTATTGTTGAATACGTCCGTACCTTTCGACAAACAAATATGGAACAAAGAAAGCTTTAAATATATTTATGAAAATTTAAATACATATTTAATAAATTTTAAGTATTATTATTTTCTAAAATATAAAGAAAAAAGTTATTGTTGGATGTAAAAATGATTTTACTTATTTCTTGTTGAAAAGAAAATAAACCTACAAAAGAAATAACCTAATATAATGTAATCTTTTGATCGTTTTAATGAAATGAATTATTATGTAAATGCTACATTTTGTTCATAAAAACAGTTTTATAATTTCTGCTGACTTTGTTGGCAACGTTCTTTAAATAAATTTTTAATAACTGTTAAGTATTAAATAAGACGTAGTAGTGACATAATTGATTATCAAGTTCCTCTAAATAATCTTCGAACTGTCCCTTTTTTCTACGTTTTAAAATAATAACGAAATTACAAAAACATATCTCTAATCTTAATCCGTACAAATGTCCATTGACGTATTAAAATAATGACGATATTACAAAAACATATCTCTAATTTCAACTTTTAATCGATACAAAAGTCCATTTATCACAATTTCATCCGCCCCTATCTCGATTAAAATCGCGAGTTCGTCCCTTTTCCATCTACGAGTACAAAACAAAAGCAGCGACCGAATGCGCCGAGCGCAGTTACCCCGAGTGCATGCACAGAGAGCGCCTTGTAGCCGTAATGAAACGACCGCCACCTCTACACGACAGCATCCTTAACAATTACTCCTGTCTTCCTTACACGAACTTACGCAAGCCGTAATATTACAAAGTAGTCTTTTCACATAGCTGCCACTCGCGTCTCGAAGATACGCGTCAGCTTATGCGCTGTTTCGTGTTCTATTTTAGACTCGTGTTGTAAAATGGACGTGTAGGTACAGGGTTGTAATTATACACATTGTAAGTATTCGACTTTACACTTAGCACGTCAAACAATAAAGAATTAAATTACATTTTACATATTTTACTTAGTTACAAAATAGTATATCCATGTAGTTGTTGCTAGCATTTAGAGCATACCCGATCTTAGGAGCTATTTCGTGTTCTATCATAGACTCGTGTTATCTGATAGACGTTTAGGCAGTATAGAGTTATTATTAAACAGATTGCCAGGATTTAATCTCGTACTTAACACCTCACGTAAGATAAAAAATTAAATTACAATTTGCATTTTACCCATATAATACTTATCAGTATTATTTGTCGACGATAAAAATTAAAAAGTGAAGGTCTCACCTCTTTATCCTTCTATCAAGAAATATGTTACAGTTTTCAGAAATCTAAACCGTGTGTATTTTAATACTAAAATCCTATATTAGTCATGTATGACATTTTACTTTTAAATATACTTAAAGGTGAGGAAAGGAGTAGTAATTAAATAAAACGTATTTTAATCCCAATGACACATGTGAAATCAAAGATAAAAAATATCTTAAATATAAAAAAAAGAAAAATAATCGGCTAAGGGAAACTTAACAAACTGCACAAAACTGCTTGTAATATTTCCCGATCTTTTAAAGGAATAATAAGAAAAATCTGGAAAAATTGTTTGAAGTGAACATTGGAGAAACATTAAAAGCTCGTATTTATTATAAACAATCTCTTTATTTAAATCGCAATTACGAATAAAAATATTAATGACAGTGAAAAATAAAATATCATGAAATATCCATATAAATATTATCTATGATATCATACACAATATTTATTGTGTATAGTGCTTCAATAATTTTTTATGTAAGTATTTTAATTTTTTATCAAATTATTGCACAAAGTACGTATTACATTTTTTATTAAATTATTGCACAAGTTAATTACATTCGCACATGATAGACCAAATCACGCACTTTACATACAAGTTTGTTTGAAAGTATTAAATTGCACGCATTCTTAATAATAGATACTGAAAACCTATAATTGCATACTTTCGTGAGGATCACTGATTACTCGAAGTCCCATTATTTTAAGTAATACTTCTGACTTATTCGTAATACCTGAACTATTCCATCTAACAAATTTCTACATTAAACACTATATTTTGTTCACAAAAAAATTATTCTTCATCCTCGGGATAAATTTTGGTTTTTTATTACAATTCTTGTAATATTTTTCCATAAATAAAAAACATTAACCCATAAATATACATCTCTAATAAAAAAATTGATCACCAATGGAAAAATGGAATACAGCAAAAACTTTTATACACTTGGTTAACATTTTCTCACCGTCACAATTTTTTGTAAAACTTAAAAAAATTATCTTAGAATTACAAAATATTTAAGAAATTAAGCAGAAAAATTAATAAGTGTAAAATGAATCACATTACGTTATAAATATATCTCAAAAACTCAATAAATAATCAGTTCATTAAATCAACATAAAAGTGATCATTTAAACCTTTAGACACTAAAAAACATTTTATTTACTTATTTATGTAAGCAACCTGTAAATAACACCGTTTATAGCTAATGCTTCGTAATAACATAGCATTCTATCCCCGCTCCAAATACACTACTTCCGTCACATATTTTGGTGACCTGCCTAAACCGATTTGACTCTACCATCCAATCGGAATTTAATTTTGTGATTTTGATATAATATCACTCGTAAGTCAGATCAACCTTAATCATATATTTCATACATCACCCCTTAATATGAATTTAAAGGATTAAAAGAAGAAGAATAGTGACATATATGTTTGTCTGTTTGAACTAAAACACAAATTTTTAAATCAGAGAAAAAGAAATAAAAATATTTGCTTTAGATGAGTAAAAAAATTATTATTTTCCAAAAACGCACAAGATGACGAGACATTGGAAAAGATTATCAAACTTGAAAGTCGCGTGAATTTTCTCAACACCCACATAGGCAAGATAAAACACTTATTGCTATTGAATTTCTCGATGGCACTGAATACATTCATACTCGAGTCGTCGGTAATACCACTAGTCACCCAAATTATCCTTTCTGGCAATCATTTTAACGCAATTACTAACCGCACCCAAATAGTTTCACAACTCTTACGAACATTCAAACCGTCGACATCAGAGAGGAAACGACGCACCGCTCTCTGTTTTAACGTAAATTTCATTCCAAATTCTCGAGCTGTAATCCAAAAGTGACAACGGTAGTAACGAATGTACTGCTCCCCATTTTAACGCACATTTCATTCGGATTCCATCTAATCCCAAAGTGACATACGTCGCGTGGCATATCTTGCGTCCGGAACATGTTGGTCGTTAAACAGAACGCGTACTTCGACTCTACAATCACTAGCGTGGTGACCGTATTTTGTGTACAGGCAGTTTTAACTTATTTTGTTCATCAACAATTTTAATTGACGGTTTGAATTAATACTGTGAAGTTATAAATTAGGATTTTATAACTTCACAGTTAAAACTAAGATGAACCCAACAGAGAGAAAAATTATTTTAATAACGTGGAATATTGAATATATTTGGCGTTAATTTTGTAGAAATTCATTATTCACAATTAAATGAAACTACGTGATGTAGTATTATTTTTATTTTCTTTAAGTTCTTTACCGCGACCTAGGTTTCGTTGTATTACAACATCTTCAGGTGGGCTATTAGCAAAGAATCTTTGCTAATAGCAAAGAATAATACATCACGTATATAATAATATTATTTAATAAAACAATCTCACGTAGAATAATACTAACTCACGTAGTTTCATTTAATTGTAAATTACGTGGAAATTAATATTCTCGGTAGCATATCCTCAAAGTATTTTCATTATTAACTAGCTTTAAAATTCCGGAAGTTTTTAAATCCCGGTGTGCAAAACCTAATATTCTGATTGAACAATGAAGACTGCCTTCTAGCAAAACTCAATGTTGCCACAAAAAAAACATAAAACTTTGCTACAAATTAAAGGCATGTTACAGATAAAAACGTATATAGTAATGATAGGTCATGTTTAGCGATCAGCCTTTTTCATAAACAGGCGAAATAAGTAAGATTTGTTAAAAACTGGTAGAGAATTAATGAGGGAATGGGCTAAATTCTATATTGTACTTGATCACATACTAATTTGTTGGTCATTTACTTGTTCTATAAATCCATTTTCGACACCTAATATAATTTTCCAGTGTGAAATAGTCTCTTCAATGACATATCGATTACCTAGATTTCTTTAACAAAACAATTTTTTTCACACGATACTTAAATATTATGCTTATTTTCAAAGTATTTTGTTTAATTACAGTGATGTTAGATATAGTTTCACATGTAGGTTCTAAATAATCTATTCGATGTACAAATATAATCCGACTGTACACAGCTAATTTAAATATTTGCCCCCCAGCCGACGTACCACCATTAGAAGGAGCTATCTCGCTGTGAGTGCAACGCCAATCCCGATGTTTTATTGAGGCAATCGGATGATGCACAGCGAAACAATTCAATGAAATATGATAGACAATTTTCATTTAGAAAAAATAAAAGATACTGCAAAATTAGGATGAGAAAAAAAATGTAACTTTATACTAAACAAATATTTTTATATTTAACATGACATAATGACAATTAAATGAAACTACGTGATGTAGTATTATTTTTACTTTCTTTGAGTTTTTTACCACGACCTAGGTTTCGTTGTATTACAACATCTTCAGGTGGGCTATTAGCAAAGAATCTTTGCTAATAGCAAGGAATAATATAACATCACGTATATAATAATATTATTTAATAAAACAACATCACGTAGAATAATACTAATTCACATAGTTTCATTTAATTGTAAATTACGTAGAAATTAATATTCTCGTTAGCATATCCTCAAAGTATTTTCATCATTAACTAGCTTTAAAATTCCGGAAGTTTTTAAATCTATAAAACCTAGGTCGTGGTAAAGAAATTAAAGAAAGTAGAAATAATACTACATCACGTAGTTTCATTTAATTGTAAATAATGAATTTCTACAAAATTAACTCCAAATATATTCGATATGACATAATTACTTGCTTCTTAATAATAATTACTTTGTATAACAATTTCCATTCTCAATGAGACTTTTTATTTAACATATTGTACGCTTTATTCTCAATAATACTTTTTCTTTTAAATATTGTACCATTTTAGTTTTATTGCAAAAAAAAACTTGTACTTTGGTTTAGTGGAAAGAGCCAACTATAATAGTTGTGTCCCATACGTTCAATATCATATTTTGCGTTTCGCCGATATCTTCATAATATACCAAAAATAAAATAGCTAATAATGCTACCTCTGTTCTAAGTCGAGAGGTTTCACCTTTCCTTCGTTATTCAAGAAATAAAAATACGTAAAAAGTGTAAATCAGTTTAGAATCTAAAAAAAATATGCGGTGCAACAAATCCACGATCACAAGACAAGACTTTATTTATATTTATTTTATCTAAAAAAAAAAAAATATAAATGTATATGTAATGTATAAATGTAATGTAACTTTGCCCTGATTTTATAGTTTTCAAGCCACTGTGCCAGAAGAGCAATGCCTTCATTGCGGAGCGTCCGCATGGTCGCTTCATAACGTTGCAAATATCGGTTTGTCACGAAAGCTTTGTCTTTGAACTTTCATTCTACTCTGCCGTCGTGTGAACAGCCTACGATGTTTCTGGAAAGATATTGGCGGTACTAAACTTAATGGGCTCCTAGATAGAATTGTCGGCAATTACGATTATCGGGTAAAATTATTGAAATGGGATTAAAGAAATATATTACAATTATAATTCGTTGTGCAAATGTTCCTTATCCAGATTGGAATTACCTACTCGTGCTCGTTTTCGAGGTTTAAAATATTCTCTTCTAACATATTTGTTTCATTTTCTTTTTTACTAATCTATTCCTATCCTTGAATTCACACGACATCATTTATAATATACATAAGACCTACTTAATGATACAGTAGCAATATCGTCGAGTCGCGCATAAAATACGGTAGATATTATAGGTTGTACTATACATTCTTATATATGTATCTAGTACAGGTTATTAGAAAATGAAATGGTTCATATCTATATTATTAAAACAGTACAAATCAATGAAATTTGCCCAGAATTTAATAAAAAAAGATTTATTAACGTGGGAAAGGAAAAGACAAAAGGATAGAAAAACTGGAAATTATGACAACCGGGACTTATTTAGGCTTTGAACATATTTTATCGGGCCAAAAAATGAATTTCAGTGGAAGACATATGGGAGTAAAAATAGTAAAAAAGTTTTCTGAACGGACTGAAAGTTTTTGAGGTAACCAAAGCTATGAGTAAAGAAAGCTTGAAAATTACCTATAACATAATTTTAGTTTTGTGTATTATTTAATACATTGTTAATAAGCGTAAGTACAACGATTTACGACGCGGCATGTCTTATGAAACACCGGTCAATTATGAGTAGAACCCGCACTACGAAGGTTCCGTGCACATACAATTACTTATAAATATTTAGGAGTACGTAGTATTTCTATTCAAATATTTATAAACAATAATTCTTCACGACATAAATATATTGCGTACATATCTTTTACATGCGCAAAAGTATGGTGCATTTTTAAATAATATTACTTCCTACCATGTAAAGATAAAAATATGTTGCCTGAGTATCACAGAAATAATAAATAAACATTTTAAAAGACGAAGTTATTTTTATAGTGAACTTTTTACAGACCCACATATATGTCATAAGTTGGTCGACTATTGGACTATTGCTCATGGACTAGTAAAAACCTACTCAGATAATTTTTTTATGGCAATTTTTCTTTTAATTTCTTTATATACCTAAGCTAATATTGTGAATAGTTTCCAGATGTTTAGAATTAGCAGTGTAGCGGGTAAAACATGTATTTCTAATAACAATGGCCACTTTAAAACTTAATATTTCATAAACAGATCCTGTATCTAAAGAGTAATCACAATATATCATTAATATTTTTGAAAGACGTGTTCAACAATATACCACATAATGAGGTACGCGAAAAAACTCATCCCCATTTTACATCTAGGGAGATACCATAAAATATTTTCAAAGATTTTATTTCATAACTTTCCAGGCTCTTTTAATATGTATAACGATTTCAGCTTTATAGTACTAATATTCTGCGAGTAAAACGGCTGTGACCTACAGATGGACAGAAAGGGAGACGAACATGGCGTACTCCAAGAATTTCTAGTTTGGCTACGGAAGTCTAAGAAATTCTGTAATTTTCTGAAGGTAAAGATGTCACCAATTTATATATTCTAACGCTAAACGCATTAGAATATATAAATACAGTTACTATTCGTCATTAAGATCAAAATAATATGTCTCTATAGTATATTAGATAACAGTATCACATTAACGAAATACTTTAATGAATTTCTGCAATGAAAAGCTCGCTTTTTTGTTCCTAGTGTTACCGAATAAACAAAAGAAGATTAAATGGACCAAATTCATTATTTTTAAACTTTTCCAACGTCTTTTCAAAAATAAAATAAATTAACACACGGTACAATTGAAATTATTACAAAAATTGGAAAGCAAAATGTGCAACCTGCACATAAATTAAAAACTATCTGGCTAAAATACCAATACATTGTTTACAAGATCATAAATTACTGCCAACATACACAAACATAACAATGTCGCAAACTACAGAACCTACCTAATGAACAAATGGTGGTGGTTTTACTTATTTACTTTTATATTGTCACCGCTTTTCTCAATTGTTCCTTTTTATTATTAGAAAATAAAGTCTTAGAATCTAAAAGATAATTCAAACTTTAACTATGATATTAAGCATGTGGTAACTATGATAGACCTCAAACTTGCCAATTACTACCCTTACTTTCCGCTATTTGACACATTGTTTATAATGTTATTTTAAGTTAGGTAAATGTTTGAGTGCCACTACGACCACATTACATTAAGCCAAGGCTCTTGTTGCTAGACGTGCGTGCTATGTGATCTACCTGAATATATCTACTAGAATTTGGCAAAGTCGACGGCTAATAGAGCCTTTGCATGTTTGGCCAGAGGATTTATTTATGGTCCGCCCTCGAGAGGGCAAATTGAGGGCGATTAAGCCGCTGCGGTGCGTTCGACTTGACGTCTTTATTTGACCTGATCTTTATAAATCTGTAAGTTGGCCCTGGAAGTCAGTTGCCATGGATACTGATAGTAACAGTATCTTTGAATCAAGCAATAATGCCATTCTTTATTACGAGTAGATTGTTTACTTTACTTAATTATTTTTTTCGTAAGGATAGTTTGTCACTACTCAAACAAAAATTTACCTATTATACTATCATATATATTATTGTAAGATTTTAAACTCTAATAAAACTGACACTCACAAACAAACAAGTAGGATTTTTTATACGTGTTGAATGTTGCACTTCTTGAATATTCGACTTACACTTTTGTATAAAATTAAATAATCATAAAACAGGTAATGATAACCGTATCCGATAGATATGAAATATTAATGATAGAGATTATAAACGAAATCTACGGCAAACTATTTTTAAAATGAAACTCTTTAAGAAAAACGAAGCAATTATAAGAGCACTCTCACAGGAGTCCGTCTGTCTTTCTATAAAAGTTGTTTTTTTCAGAAACCTTTTGACATACTAATAAAGCATCCCAACCAGTACGTATATAAAATGTCCATCAACCAAAAATATTTATGTAATATTTTAGGGTGATAGGAGTGGTCAAATGAAGCACTCATAATATAAATTTAAAGTTTGTATGTATATATATATATATATATATATATATATATATATATTATATATATATATATATATATATATATATATATATATATATATATATATATATATATATATTTATGTGGCTGAATAAATTAGCAAGTGCAATTCAATTAGCAACTTTAATCACAAGCAATGTTATATTAAAACTGTCTAATTATATAGAAATTCAAATAATTTGTGTGCCAAATATATTAAAATATAAATAAAAAATGAAATTTACTCCTGGGGAGCAGTTGGAAAGTTAGTAGCGCTTTTAGAAAATAACTTCTCATATATATATATATATATATATATATATATATATCTTTTCGTAATAGAAACACAATTTAATTTTATTTACCTTTCTCTCCCTATTTACCTTTATTTAAATTTATTGATGATTGATATACTCCCACTTTCTTAATAATGACATGAGAGAATAGAAACAAATAATGATTCCTATTCTCTCCTGTCATTTTTAAGAATGTCTCCTGTCATTATTAATAAATTATTCATTATAGATGAATATCATATAGTATTTAGTGTACAAATAATTGAATTTGATTTTCCTTTCTCTCCCTATTTATCTTTATTAAAATTTATTGATGATTGATATACTCCCACTTTCTTAACAATGACATGAGAGAATAGAAACAAATTATGATTCCTATTCTCTCCTGTCATTTTTAAGAATGTCTCCTGTCATTATTAATAAATTATTCATTATAGATGAATATCATATAGTATTTAGTGTACAAATAATTGAATTTGATTTTCCTTTCTCTCCCTGATTATCTTTATTAAAATTTATTGATGATTGATATACTCCCACTTTCTTAATAATGACATGAGAGAATAGAAACAAATAATGATTCCTATTCTCTCCTGTCATTTTTAAGAATGTCTCCTGTCATTATTAATAAATTAATCATTATAGATGACTATCATATAGTATTTAGTGTACAAATAATTGAATTTGATTTTCCTTTCTCTCCCTGATTATCTTTATTAAAATTTATTGATGATTGATATACTCCCACTTTCTTAATAATGACATGAGAGAATAGAAACAAATAATGATTCCTATTCTCTCCTATCATTTTTAAGAATGTCTCCTGTCATTATTAATAAATTATTCATTATAGATGAATATCATATAGTATTTAGTGTACAAATAATTGAATTTGATTTTCCTTTCTCTCCCTATTTATCTTTATTAAAATTTATTGATGATTGATATACTCCCACTTTCTTAATAATGACATGAGAGAATAGAAACAAATAATGATTCCTATTCTCTCCTGTCATTTTTAAGAATGTCTCCTGTCATTATTAATAAATTAATCATTATAGATGACTATCATATAGTATTTAGTGTACAAATAATTGAATTTGATTTTCCTTTCTCTCCCTATTTATCTTTATTAAAATTTATTGATGATTGATATACTCCCACTTTCTTAATAATGACATGAGAGAATAGAAACAAATAATGATTCCTATTCTCTCCTGTCATTTTTAAGAATGTCTCCTGTCATTATTAATAAATTATTCATTATAGATGAATATCATATAGTATTTAGTGTACAAATAATTGAATTTGATTTTCCTTTCTCTCCCTATTTATCTTTATTAAAATTTATTGATGATTGATATACTCCCACTTTCTTAACAATGACATGAGAGAATAGAAACAAATAATGATTCCTATTCTCTCCTGTCATTTTTAAGAATGTCTCCTATCAATATTAATAAATTATTTATTATAGATGAATATCATATAGTATTTAGTGTACAAATAATTGAATTTGATTTTCCTTTCTCTCCCTATTTATCTTTATTAAAATTTATTGATGATTGATATACTCCCACTTTCCTAATAATGACATGAGAGAATAGAAACAAATAATGATTCCTATTCTCTCCTGTCATTTTTAAGAATGTCTCCTGTCATTATTAATAAATTATTCATTATAGATAAATATCATATAGTATTTAGTGCACAAATAATTGAATTTTATTTTCCTTTCTCTCCCTATTTATCTTTATTAAAATTTATTGATGATTGATATACTCCCACTTTCTTAATAATGACATGAGAGAATAGAAACAAATAATGATTCCTATTCTCTCCTGTCATTTTTAAGAATGTCTCCTGTCATTATTAATAAATTATTCATTATAGATGAATATCATATAGTATTTAGTGTACAAATAATTGAATTTGATTTTCCTTTCTCTCCCTATTTATCTTTATTAAAATTTATTGATGATTGATATACTCCCACTTTGTTAACAATGACATGAGAGAATAGAAACAAATAATGATTCCTATTCTCTCCTGTCATTTTTAAGAATCTCTCCTGTCATTATTAATAAATTATTCTTTATAGATGAATATCATATAGTATTTAGTGCACAAATAATTGAATTTGATTTTCCTTTCTCTCCCTATTTATCTTTATTAAAATTTATTGATGATTGATATACTCCCACTTTCTTAACAATGACATGAGAGAATAGAAACAAATAATGATTCCTATTCTCTCCTGTCATTTTTAAGAATCTCTCCTGTCATTATTAATAAATTATTCTTTATAGATGAATATCATATAGTATTTAGTGCACAAATAATTGAATTTGATTTTCCTTTCTCTCCCTATTTATCTTTATTAAAATTTATTGATGATTGATATACTCCCACTTTCTTAACAATGACATGAGAGAATAGAAACAAATAATGATTCCTATTCTCTCCTGTCATTTTTAAGAATATCTCCTGTCATTATTAATAAATTATTCATTATAGATGAATATCATATAGTATTTAGTGCACAAATAATTGAATTTGATTTTCCTTTCCCTCCCTATTTATCTTTATTAAAATTTATCGATCATTACTATACTCCTAATTTCTTGATAATAACGGAGGGTAAAGGAACAAATAATTGAATTTTATATATCTTTCTCTCTTTATGTACCTTTTCTCCGTATTCACCTTTCTCAAAATTTGTCGCTGATTGATATACTCCCACTTTCTTAATAACGACACGAGAGAATAGGAAGAAATAATTAAAAATAACGAAACAGTGTTATATTGGATATTCTTGCCCTTTTTGATTTTGTCAAAGTTTCACAATAATTTTGGATCTCACCTTACCTCTTTACCATTAAGCTAAAAATAAAGTAATGGAACCAATTTTCAAATCCACAGAATTCAACATCATAGTAAATTTATGTGAAGGTATGTACATAAATAATAAAGAAAGAAACAAACAATTAATACGTTAGAAACATGCATAAATTAGTCTATATTTCTTTAATTTAACTATTTAAGTTAACTGAAATAATTTTAATTAAAATTCCTAATCAAAAAGAAGCACTTCAATTTGTTGGAAAGTTTTCGAACCTACGCTAAAAAAATTAAAGCGCTTATAAATGGATATATATATATATATATATATATATATATATATATATATATATATATATATATTTATATATATTGTATATACATTTATAATCCTGGGCTAGAAAAGTTAACTAGTAATGAGAATACATTATATTGTATATATTAGACACAATCGTACGTAATCAATCTACACTATGCCATACGCGTTTGCAAATTTATACACAGTGCACGACCTTATTTATTGACAATGTTTCTCTTAATAACCATGGAACCATGACCACATCGAATAATATTAATCGAAATATAGCACGAGATGCTCAAAGAGCCCGCCGTCTGTTGACAATAGAAGATGCGGCAGAGGTTGCCGTAAGGTTTATGATCCAGATAGTAGAACACGTTTAATGGGAACTACAATGAGGGCATAATGAAAGGAAATAGACGCAGTCACGAGATAGTGATTTCGTAGGAGATGATATTTGGAGCGAGATAAACATAGGTTCTAGGGAGCTCTTAAACTTTTTTATTTTTGTCGTACGGATTTAAGTAATAATCATCTTAGCGGACTAAAAATGTTTATATTTACTGGTAACGAATGAAACTAAATTTTGTCGTACAGAGTTATGTAATAATCATCTTAGCGTACTAAAAATTTTTGTTTACTGGTAACCAACGAAACTAAATTTTACGTTAAGACTTACCAAATATCACTCATTTTCCGAAAGATGTGCAAAAATCGCAAGACTTTGTATATCAAGTAGGGGTAAAAATAAAACACGTACTTCCTAGCCGGTGAGTACAGAAAAAAAAGCCGATTATTCAACTGCAGGATGTACAGAGCTATGCTAAGAGTCTCATTAACTTATATGCACAGTGTTTTATAAGCTCTTGATGGTCTCTAATAGAGTAAATTTTGCGTGATTGACGAACAAAATAATATACAAACAGATAGACAAAAATCCTAAAAAAAGTTTTTCGGGCTTCTATTATCATTCTATATGCAAAATTTAAGACATGTTTACACATATTTTTAAATATTTTCCATTCACAGAATTCACTCTATTACAGTTTTATTATATGTATAGATATATAGTAAAACGTATGTGTATTATTTCAATATTAACATGTAAAGTCGAAAAGTGTTTTTAGTTATCCTTAGCTCGCACAATTTTTAAAACCGACGTGTGGTTTCCAAAAATTATTTTTCTGTCTAAAATTGAGGAAGTTTATAGACTACATGTCATCAAGGTAGCATTCCTAGACTGAGCGGTGATAAAAAACGTTAAAAAAGTGGTAAATATTGCTTAAACAATGTAAAGAAGAGAAAGGCTGACTTATTTTTGGCCTAATCATCCCAAGTAATCCTGCCGATATACCCCCATTCCGACGACTGGTATCGTTTAGCGAACGGAACGGTAGATCGGTAGATGCAAAATATTTTATAAACGACACTTAAAAGGACATATAAAAATCATCCCTTTCACTTCTGAAGTTTTCTATATAATTTATTCAACCGAATAAATTTTTTTCAGGACAACCTTCAAATTCCCTCTTATCCTCCGTAATCAGCACAAAAATATACATACAAATTAATACTAAAAGAAAATTGCAAATCAGTGGCTATACACAAGACTCATCCAATAATTTCCATAAGCGAGCAGCATTGAGCGCGGAAAGGCGGCTCAGTAGCGTCTAAGTGGCTCCCGAGCCAGCCTTTATGGATGGACCGTATAAATCTATAGTAATTACCCCTTTCATATTATTAAGCGAGAAATTGCATTCCGCTCGATGCACCTGGAATGTAGCAGATATGTGGAGATCTTCGAAGATGAGGGAGACTGCGATTGTTTGATTCCTTAGTACTAACTGAAGACAGTCAAGAGACCCGCTTTTTTAAAATAGCAATATGTGCTAATCGCTCTATGCCATTTTCTCTTAATTTAATTTTCACCACTTATAATCCACTAGTCACTAAAACGACATTGATATCAAACATTTTGCAAAGAATAATTTAAAACAAAAAGCGGAAGTTAATATATAAAGCAAACATAAATGGAAGTTGAATATATGTGGCGTTAATTTTGCAGAAATTCATTATTCACAATTAAAAGAAACTACGTGAGTATTATTTCTACTTTTTTGAGTTTTTACCTAAGTTTCATTGTATTACACCATCTTCAAGTGGCCAATTAGAAATTTAGGTAATCGTAAAGAACTTAAAGAAAGTAGAAATAATACTACATCACGTAGTTTCATTTAATTGTGGATAAACGGAAGTGTTACAAGTCTAAGTCGGTCGAGAATGAGACATGCGTCGTACAAGAAGTTATCGAACAGTATGATTTATTACCTTCACAAATATTATACTTATTTTATCAACTATATATACATATCAACTATATATACATATCAACTATATTATACTTATTTTTTCCAATCTGATAAGATTTTATATTGAATTGATGATATGCAAAGGAAGCACAAGCTGAAATCGCAAAAGTCAAAGTGCTTGAAAATATGATAAGCGTCGTACAAGAAGTTAATTAATACACAATGTGATTTAATATTTTCACAAATATTTTTAAGAAAAATTTTGCTTCAGTGACATCAACTATATTATATTTAATTACTTTTTCCGATTTGATAAGATATTATTTTGAAATATTAATATTAAATCGTATTGTTTATTAATATCTTATATTTCCATTTTTAAATAAATATGGGATGACTTTATTCGATTTGTCATACTGAATTTTGAAAATCGGTCAAAAACAACAGAAGATAACAGATCAAAGACACTAACAACATTTGTGTATAACGCTTCAACTATCCGCATACCATTTGTGTGTAAGTTATTATCCGGGGTACTTCTTCTTTCTTAACCATACATCTGTTAAATTTTAATTTATATATTTAATATCTTATGACGAAGTCAATATCACAATTTAATTAAAATTACTTCGCTCCAAAAACGGTCAATTTTTAGTATACTCCCAGATAAAAATACAAGCATATTCTATGTATAAACTTTAAGTTGTATTTACTTTCATGTTCTTATACATGATGCTATTGCACGTATGACTGCGACAAAAATTATACATAAACATCCAACACATAAAAATATGTATGGATTGATTACCTGTTTATAAGAAAAAATTACCACAACTTTGCTTATGCATATTTGCTCACACACACACGCCAGCAAAGTATTTGAGTACATTATATATATATATATATATATATATATATATATATATATATACATACACATATACATGCGAGTGTGCACATATACATAGAAATGTGTACTTGTATAAATGAGTTGAGTACAGCCATTTTAATTTTTCCTTTGAAATCCAAAAACACAGATACAAATTTGTTGATACTATTAACTATGTCTTTTCATACATATTGTTTATTCTCTACTTGTTATGAATTATAATTTTCCTAAATAAACATTATACACATCTTAAAACTGTATTTATGCGAAAATTATAAAAAAGTAAATTATTAGAATTGGGTATATTACCTTTATATATAAAGCATTCCAGTACGTATGTATTATTTTCTGTCAACATAACCATACTCATAAAATGAAACATACACAATAACATATACTTACCCAAAATTTCCGTTAAAACTAACCGCACAAGATCCCTTAATCCCCACTCACAGAGAAGGGCAAAGCGAGTGTTGCTCCCTCTACGACTCACAGGTCTAAATACGGCAAAATTGAACTGAGCGAATATCGGTGGCCGCAAGTCCGCAGAGATCGGTACAATATCATTATTTTCAATTACCGCGTGAAGAAGATCACGAGCGAGGGATGAGAAGGGATCGCTCGTAAGGTCTTAACCTCACAGGGACGTCCGACAGCCAGTACAAGGCACTTAAGTGTGTTTATGTTACGATTGATATACAAGAAGGAGTTGATTCACTCATTAGCCGGTTATAAAGCGATTTTGTAAGAAATTTTATTCCCACTGTATTGAATTTACTTACATGTAAATTTACTTACATTTAATTTGATCTACTTAATGTCACTTTTATTTAAGGTATATGCTAACATATAGACTGCACTCAATTTTTAAGGTCCGAGAGTGAAATAAGTTCTTTAGAGATTCGTCATATTTGCTCGTCTGTTCCTCTATCAAAGGCTCAAGTTTTTTACAGTATAAGACATAGGCCGAATGCAATTTTGCTAATGTAGGCGTCTTATAGAGATCTCAATTAATATGTGGCAAAATATTAAATGTTTATTTTTAAGAAAGCTTCATATATACGTACAATTTGAGCAAACGTATTTTCTTCTCACGTTCTTTTGATCAGATATTATTAAATAAGTATTTTAGGATAGATATTAAAGAATTTCTTAACTATTTTCTTAATTTTAATATTCCATTGGCGAAATATTATGCTTTAAAGTGGCATGTAATTTGCCCTTTTTCTTTTTCCACGGATTGAAAAAGAAAATTAAAAAATCTAAATACTAACGTTTGATCATATATGAAGCAACTTTTTTTCGGGTAATCGCATCAAAAATTTGAATAGATATAGGCGACTCCGGAACCATAGGCTACTCCGGAACCTCCACTTAACACATCTTTTTAATTTTATTTTCTTTACATTTACTTACATTTATTACGTGTAAATATAACTGTACTTTTTCCTTTGAAATCCAAAAACTAAATTTTTTGTCATTCATATTTATTATATTAACCAATAACTTCAAAAACAACTCCCAAGGAAATTATTTCAATTCAACAATTCTTAAGATATAGAAGACTACCGAACCCTACGTTGTGCGTGTTCCACTTAACAGATTCTTTTTTATTTTATTTCCTTTACAGTTACTCGTATTTATTACGTGTAAATGTGAATAGAATTATTTCGGACAATTTTCGTCAACAAGTTCTGGAGATATATGCGACTACGGAAACTTACGTTGTGCGCGTTCCACTTAAAGGGTTTTTTTTTTATTTTGTTTTCTTTACAGTTAATCATATTTATTACGTATAAATGTAAGTAACTGTAAAGAAACTAAATTTTTTGTCATTCATGTTAATTTCTATCAATCAGTAACTCAAAAAATAGCTGCCAAGGAAAGTATTTCGGGTAATTCGCGTCAACAATTTCTGGAGATATGGGCGACTACGGAACTCTACTTTGTGCATGTTCCACTTAACGGATTGTTTTTTCAATTTTAGTTTCTTTACAGTTAATCGTATTTATTACGTGTAAATGTGAGTAACTATAAAGAAGCTAATTTTTTTGGCATTCATATTATTTATATAAATCAATAACTCAAAAAACAAATGCCAATAGAATTATTTCGAATAAATTACGTCAATAACTTCTGGAGATATGTGCGACTACAGAAACCTACGTTGTACGCGTTCCACTTAACGATTTTTTTATAGTTTAGTTTCTTTACAAGTAATCATATTTATTAAGTATAAATGTGAGAAAATATAGAGAAACTAATTTATTATCATTCATGTGAATTAAATCAATCAATAACTAAAAAAAACAAATACTAGGATGGTAGAGACTTCAAAATATTTGAATTAGATATGCGAATTATAATTAAATATATTATGCTTAGAAGACAACCAAAAACACATTTCTGCCAGTTCGAAAAAAAATTGACCCAACGTGCTACGGCTTTTTATTACAGATCGCTAATCAACGACAATCCCGTCTGATAGCCATTAATGATTTTTGTACAAAAAATATGAAAGTTACAAATATACTTCTCAAAAAGTTGTTTTTAAGAAACATATGAGAATCACTCTAAAAGATATACCAGTATAATTATAAAGCAATTGGACGAGTAACATGATACTTATTAAAAATTATGTGATTCTAAAAACAATTCACAACAATACGTACATTCGGTTGCTTTAATTTTCACCCAAACTTACATATTAACCGTAACCTATAATGTCGACGAACTACCGCTCTACTTGGCCATACTAAACGTAAGTAATATTAATAGTTTTACAATTAATACTTAAGAAATTCTTATTTAAGTTTATAGTCCAATTACGGGTGATTACAGAAGCTATTGGAAGTATTCCCTTTTAGAAAATGTTTCAAAGTTCCTGGAATTAATTAAAATTCAATTTCCACTTGTTAAATAGTCTAGAATTCAGGAAAAAGGAATTCAAGTGAAATTGGAATTTGAACTTTCAAAGTTAAAATTCGAATTGAAATTCAACTTTTATCATGAAATTTTCAATACCATTACGCTACGGTTATATAAACACATGTATAAAGTACAATATTTAAAAGTCCTTTCCACAAACTTTTCACGACACGGAAAAGCTATTCCCCTCAAAGCTTTGATGGATAAAAGTTGATGTAATGCTAATTAATACTTTTAAAATGTCGAGGATTATCACTGGAGCAGGGAGCTTTCAAAGCTTTAAATGAATATCTCGGCACACACGGGAAAAGTTCGCAGTAAATCTACAGAGAAAGTTTTAATTTAATTTTACTAATTGGATGTTTACAAGATTTTTGAAAGGTTAAAAATATTTCATAGACTACAATTTCACTTCCTATGAATGTTTATTATTTTTATGTATTATATTTAACCAAAGCAATTTACGATATCGCAACAGCCATGATATGTCTTTAAGAATTATGATTAATTTCATCTCTTTCGTAGATGTACACCTGCCTATTCAATCTTGCCTAATTATTACTAAACTTATTGTTGCTGTGTTTCAAAAATATAATAACATAGTGGTGTAGATTCTAATCAAACTAATGAAAACTAGCGTAACCCGTGCGAAGTCTTCGCATTATTTATTCCATTATGAAGCTCAGTAGACAGATCAAACAAATATTTTACTAAAATTGACATATAGAGGCGCAAGTATCAAAAGCATTGAGCTAAAGCGCCACTTTATTTATACGTGAGTGGATTTGAAATTAAACAAAAATGTTACCGACCGTCAATCATATTGACGTTGAGCCGTTAGATGGCACCATTGCTGTTTTGTGTATATAATTTTAATAATTAATTAATTTGCAAAAACAATAGCAATAATAAATTTTTTAGTTGTGGATGCCGGTAGAGCAAGCAATTATCTATAAAATGATATATAATTTATGTGGATTAGTTGTGAGGTTTTTTCTAAAAAGGGAGAGTAACATCTTAACCTTAGCGTATTAATATATATGATGATGATGATGATGATGATGATGATGATGATTGCATAGAAATATGAATCACATATTAAATACTGAAAAAGTGACAAAGCATAAAATGAGAAATAAAAATAAAATCATCGAGGAATGTATGTGAAGTTGAAAGCTTTCATCGTTCAATAAATGCTTATAATTTAATGACTTTCCTGACAAGCAAAAATTACATACGCTAGATATATAACATGTAGTTTTTAGAAAGACATGTGAGAAATTCTACAGATTATGGTTAAATCGGATTCAAGATTTTTATGTTCACAGTGCTTTTTAAGTGGATTTTTAAGAGGACATTTATATAAGTCTTCCGTAGCCAAATGGCAAAAACGAATTCCTTATAATTTATTCATGTCCGTGTAACCGTCTGTCTGTCCGTATATGAAACTCGTAGACTATTGGCGCCATATAGATAAAATTTGAATGGTAGGTGTTTTCTATGAACCGGTATACAATGAAATCGTGGAATTATGTAAAAATATATATTAGGGAGCCTCTCCAAATATGTAACTGAGGGATGAAAAAAACCCAGTGAAAATAGGCATATGGAGGATCGTTAGATAAATCTTAAAAATGATATGGAGGTTCCAAAATAACTTTTTTATTTAAATCAATATTTGGTGAGGTACGCGCTTCTAAAGTCTTAAAAAATGTATCAGCTCCTTTAACTTCTCAACTAACATTTGTAAAATTATAAAAAAATTAAGAGAGTAGAATTTAAAATAAACTTTCAACGAAAATTTATTTACATAAGATAGGTTGCGTTGTTTTTGAGATACGAGATATTTTTGTTACCGACCGCATCATTAGCTTTGTTTTCCATAGTGTCTTTGGGAAATAATAGTTTAATATTGTTTGATGCTACGGAATCCTTCGTGCGTAAGTTCGACTCACACTTAACCGTCTTCTAATATGTATTTTTTGACTTCAATCTACATAACGCCATATTAGTGAAATTATTGTAACCAAAACAGTAAATGTTAAGAAGTTAATATTACAAAAGACAGACTGTTTATGAAAAATTATGTGGGAAACAAACTCTTTTTTTATTAATTAAGGAAATTTTACTGAAAACTTAAAAAATTAAGTATTAAGTGCTGGACTTATTGCTACAAAATGAAGCTCTTACGATCAACCAAAATAAATCAAATAAATAAAAAAGTACTATGGTAGACTGTAAATAATTAATGAACGCTAATTAAGCACACTTAAGGATATACCCAATATAAAGATATTTAAATAAATATAAATAGCATTATAGCTATATAAGTATTTAGGGTTTTGAATATAAATTTGAATTTGACTGTCAATATTTTTTGTAAAAAAATTTTAAAACTTTAGATTAATTTTAAAAAAATCTTGGAATAAAAAAAATAACGATTAATCAAAACGTGTAAATTGGAAAAATTGTCAATTGTTTTGTTCATTAAATTGAAAAATGTTATTACGAATTTATTTTCCACTCAAAAAAGAAGAAAATTATAATATTCAAAATATAAATTAAACGCAATATTTAACGAGATACTAGAAATATTTAATAAACTCCCTTATAATGAACACTAAATAACTGGCCAGTGACGTCATAAGCCAGTTGTGTTTTGTATGGGGCATTTTCGCACGAATCGTAATTCGTCAGTTTTTAAGTCGTTATAAGTTTGTAATGAAAAGTCCTATGTACGATATATTTATTTTAAACGTTTTTAATGGAGTTACTTATTCTATTTTAGTACTAAAAAAAATAGCCAAATACCCTATTAAGATGAGATATATTGCAAGAACTCTTCTAAATATAAAAAAAAAACAATAAAAATATTAAATGTGCAGGTCACTGAACTGAAACGTCAAGCTATCCATCCGAAAGACATAAACTGCTTACATTGAATTTATTTAGTGGTACTAAATCATTAATAAATACGAATATTAACGACCCATACATTTAAATGTTAACAAATACAAATATGTTGTCGCTTATTATTCTCTCGTCCTAACAATTGTTTTTACAAGATCATAAATCGTTTCAAAGAACCGGTTTTCTCCTTGTTTTCAAATGAATATTTTTTTAGACATGTTCGTCTATTATGTAAAAAAGCCTATTAACTGATTAGCATTTTATAGCTAATACTCAAATTGTTCTAATGAATTGTTTAGATTTGTAATTTATGACATTAATACATGTCAAACAAGTGACAGCGTCGTGGTCGGAGTAACTATTGACATGAATTGACGTCTGACTCGTCGAATTGGTTGGTGTAGTTTTATATAATATATTCTATTAATTTCACTGTCTTCATTTTCTTTTTAAAAGATAAAATATATAGTTACTTTGAATACATCATTGCCATATCAGTACTTATAATTATTTGAATAATGTTAGCTTTCGTCAAGAATTGGAAGTAACACATTTTTAAATACAAAGTATTAAAAATTTATTTGCTATTATACTTCTTTAAAAACTTTCTTGATTAACGTTCATTTTATAATATTACTTTAAAAATTATGCAAAAACTAAAGGATTATTGGAATAATTTGCAGCAAACACTTTAATATGATTCAGATTACAATGTAATTCTGATTAAAATGAGAGAAGAATTTAAATTATTATAATTAGATTCATTGTTTTACTTTCATTATTATATTCATAATTATTACATATACAAAATCGTTCAAAAATAGGCTTGTTCCATTAATTTTTGGAAATTTTTTAATAATCCATGTTTTTGCAACTAAAAAATATTCACGTGACAAATAAAGCACTCATTTCTTCACTAGCGGGATATCCCAGGTATTCAGTTTTCTGGAATGTACCTTGTATCTTGTGAGATGTCAATAGAAAGAAAGCCGCTTGTGAAAATTCCAAAACTATTCATTATAAATTCTATATACAGCAATGCTAGAGATATTATAAAAAATGTCAGCGAAATTTTTCTCGGAAATCATTTGGTGTGAAAACTTGAAATTTGTTACAGTGATGACGCATATTAACTTGCATGTAACTCAATAGTTAGCACTCGAAATTCTTACTCAAAACAGTATTTATTTCATTTCATGTACCGTGTGGTATACAATTGAACAAAGAATCGAAAACTTTTTGGTTCTGACTATTCTGGAGATATTATTACTGTTACTACTTATTACTACTTAGATATTATTATTATTACTACTTATTCTAGATATATTTATACTTGGCGTATTATGTAAAATCCCCCTTATCTCCAAAACGTTAGTTAAAATTATGAAAAACTGCGTTTCATATTAACCCATAGTATATTATCCGGCACATATCGTAATAACTCAAAAATATTTTTTAAAAGTTAAAAATAGTCATTAGATAATTTTAGAAAGGGGGCAAAAAAATGCTCGATTTTTTTTTCAATTTCCTATTTAGTGTGAGGTATTGTTCAAAGGACTAGTTATAAACAACTCGAACATTTTTGTTCTAGTTATAACTATTATATATTCAGAGATATGCTGAAAAATATATTCCCCTCCTGTTACTTCCGATATTACTAACCACCTAAATTTATGGAGAAAAATATGGATTTTTGGAAAACCACGCTAAAGTTGTAAGGTGAAGATTCTATACGTCATAATTTTTAAACATTCATTATATTTTTGCACCTTAGAGAGTTGCAGTTGGAAAATAAATTTACCTTTTTTATATACTCACGGCCGATTTTTTCAGTAACTAAGCGGTGTAGAAACTCAAAACTTTGACATTGTTACCCCATATTTTGCAAAAGCTAACTTTTTTCAAATATTCATATAATAATTAAAAAGAGAGTAAATAAAGGTCTTAATTTTTTTAAATCTTGCATATAATGTGGGACATCATTTGAAACGGCCCATTACAAGGAGTATAAAAATATTTTTTCATAATTTTAAACTTCACTTTTAAAAACATATCTAAAAAAATAAGCCAAAATAAAATATTACCCCAATTTCATCCTAAGTACTGAGCCAAAAATCATAAATCAAAACCACAGGATTGGAAAATTTTAACTAAATTATTACAGGAAAACTATAACGATTATCCTAGACCTTATAATTTTTTGAAATATGCGTCATGTTTCTACGCTGACTAAAGGTATTCGTATTTTAGTTTATTAAAAATACTACGAACCGTTAAATATTTATTAACACCTAAATATGTATCATCTTAGTTCGAGTTCTATTCATACTTAACAGGTTTGTTTATCCTTGGCTCTAGTTTAACATTTATTCGAAAGCTAAATATTTAGCGACGTTTTCCTCATTATTTGTTCCAATATCGAAAACTAACCAAAGCAACGAAATCGCGTAACTTAAATGGAATGCAAATATAAATTTAATACACCTCCATCGAATAGAATTTTTTTAGATATGTGGCAAATGGTTAATATTCTGGTTTATAAAGTAAAAATGTTTTTTGTTACATTTTATTACAAAGAAAAACCACGATTCTTATATAAAAAGAACATATTATATAATTCTAACAAAATTCGTAATTAATTTTATGAGACTAAATATATCAAAAATAATTATATCATTTGAAGGATTCATGGAACTAAAATTTCTCAGCGGAACTTCCTTTTCATTTTAACATTCCAATCAACTTAATTGCTATGTAAATAAATCTTTTAAATGTAATTTTTTTTCAATTTTTTGTTAATTGCACTTAATTATATTCCTTATTCTTTAAATAAATATTTTTATACAACATTACCAATATACTTTTATATTATGGCATACCCAATCCTCGATTGAGTGAATGAAGAAGCAGAAAGGTAAATTACAAATTTTCTTTTTCATGTTCTTGAGAAAACCGTGACTTGCGACTTTGTTGCTGGTACCTGATGAGAAATTCTTTAAAGCTACGATAGTGCATTTCTCATCAGGCACCAGCAACAAACTTACACGTCAGAGTATAAATTGCCTATACTTGAGTATTAGGTTGAAGAAATACCAGAAACATAAAATTGATGGTACAAATTTTACTTCTATTTACATTTTTTTCTGTCGCAAAATCCCGCAAAAATCGTTCGATTATTGAACACCGTATTAAAAAAGTTAATTGACGTAGACTTTAAAATTATTGGTAATGTTCCATTTTTAAAATAATTGTATAATAAAACATAAAAAATAAATACAGTAAAAAATAAATAAAATAAATAATATATATACTATTTACGATTTAATCTAACAATTTTTTACATTTATCAGACTTTAAAAAACGATTGTTTCGTTTAAATGTTTGGTTTTTGCTTTTTCCTTTAGAGTCAAGGAATAATTTAAAGCGGGTACTGTTTTAATTAAAATTAGTTTTCGTAAATTATTTAACAAAGAGGTTAAGAAAATCTAAGAGTATGCCTTCTAACTTTGAAATCAAACATCACGCTTCCTCTATATCTAGCTTTAACTTTGAAACGATTCACATAGAGTGAATTAATTGATCATAATATTATGTAAAGGAAAAAGTTAATTATATTAAGTTGACAACTTACAAACCCGCCTTCTATGCACATAAACTTTTTAACTTTTGATATGTAGTCAGTAAAATATCGTTAATTATATACGCCGTCACTATCTAACACTTGTCGCCAACGTATTGGCAGAGCTACATTTCCGTCCTTTTAAAAATCCTTGAATCTTTGATTGAAAAACGGGTAAAGTTTGATTTTGATATGACTTTCGTCTCACGTAAATTATTATACAAAGAGCGAAAAAGATGGTAGTTAGATAGCGAAAAATCTGAAGAGTACGGTGGGTGAAGTAGCATGCTCCATCCAAGTGAAAGTTTTTCACGCGTTACTTTTGCAACGTGGGGTCAAGCATTGTTATTTAAAAAATAAACTTTGCTTTGATTTGAAGGCAGTTTAAGTCACAATAATTCCTAACTGTAATTGTACTGTTAGCTTGAAATAGTTTCCAATGAATAACTCCGCTTATATATATATTATATTTTGGTCTAGGTACACCTTTTTCTCCATTTCCTAGCCACTGGCGTTTACGTTAAAAACTAACATAAGCCACCCACTTTTCATCGCCACCAGATACTTTAACCTCTCGTTGGTACGATGGGAACTCAATAGCTCCAGGTACACATTAGCTCTTCTCTGAAGTTGAAAGGGTGTTCGCTCATGTGGTAGCCATGCGGAATATTTCCAGTTCTCTCTCAAAGCATGAAGTTGCTTTCCATTGCAGTATGAGTGCATAAAAATAGCTCTGCCAAACAACGCGAACTTAATCTAGGATCTGTTTCCATAAGGCTTTTAAATTTTTGTAAATCAATTGTAGGAGGTCGCTTTCGATGAGGTTCATCGGACAGGTCAAAATTCCCTTCTTTGAATTTTTGAAACCAGTATTTGGTTCATAAGAGAACATAAGATTACCCATCGTTGTGAATATATTGCGTGATGCTTAGCTGGTGTTTCGCCCTAAACGACATCTATGAAAAAAAAGTTCATAGTGGTAACACTTAAAATTCAAGCTAAGATATAACTTACTTTTATTTCGGCCAAATATACATTTCAGGTACAAGTCTCATTGCTAAAAAATACCCTGGAGCATTAATAAAAAAAACTGGCATTTATAAACATGTAATGATACGTAATATTCTTATTAAACTAATTTCAAAATGTTAATTTTTTAGAACGAAAATGTATTGCATACTAACCCTGTTGGGTGGAAGCGCTGAGACTGTAGATACGGGACACTATTAGGGGACCTTCGATGATACCCTCTTTTCCATGAGGTGGGTCGTTACGGGTCCCAGGAGGTGCCCTGAGACAACCCGGGTGGAACGGTGGGTATAGTGTATCTTTCACATGCTCATATTAAAAAAATGTTTTTATTATATGTTATAACTACAAATTAACGATTTTTGGATTTTATCTTTACCTGTTCTGTGAAGATTCTAGGTCAACGTGAAGTACCCTATAGTTTTTGATTTATTTGCGAGTATCAAAATATGCGGTATTTGTAGGCTTTTTTATTGCGTTGATTTAGAAGCTTTACAACTCCAAGGGGCCGAAGATCTGAATATTTGATATCAATTTCAACTTGATACCTCCACGTGTTCCTGAGAAAAAGGGTCTTGATATACCAACAGACGGACAAAGAAGTGATCCTATAATGATTTCCTTTTTTTCGTTTTGAGGTACAGAACCCTAAAAATAAACATGAGGGAAGTCTACTGTAATAGCTATTTAGAAAATATACTTTTAAAATGATCGCCTAGCTTAGAAAAATTCAAGAATGATAATAGCAATCCATTTATAGAAGAAACATGTGAAAAGATTTCGCCAATAATTAACGATTCAATCGGATAGAAAATTTTTGTAATTTCCAAGTAAAAAGTGTAAAAATAAACTCAAGAAAATTCTCGCAAATACAGAGATGCGTGTGGAATTTAATCACAACGCTCCAATTGCCCTGTCTAGAATCGGCTTTATGAAACAGACAAGTAGAATTGAAAACAATAACTTTTGTCCATTGGGAGGAAAAAATCCGAGTACAACAAAAATAAATTTAAGTAAAAATGGAGAAAGTTTCAAATAATTCAGAAACAACCATTATGCGAACCGCCGTAAATATTTCGTATTACCTTGTATTTTATTTTATCCATTTTAAGCAAGCGGCCTGTTTATATACGTATACAACTCGTATTGATTTGAGGAACATGCGTTTGGTTACTTTTTGTAACAAACTACTTTACTGGTTAATAATATTTCGCGTGGAAGAAATAATCGAAGTGACATGCTTTTTCCGATAACTTCTTGAACTGAAATATCATCACTATAAGAACGATTTTACGAAACTTCTACACTTCTATGAAAACTTTGTCTCAGACTTCCGCTATTTCACTAAAATTTTTATTCAAAAATACACGTTTATTATTATAACATTAGATTATAGTGAATCCAGTTAGTTTTTCAATAAAATTTTACTACAGGAAACCCATGGACTTACTACTAAAGATTTGATTTTTAAATTAGGAAGATCAATTATAAATTAGAAAGATGAATTATAAATTAGGAAGATGAATTATAAATTATGAAGATGAATTATAAATTATGAAGATGAATTATAAATTAGGCAGATGAATTATAAAAAAACTAACAATTTTACAAATGAAAATAAACTGGAAAAAGTAAGCAAAAATCGAAAGCATTTCTAAAGAAATTCAATAACGTTAAAATTTAAAAATTTAATGAATTACGGTCAAATTTTGACCATTGGGCGACCACTATTTAAAATTCAATGAGTCAACGGAGGAAACTAATACAAAAGTAGATTAAGTTAAGAGAATATGACTAATCTTCACTACGTATGTAACACTATCATCGCGAACAGGCTTTAGTATTGAAGCAGTCTTTGTAGAACACAATATACATGGCGATACTAAACCACATTTTCTCTGCAAATGCTGATGAACCTGACAGATATATAAATTAATAACAAAATTGAAAAGAACTTTAACTACGCACCCAATGAATATTAAAAATGTTGAAAGTTAAAGTGAATTTTCTATCAAAAAAACAGAAAAATAATTACAAAATTTGATAAAAGGGCCGAATATTTCCGTACTTGTTACTAAAAAGCAAGTTTTCAAAATAGCTTATATTTTATGTTTTATCTTAGTTTTTCCAAATGTTTAACCCATCATAAACAAAATAATGATAGCAAAAACCTTTCTGGACTATTAGAACAAAGCATAAATCTAGTTTTAACTTATCTTTAAATCTTTTCTTAATTCCTTTATTATGGACCATCGTAAATTAAACATTATTTCTATAAATCTATGATTAGGAAGCTTTGTTTACCACAAGAATGCCACGATTTCGTAGTTCATTAGTCTGCTTTATAAGCTTCCCACCTCAGAGAATAAGCTCCTTTAACAAACAAGATGAGACTTTATCGTTTGATCCCCATAATTAATCCCGATCTTGGACGTTTCTATTTGTCTTTATGTGCTTTGATCGGCTTATATTTGTTAAGCTTTTGCACTCTAATAGGCTATTTATAGTAGCTTATAGCATCTGCAATATAAATAATATTACCTTGTTTATTTTGACAAAGACGTGAATATACATGGGTTAAAAATTGAATTCGGCAACATTGCCGATTTCACATATTTTCACCCACACATCATAATCTAATAAATGTCATAAATTGGTTCATGGTCCTCAAATAAGAAGTTTTGAGATGATGAAACTTTCTAACATAAAAAATAAATGAGGAAACTCAGAAAAATGTGAAAATAAATATATTTATGAACTGTATTGTATTTACAAAAATTATTTTCCTGAAATTACTGTGAAATATTAATGTAAACTAATATAAAATTCGAATGAAATCCCCTTAAAATTTTTCAAATTCAACTACTTTCGGTTAACAGTAACATATGGCCTAAATATAGTTTTAAATGAAATATTATCATCTTGAAATATTACTGATAAATTATAAGAAATATTGGAGTTAAATATTAAAAATTCACAGCATGTCTACGCAAGAAGAAGCTAAACCTAAGGTTTTTTTTAAATTTTTTGTTGCATTTTTAATATAACGGTGATAAAATTTTAATCTTATATTTATTGATAGTATCCACCAGGAATCGGGTTTACAAACTACATACCTGAAATTCAGAATTTCATTTAATGTTGCGGAATGTTTATAGATTATATTAATCCTGGAAACATTTAAACGTGAAAACCTATTAATTTCTTTATTCTTAAAGTTGGTTTAATATCAATCGAATAAGATTTTAATTTCAATTACAACTATTCAACATTAACTTCCAATTTTATTGCATAATTTTTTCTAATCGTTTATTTATAAGCGGGACTTCTGGTTCTCTGATTTATGGTTAAATTTATACTAGTATTAAAACTAATGAATATTAAAAAATGTACACTATCATTTATTACAAAATAATAAATTTATTATTCTATGTGTAAACTTTTTTATTGGATGGAATTGTGGAATTTTTAGAGTTTCGTACCTCAAAAAGAAAAACAGAACTCTTATCGAGGCACTCGCTATCTGTCCGTTTATCGGTCAGAGCAATTTTTCTTAGAAACGGCTTGACGGAGAAACTTGAAATTTGTCATAGTAATAAAACATATTAGCCGACATATATAGCAGTAGCTAAAAATATAGAAAATTTAGAGGGATGCTGATTAATTACTCAGAATAATATTTTAAATTCCATGCACAGCGTATAACTTTAAAAATATTAATAATGAAGGTCTCAAAAATATTCATATTTTTAGTTTGTATATTTGTAGAAATATATTTAAAAACACGCAAATAAAATATATCCACACACGCCCCAATCTCCTTATTTCCTAAATGATTAAATTTAAAATCATTATGAAGAAAATAAAGTATTTAGAAACCTCTTTGAAACTTGTAAAAAGACTATACTGTTTATACTTGATCGTTAATTTTTTTTAAATATGCTTGTGAAAGATATAGTAAGCAAGGCACTTACATTGTAAAAATTAATATATAGAAATAGTTTAATAGAAATATTATGTACTTTTAAATATTTATGAGTGCCTAAAGATACACTGCAATCTTGTAGTGCGAGTTCCATTCGTTTTTAACAAGTTTTTTTTTTAAATCTTGAAGAAATTAAATACTTTCAATTAATAAAATACAGTATTAAATATCTATTCCTGCTTAACAAAATTATAATTATTGTTTTTTTCATTATACTTACTTAAATTAACAAACTCATCGTCCCAACTATAAAGTTAATACTGCAATTTAACATTTAATATTTAGTGAAGTAAAATTGTAATATTATAGAAGTTTTTCCTTTTGCTGCATGATCAATGGATCATACATTGCTATTTTTTTTTGGAAATAGACTAATTTCATTGTTAAATACTTTAGCTAAGATAATTATCAATTCTCTATGATGAAATTCAAAAAATTATCAATCCAAATTTTTTTTTTTCTTCCAAAAATTTGCACAGACAAACTCCTTTATTTATCTATTTATAACTAATTTAATAATATAATCCGCGAGTTCGCTAGCGTGTTACTAGGAAAATATAACAAACTTTTTTTTTTCAGAAATAAGTAGAGATTTCAAAGAGACCACTTATATAGCGTGACACTCAGTGATTTTAGCACCCCTCTATCTTCACCTCTTCTCCAAATTTTGCCATAACCCGTCCGGTCGAAATATTTAGGTACCGCGTACATACATTCAAAGAAAAACGATTACCTTTACAACTACTAAACTAGAAATGGAAAGTATGCAGTACCTTTGGAACTTTTGTAACTAGTATATTTACTTCCCAACAGTGAAATTTATTCAAATAAGAATTCACAAGTTTCCACAGCAAACGAATATGATGTTCACCAATAATACTTTTATTCGTCATTAAAACGCTTATTGTTTCTTGATAAGTCTTCGGGAACTATTCCTATGGTTATAGCGGCACGTTCAGTTTTTCATGCGCTGGCATATTTTTCGCGTTTACGTCCACTGCTCTACTCTTTTAAATAATAACGTCATTATATATAGCCCATCTTTTATTATAGGTTAGGCTTTTATTATTGTCTAATTTCATTGAAATTTATTATCTAATTTTTATAATTAACAGCCAACGTTTCACCTTTATTATATCAGTAGGGATTAATTGTAAACCATATTTAAAATAATGATTACTACAATTTTAATATTATATGGCGTTCATTTTATTCATTTAAAATTTTCTTTCACGATGTTTATTAAATTATTTCGTTATTTTAAAAAGAATGAACACAATGCCTTCTGCATTCTGCAGTTCAAATTTCAACATTCATCGCAACAATTATCACAAATAGTCATGAAAATTATTAATTATACTTATTTAATCGACCGATAGCTGGCGCTAAGATAGCGTCATATGTCGGTGAAAGGCTGCAGAATTGTCACTCAGCGTTTTATCTGCCAATACAAAAAAAGTTTCCCTTCAAAAATGTTATGCCTTATATCACGTAGTATTTAAAATATTGTGCAATATTTAAAGTGGAACCAAGTTCTGTAATATTTAAAACTCAAGCATATTGTATGCAATAAATTTAGGTGGAAGTTTCTTGTACCCGTCGAAACAATGAGATCAACAAGTTATGGTTTGTTGAGATATTTTTAGGGTTCCGAAACCTCAAAAGGAAAAACGAAACTCTTGTCGGGTCACTTCTTTATCCGTCTGTAGATCATCAAAAACATTTTTCTCGGGAACACGTGAAGGTATGCGTACACGTGAAGTTGAAATTAATATCAAATCAACGATCCATTGGAGCTGTAAAAAATAAAGCATTAAGTCAACGCAATCAAGAAGAGCCCTGAAAATACGGCCATTTCTTGCAAATATATAAATCATAACCCAGCATATTATAGAGTGCTTTCAGTTAACCTATAATGATGAAATTTGGCAAGAAAATCGTTAATTTGTAGTCATATCATATACAATTTTTTCTTGAGACTTGCGCCTTTGAAAGATATAGTAGGCAATATAATTTTGTTCTAAAAAAATTAGAGTTCCTAAATAGTTTAACAGGAATATACCATTAAATGTTTATAAATGCCTAAATATGTACGGAACCCTCGTAGTGCAAATTCCACTCGTTCTTGACAGATTTTTTAGCAAACGTATTACGCAATGGTAATAAAAGCGATTGCTGTCTATAAAAAGTACCCTACAG